>JAWWEE010000105.1:52736478-52766669 GCA_035221455.1 Xenops minutus | reverse complement strand
TCTGTTTCTAAATTTAAAGGAGAGGAATTGTTTATTGGCCAACATAAATATCTTAGTTCTCTCCTCGAACTAAGACACTCTTTCAGGTGGGAAGGTAAAAGTCACATTCATGGATACTTTTTGGATTTTATTAAGAAGCTCAATCTGAAAACATGCACAGAAGCCAGTGCCAGTAAGAGACTGGTGTCTTTTTCAAGCAAATCTTGAGGCAAGTACTCTGGCAATTTCAAAATGGACCCAGAGCAAACTGCAAAAGTAAAGTTTCTTTATGTATCTTGGTAGTTATAGTAATGTTGTTAGTGATGTTGTTGTTTCGGCCTTTTTTGGCATTATGTGTTGGTCTTGACACAGAGGAAAGGACACGATTTTTTTTTTTTTTTTTTTTTGTGTCATTCCTTTACACGCAAATATCTGTGGCAAATGAAGGAAGTGTCCTTGGCAGGGAGGAGAGCATGGAGCTTAGTCCTTCTCACATTGAATCAATCCAGTGAAAAGAGTTGAATTTAGTTTGGATGAGTTTTGCAGCACTGAGGCCACTGGTACTGCAAAAGGATATTAAATTTTGTTTGTTTATTTTAGGTGTATTACTGTTGGAGAAGCTGACTACAGTTTTTAAAACTAATGAAACTAAGTTTTTTCTTAGAAATCAGAATCTACTAGCACATCTTTCCATGTTCTAAACTCTCAGGAGACTTGTTTCACATCTGTGGCTGGTTTATTTCCAGCACTTTCCATTTCCTGGGCTTTGTAAGCTGTGTTGTCAAAAGCATTAAAATCTGATCTGAAATAAAATGTGAGTGTAAAGAACAAAAAATAGGAAAAGGAACTTAACACAAATGGCTTTCTTGAGCTTTGATTAAACTGAGGTATTTCAGTCAGTCTCCTTGAAAGCCTGTTTTTCATCAGATATAGAGCTATGCAGAGAAGAACAGTAATAATTTAAAAGTACTTAAAGTTTTATGTAGAGTTTTTTGGGTGTGGAAAGGAAAGGGAAAACGTATTATCTAAAAATAACTTAAATGTCTGTATTGCATTGCTTATGTTACACTGGCGATACACTTCTGTTACTCTGCGCTCAGATTATTTCTATATAATTTCAAATAAACAGGGAGGCTGAGATGAAATAGCTTGAGATAAATACAATAATTCAAATTTTTTGATGTTAATGAAAATACCAGTGCAAGACTTCTGAAGAAATTCAGTGTGAAGCAAATACTTTTTTCTTATTTGTATGAGTCTGTATACCTGGAATTGAGCCAAAGTGTTTCCAATGCTTATTTTGAGGAAGCTTGTAAGTGGACATTTCTTATTGTATTCTACTTTTCAATAACCTTTTGAAGCATTGGGGGACATAGATTTTGATAAAAATATTTTAATCTGTCCCTTGGATGAGTTTTTAGGGGAGGGTTGAGTGTAGTTCTCAGTTTTACTCATAGTGCATAATAAATGGACATTGGATTATTGGTGCTTCAAAGAACAGAGAAATTGCTGTATGATTTCAAGTATGTTGAAATGCATCTACTCTAGCTTAACCAAGACTGATGGTAATTTGTTTCTTCTGAAGTAATTTTCACAGCACTAGGGAATCAGAAATAATACCGATTTGGTCTTTTATCCTGTGCAAAGATATTATTGATCCAAGTTATCCCCAGTTAATCCACCAGCAAGACTATTTTTCACCTATGAACTTCTAGTGTTCAAGTACCACATTGTTTACATGTTGCATATGATAGAATACCAATAACCAAACCTGGCAAATCTCAGAAGGACTTGCCTACATTTATGAGCACCCTCAAAAAATCCACTCCTTTATACTAGAATAGAAACAAATGAAAGGAAAGCACAATTACTAAAAACTATCATCACTTTAAAGCTGTGGAAACAAGGAAAATAAAAGAACTTGGCACCTAGGTCCTATTGCAACTTAATGAGAATTGAACTCTCATACTCAGTCAGAAATCTTACATTTGGGACCAGATTTTGAGAAGATTTTATGTATTGAATGAAACATCACACAGTCATGTCCTCAGCATCATGTAGGCTGCCTGGTACAGTAAGGTGTTTGAAACTGTCTACTACATTTTTCTTATGTGTTGTTTGCTGTCAATGTCTCTTAACTTTCCGGCCATTTAAGAATACTTTATTTTTAGTCTTAGTCAGGAAGTAAAATAACGGATAGTATATCGCTGTCCTGAAACTATTGTAGTAACCATGAACAATATTACTTATCTCAATTCTTCTGAAACACATTTCACAGGATTTAAAGTGAAATCTTTCCTTCATAACAGTTGGAGAGATTTATATATTTCTTTATCCATGATACTGATAAAATATATTTCTAATAATTTATTAAGTAAATTACTTATTGTAAAACTTTTAATCTACTTATTTTTGAAACCTTCACACAAATAATTTCAGAGAACATTGATACAGAAACACTTTTCAATTAAAAATGTTCTTATAGAGTCTAAAACAAAAGACTCCGCAATTTTTATAATCCAGTAGGGGTAGCTATGTTTGAAAGTAATTTTTTTTTTTTTTCTAGGTAGGGCTTGAAATAAAACAGTAGGCACAGCTGAGGCTTGTATGTATAGAAACAATATTCAACAGTATATGTTGTATGAAGCCCTTAACAGAAAAAAAAAAAAACAACAAAACAAACCAATTCTGCCACAAGAACATTGTATAATAAAGAGAAGATTAATTTACCAGCTTCTATTCCCAGCTGAAAGGAGTACACAGATATAGCAAATTAAAAAATCTTATCAGTTACTAGCCCAAAAGTAAAATTACATACCTGAAGTCCCCATGGTTATCAAGTTTTCTCTTGATAAGATTCTAAATTTTTAATATATCTTAAAGTACAGGGTTTAAATTATGCTGAAAGAGTTGCATTCATAATGCATGAAATTCTGACATAGTCCGTAAGATAATTATTTCCTATACACTTGTTTCTCTCATAAATTCAGCTGGCTACCTTATTTCACCTGGGGAGATGCCATCCCTTTATTGAGAGATCTTGTAAAACCCACCACTATGCAAAGCAACCACTTGGCCCACCATATGAAAATCATGCAGAAACATTATCTCTCTGTCATTGTAGTCTGAAAATGAGCTGGAACTAGGGAAAGAAAACATCTTGCTAAGCTTGGAAGCACCTTATCCTTGCCATATTAGGAAGAGACCCTTCCAATAGTCCAGTGAGGACAGGAAGGTGCTCTTGCTGGCTGCTGTAGTGGCTACAACAGCAGTTGTGTAGCTATTGGGTGTGGAGTGACACAGAGGGAAAATGGGGGTCAGGGACTACTTGAGAGAGCAGACTTAGAGCTGGCCCCTCTCAGGCCCAAGACACTCTCAATATCAACCAACCCAATATCAGAACTCTACCAGAAAGGAAGGAAAGAGCTTGAGAAAAATGGAAGTATCTTTTGCTGCTTGCAAGAGAAGAGAGAAGAAGAGATGTTAAAACAGAAAACCTGTAGTAATCCCACTATGAAAGCTCTCAGTTAAATCAGTTCCGATGACCTACTTTCCAGACCCAACATTTTTCCAATAATAATATTATAATCTTCCTGACTCATAAATTCCTTGAGTTCTTTTCTGTATTAGTCAAAAATTTCATCACTCTATTCCCAATAGATGCGGTATTAAGAAAGAGATTGTGGTTAAAAAAAAACCCCAAAAAACAAAACAAAACAAAAAAAAACACCCCACTTTTGCCTCTTCCTAAAGACTATCCAATGTCTCCTTACAACATGATCCCACTGTGTTAGTAGATGCTTAATTAAAATGCCATGCAGCTCACTGAAAGTGGAGCATGTTTATGGCAAGATGATACATACTCTATTTTAATGCGCTGTCTTACTCTGCAATTAACTAAATGTTGCATGTTTGATAACTACAGTGTTACATACAGTTGTTAAAAGTCTCATGATGTCTAATAACCATGTTCTGTTATTCCTGATTTATAAACCTTTTTTGGAAGCTACTAGGACTGCACTTGATTGTTGTAGCTAGATCTAGCAATTTTGTTCTGGTATATAACTTCTTGTTTGGAGAAAACACTGAGGAGGCTGCCTTATCAGATGTGGTTTTGCACAAAGTATTCTGGGCAATTGCTAAGACATGAGGGAAAATGTGATGTTTCTATCAGAGGGGCTTTTTGCTGCAAAGTCAATGAGACAAGCATAGCAAACTGATCTGTGCTCCCATGTGCTATTATTAATTAAAAACATCTGGAAAATATACATTGTGATTTGCCTGTAAGTGGGTAATTGTGCCTCTATTTAACATATGATTCTTTTCAGCGTTAGAACTGTTGATTGTCATGTCTGCCCTTTGCACTCCTCTATCCTGTCATGAATAAAGCATCTGTGGAAGTTCGACAATTTATTGTTTTTAGTCTTATTGCCACAGAATAAAATCGCTAGTGTCTCTTGTGTGTCAATCAAGAAGTCTAAGACAGGGATCTTCAAACATTGGTTCAAGTGAAATGTAGCATCTCTGAAGCATCAACACTCAATGGAGCTATTTCTTACAAAATATATATTTAAACAAAGCATACTTCATTGCTTCTGTTCATGGCATATAATATATGGTTAAATTGCCTTATTGCCTTTAGGATATTCCTTCAGTTTTACAAATAAATATTTTTTTTTGCACTGTTCATTTTCGTTACCCATTCCACCATTAGTTATGACCATAAAGTAGTCAATTAGTTAAGATTAAAAAATTTTGTTGTAGTCCAGACCTCTGGCAACATGATTTGACTCAACTTTATCATTCTGCAATTTTTTTTAAAGATTGCTGGATTTGAAGTAATAACATCACTGCAACTAAGTCCAAAGCATTTCAGAGAAGAGGTAAAAATACAGGTCCTGAATCTGGTAACTTGAAGACAGAGTAAATGCTTTACAGGTACCATCTACTAGATTTAAAAACAAAACAAATAATCAAAAACAACTTCAGGAAAATGTTATTTTTTTTTTTAAAAAAAGAAGAAATAAAATTTGTCTGGATAAGATCTAAACGAACAGTAGCTATTCTCTTCCAGTAGATAACCAGCAGCTAGTTTCTTTCAGTATTTTTTCTTGCCAGGAATAGTCATATACTACTGAATAATTTAGGGGTCTATTTAGACTGTAGCCTCTTTGACACAGAGACTGTTAACTCTGTACTTGTGCAGTGCTTGGTCTACTCTGTTACATTCTTTTAATCTATTACTCTTCATGACAGAGTAATAAACTCTCTCTTCTTCCCACTTATGGGACATTTAGCTCTGATTGGTTCCTGTAGAAGAAATCGGGAATAAAAACAACCCCCACAGCATTATCTTTCTTCAAGATGTCCTCTGATAGTTTACAATTAAAATGTAGTCATTACTGGACAAGAAATTTGTCTAAACATATAAATTTTATATAAATGCATGCAAGCATATATAGTTATATATGATTTATACAAATGTATAAAAAATATAACTTTGCCTTCATATATATGTCTGATTTAGTAAGTTTGATTTATTCAATGTGTATCATTGTAATTTTTAATGTAGTTTTAATATGAATAGGTGTCTCAATACACAGATTGTTGTGCGGGAATGAATGAACTGGCTAAAGGAGATTGAAAGTCTGAGATACAATTCATGTGTGTTAATGATAGATCAGTGTTATTTTTCATGCAATTAACTGGTTGGGGCTATCACTTAAAAAAATACAAACAACCCACCCACCATCATCTCTGTTACATTTAATTGCCTCATTATGGGGAGCTTGATGGTGTTTAACATTTAGCTTTACTAATGTTCAACAAGGAACATACAGCTGGTTTTTTCACATGTATTTAATCAACAAGTGCAAACAGGTAAATAAAGCAATTTTTAGAACAGACTATTCAGTTGTAACTGAAGAAAGTATGTTTGGACTATACTACTGTGATGTAGGTTGGATGCAGCAAGGAAAGTTGACTATGTCTGTCTGTCTATCTATCTATCTATCTATCTATCTATCTATCTATCTATCTATCTATCATTTATCTATCTTTTGTGCAGGTACCAGGTTGAGGCATTGCTCAGGTGTTGTTCATAGTCTGCAGTAGTCAAAATGATGACTACAGGACCTACAGTGGTTACAGTATATGATACTGCATTAAGGATACTGTTGTGTTTTTGGTTCAACATACTTTATTGCCAGCAAAGAACCACAGCCATATGAACTCTCTTTATTTCAATTGCTTAGTGAGAAAAAACAGGAAAAAAAGACAGCATGAAAAGGTGTTACAGATCACAGTATAAGAGTCATTTCATTTTTTCTGGGGCTGAAAACCTTTGGGAAATTATAAAGCAGTTTCCAGAGGATACGAAAATACCCACTGGAATTCTGGCAATATCTTAAAATCTGTCAGTTCATTGTGAGGATATTATGAGTGACAACAATATAGCCTCTGTGGATATTTCCAGTCACTGTTTTGTCTTAAACTTTCTGCTGTGGAAAACAACGTTTTATTAACTTTCAAATGAGAAACTGCTTGCAAATAGCAATTAACAACACCTCTTTGCAATAAAGAGATGACATACATAAAATTTATACTGTAATTTTCCACCATAACTGTGGTCAGAAGCAGGTTGTCTTTGGAAGACAGAGTTAATATAGTTCAGACACTAAAAACTTGTATGAAAAGAGGATGACAGTATTCTACATAGCTAGTCTCAGACTTCAATGTGAGACAATGTCTACCTGTGATTTGGAGTGTGAGATTTACAGCAAATTTGGTAATTTTTAAACCTTTTATTGACATTGCAGGCTGTTGTTCAGCCTCAGATTATTCTTATATTCAGAAAGAGCTAGACTTGATATGACTGGCAGTTGGTGTGCACGACTACATCTATATCTGATCTGACTGGAGGTGAAACACAAAGTATGTCTGGGCATTCCCTTTTGGATAGTCATCCCGAAGGTAAATTGTTTGTGTGAGTAATAGAGTTCATAATACTAGTGGTGCATAAGTCTGGCTTCACAAGCTGACTCTACTTAAGATAGTTTGGATATAATGCTAATTAATGGCCTTTGAAACAGCTCCATATCAGAAACATTACAATACAACTCATGTCAATATAGACAAGGTTGTGTTTCCAAAAAACATTTTCAGCTTCTGATATGGCTCTTGTATAGACTCACAGGGTGGTGTGAGCATTTGGAAGGGACCACAGGATTCCATTTAGTCCATCCTGCTGCTCAAAACAGGTCCCGTTAGAGCAGGCTCTACAGTGCCTTGTGTGAAGGATACCCACAGATTCTCCTATAAGCTTCCCTTTCAAATCACAGAGATGATGAATGAAACATACTTTTTTATTCCATGCAGACCTTCTTCTCAAGTGAAATTCAACACTGTGTTCTGAACCAGCCTGGTAGGAACAGCAGGCACTAAACTCGATCTCTCACCTCTATACCAGGCTCTAAATACTGGAATATTACTTTATCTTTCAATGCAGTTGCAAGTGTAGAAGACCCTGGATTAAATCACTGAAGTTTTTTCCCTGTTCTGAAGATGATACTTGGCTCTGATTGAGCTGACAGTTTGAGCACAGTATACTCCACTTCTTTTGTATTAGGAGCTAGATCAGGGGAAGCTCAACTACTGAAGAGTGGGTGCAGCCTGCCAGGGCAGATGTCCTTTCTAATGCCGCAGCACTTGGGAACAAAACAATATATTTGCAGCTCCACTTTCCCTTAGAGTCTTGATGTTCTTCTTTTTCTGAAGTAGGGGAACAAAGGTTCGAAAATGACAGCTGACAAGAAGTTTAGAAAATAGAAGCAGGAACAAAACAAGTAAGAGAAATATGAACAGAAAAGAGATTGTTAAAAAGAAAATACATTGGGAAAGGAGAAGAGGGAGGACTCAGACAGAGGGAAGAAAACAGTAAATAGATTCACTGAATGACCCAAGAGGGCATACAAAAAGTAGAAAGCAATGAATCATCAGTTCATCACAAGGAGGTCTGACACCCAATCCCATTTACTAGACAAGTTTGCTTAAATATTCTTGTGGACAGTTAAAGTGTTGGTTTTTGAAGAAGAAATGATGTATATAAATGTATTAATGATATTAATGATTTTAGACTCTGTTGGGTTGACACTGGCTCCTCTTCAGGTGCCCACCAAAGCTGTTCTATCATCCCACTCCTCAACTGGATGGGGGAGAGGAAACTCATGAGTTGAGATAAGGGCAGGGAGAGATCACTCATTAGTCATCATCACAGGCAAAACAGACTCAACTGGGGGAAAAACTGATTTAATTTATTGCCAATCACATCAGAATAGGATAATGAGGAATAAAATTGAATTTAAAAAACACTTTCTTCCCCCACTCCTTTCATCTGCAGGGCTGTTTCTGTCATATATTCTCACTCCTGTCCCACTGATGTTGCTTTTGTGCAGGGGTTTTTCCCCACTTAACTATGTTATCCCAGGGATTACCACCGTTGCTGGTGAGTTTGGCCTTGTTCAGTGTCAGGCCCATCTTGGAGCCAGCTGGCATTGACTCCCTTGGACACAGGGAAAGCTTCCAGCACCATTTTACAGGAGCCACACCTGTAGCTCCCCACTACCAAAACCTTACCATAAAACCCAAATACCTAGGCAATTGTCTGATCATTATAACCCTGACTATTGTCAGTGGAAATTTTGACATTGTTTCTTTGTAGTCTGTTTTTTATATTCAGAGTGTCAGTGTTAAAGTGAGAAATGAATGATAAAAATTATCTGTAGTGCAAGCAATGATCTCAGGTAGGTGGTGGATCACTCTGAAAGATTTAAGGCTGAAGATATATTTTTTTTAAAACTTGTTTTAAAAGCTGTGTTTTCTACTGCTTTGATAATAGTGATATTGAACTGAGAAAAACTGAGAAGATGATTTTTTTTCCAGTAGAAGAAAGTGTTGGGATAAAGCAGGAGAAGGCAGACAAAAGCAGATATGCAGTGAAAAAATCCCTAATAGGTCAGCTCAGTTGTGCAGATAATATATGGTCAGTGCTATGGTACATGTACTGTAAACAAACAGGTTGTTGTGTGCTACAGCTTCACATCTGAAGCAGGACTCACACAGAGAAAGTTCCGTGGGGTGGGAACTTCACAGCTAAAGTGCCTTTTTTCATGTGAAAAAAAGTTGATCACCATTATGTGTTTCACAAACATTATTATCCCATTGATTAAAGAAGATACTTCTCTCTCAAGTTTTGTATTGCTCATAAGCTAGCTGTTTGGAAAAGTTATGTGGATTTTTTTTTAAAGTACTTTTTCTAAGTATTGCTGAAAAAGTACACTAAATTTCATCAATGGTTAGACCATGCTAATTTACAAATTATACGTAATTATAAACTCTTTTTTAACACTCCAAATTATTTCCTTTTAAGATTTTTTCAAATTCATGACCATTAGAATTTCATTAATTCCCTTCCTATTCATAACATCTGGGTGAGTTATTTATTTGGTTGATTTCTCATCAGAACAGGTGACATAATTTTAGTGAGAACAGCGCATTTCTAAAATTGTATTAAATTCAGTAATTCTATATGAAAAATCTTACCCACTTGTGATAGTGTGATAGAGACATTTTTTCCTGTTTTTATTTCCTGAAAATTAGAAAATATTCATGTTGTTTATAGGCTGATAGGTTGTTGCATAGTCACATGCATGAACATTATAGATTCAAATTGTGTATGTGCACATAGATATATTGTATTAATTCAATAACTACTTGAGCTTGGCTGTCTGGTTCTTAACTCCCATTGACTGAATTATTTCTTGGTAGACTTCTGAAGCCTTTTTAACAACTTCAAGGGCTACTGTGAGCTGCGTATGAAACAAAAAGCAACTGGAGGTCCATTTAAATGGGATATTGCTAAAAACAAATTGTCAAAAAATTGGTTTTATATATGAAGCCATGAAATATGTTTTTCTCCTTCTCTGTATCTGACAAAGCTACCTGCCAGGTCTAGACTCAGCATGTGTGGCTTCTGTTGGTCCATAAATTATTGAAGTTACTTGAAGCATCTCAGCTCTGTTCATTTCCTGCTATTCGTTTTCTTCTCACAGCTCCATGAGAATGAGAATATAGACCAAAAGGATTTCATTAGGCACTGTTCATGTCTGAAAACCAGATGTCAAGTAATAAAGAAAAAGTTATCAGGCATTGTGACTCAGGAGGTCAGACTTGATGAATGTAAACATAGATGTGGAAAATTTACAGGGAGGAATGCCCACTGGTCCCCAGCATTTCTGTGTCACATACAATTGATCTACAGTCATAGAAAAATCCAAATGAAGTGTTGAGTGAAAAGTTTGGTTGACTCCCGTCCTTTTGTTGCATACAAATATACCTACCTACAGTGTGTTGTGAAAGACACTAATTTGTACAATTTCAGTGACTTAATAAATGTTAATTGAGTCACTGGCAAAACAGCAATCAATAAAACTTGCTGTTAAAAAGCAAACAAAACAAACCCCACAAAGATTCTAAGATGTTCTGAACATGCTTTCCAGTAATTTTATTTCTGGATATATAAGTTGGCATATCATATAAGAAATGGTTGGTTACAGCAATGAAAAATGTGTTCTCTATTTATGTAGAATTATCCCTTTGTAAATGCATTTTAAAAGAAAAATGATAATTAAAATTTAAAGAGTTTCTTGTTTACTGAATTCTGAAATGAAGCATTTAGTAGGTGCAGCTCATTATTGAAAAGGCATGTAATTATTTCGGTCTTTAATAAAACATTCAGTAAAATACAGTGGAATTAGATAAATAATACAAGGGCCCAGAGATTGCTACCATAATTACAAAATAAGCAGTCATTTGATTATATTGCTTTAGAAATTAAGGAAAACAAAATTGCTGATATTTCTCAATAATTACAGGTCCTGCAGGTATTTTATTCTCCCTAAAAAAGAGAACTAAACAAATTTCTGTAATGACAAACATTTCTGTAATGACTTGTGGGATTTAACACTAGGAAACTATGAGGAAAACCTGTTGGTTAAATGAGCATGAGTGATCAAACAAACTGCATATTTAATGACGATCCATTCTAGAATGTAATTTGAAAATTCATTTGAAAATTTGAAATATGATTTAAAATTATTTATTCAAATTACTTTTTTACTTTTTGCTTCTAAATCCAGAAAATCTTTTTACTTGGGCTTATGTTTGTTCAGTCCCAATTGGTTTGAATAGTGTTTTGGTTTCACTCTCCCTATTTGCAGGGCTATAGTAGATAATTTAGGACACTGAAATTTTGCAACCAGCGACCCTTGGTAGCAGTACTAGGGTTTAATACAGAGAGTAATTTTTAAGGAAGAAATAATAAAACACCATGGAAGAAAATAAAATGAGTTTGCAGCCTTAAGACATCATTTAAAAGGAGTACATTTATAAAGACTCAATTTCAAAACAAAATTAAAGGAGTACCTTAAAATATATTTCATACAAAAATGTAACAGTAATCATATTATATACTATCCAAAGTTCTGGATTCAGTTTTCATCTATTATTTGAACAATTGTTTAACTTTTAAGTCATCTTATGAATAATGAAATCATCACATTAGGCATCTAATAAGCAACACTTTTTATGCAGTGCTGAAGAGCTGGGACAAAATATTTAAAGCCTTTGGGACAAAAAGTATGTATGATATCCCTGAATTAACTTGACCTTCTGTAGGTAAAGGAAATCCTACTGAAAACTTTTGTTACTCTTTTAAGTTTGACAGATATTGTCTACTAGATTTTTCTTACTTGTGGTCAAAAGCCACTTTCCAAGAATAAAGAAGCATTCTATGTAATCCAAAATGCAAAATGTGCAGCTGGAAAGTTTCAAATATTGAACCCATTGGTAGTGGGATACAAAATTTAGCAGACACACACACATAGAAACATGTATATGCTCACAGAAATGTGTTTTTATTTGTACACTTACATGTATGTATACATGCAAAGCAGTAATTTATCTAAGAGTAGTGTCCTGGATCATATGAGTATATATAGGCTTACAGGTGTGTGTATATGCTTAAATATATGCATTTACACATAGATACACACACACACACACACACATATATATATATATATAATATATATATATATATATAATCTGTACATCCTGTATGCTACAGGCTATCACAAAGAGCTATATCACTTTATTACTACTTTGTTACTATGCTATTACTACTAAACCTAGCTTTATTACTACTAAACCTGACTAATTCTAAGGTTTGGACTTAAATTAGTCTTGTGCTGATTCGCCGCAATATAGATGCTGTACTCAATAAGAACGTTTGTAGATTAAATTTTTATGAGAAAAAATAGCTGATCTTGAAGCTTGATTTCTAGCACATGTCAGTGATCATAGTGGTTTCGATTAAATTTTCTGCATTTTACCAAGCTAATTAACTGCACAAGCTTCTGGTTTCCCAGATTTTCATAGTCAACTGTAAAAACTTTTCCCATCACCTTTGAAAAGTTTCCCCTGTGTGCATAGGAATCATCTACTTGTAACACTCAGACAGGTGCAGAGATCAGAGAGCAGGAAAAAAAAAAAATCAAAAAAATCCAGTAGTTTCTGACAGCCTTGCAGCACAATCTCAAACAAACTCTCTTCTAAAGGCAAGAAAAATTACAAAGGGTTGTTGAAAATGAGAGCATGTGGCAATAAGCAGACATCTGGTTGCTTCACAGGTGAGGCTCCAGCTGACCTGTGGTGCTTTGGAAGAGCATGCTTATCCATTTGTGTTGTAGACAATAGCACATGTGGACCCACCTATGCTCAGCCCATCCAGACCTTGAGAAAGTGCTGAGTGTATCTATGCTCCCTACAGCAACCTGGGGGATTTCCAGGGGATTTCCTACATGTAAAACAAGTGGGTTGGTTGTAGATGGTGACTTGCTAAACCAATAGCTCTAAGAATTACAGTAAAACTTTTTTTTTTAAATGGGTTGTTTTGTTTTTCATAAGAGAAACTGGGGGCAAAAGGAGGGGTGTAGCCTTGACAGAGAGAGTAATGGGAGCCACTGTGTGGAAGAGGAAGATTTGAAACAACATTTCTGAATAATTCTTAGTCTCAATATACCATAAACTATTAGGTCAAATCAAGCCAGGAAAATATTTATACTTGTTTCAAAGCTTTCTTCAAGAATGATACACATAAATACCAGCTGGGTTGCATTTCTATTTTCCTTCTCTCCATTTTTTAAACTATACTTCTTGTTGGTTTAACTGAACTGTTTCAAATACCTCTTATCAGTGGCAAGTTTCTTATGCAACTTAGAGGCAGTCAAAAGGATTTGGGTTTTTTTTGCCTCTTAACTTTAACTTTCATCAGACTTGCATTTATTAATTTGATGTTAGGGAAAAAAAATGTAATGATTTCCTCACTGTTTCTAATCACAGGAAGATTTCTCATGTCCCTCCTGTAGTTACACACAAATAACAAAGCATTAGAGGTCACTGAGTAAAAAATTCTTTAAACCCACCAAAATGATTTTCATTTTTCATAAAAATGGTTGTTGTGTGTTATTACAACTATTTTAGAACAGCTAACCTTTACTGGGGAGCACAAAGTGTAGGTGAAGCCTAACCTAACCAACACTATGCAGTAGGAATAGCAGCAAAAAATACATTTTGTATCCTGGGGCTTACCCACTGAAATGTACAGTGTGACAAAACCAAAAGTCTTTTTCCCAGTATAAATCGATACTTTTTTATATCCTGTGGCTGTCAAAAGAAAACCGACACCTGATGAAAGGTTGAAGCCTGTGAAAGTATCTTGGCAGCCATCGCATCAGGGCCTTTTCCAGGACACAATAATTCTTATAATTTTTGAAGTGAAGACTGAAATAGACAGAGAACTTCTATCTGTGCACTTTCTCTTTTCAGGTAGAAGAAAGTGCTCTGTATACCTTCATCTATGTTTCAGACCAGGCCTATTGCCAGTTTTGCACAGCACAGAAATGATTTCTGGAACACATTGTCAACAGACATTCCTGAGATCAGCTGCTTAGTCTGAATAAGAATGAATCTAATTCTATATGTAACTAATTATCCAGTCATATGTAAATAATGTGGAACTATGAAATAATAATACTCCTTTATTTTGAGACATGAGATTATGGCAGAAATTACTGAAAGAGGAAAAAAGTTTCCCTTTGGGTGGGCTATTCCATGATGAGGTTTCTTGGATCTTTCTTTCAATTAAACATCTGCTATACTAGATAATCATTTTTATACCTCCCAGTGTGAGTCTTTCATTGCTCACCGTGGTGGACATACTTTATAAAGCACAGTCCATAATCACATTTTATACATTATTCCTTCATGGTCATACATATTTACCTGCCAGGCCCAGTGCTAGTGAATAAACACCTTAAACGTAGTTTCTCAGCTGCCTCATGTAGCTTCCTGCCAGTACCTAGGCTAGTTAAAACCACCTGAAGCACACTTATTGCCTACATATAGCAGCCAGGAAAGCTGCTATAAGAGCAGAAGGCTTCTCTGTCCCAATCTCACTTATTTACAGGGACTGGAGAGATGCTTTCCCATACAGCAAGTGACATGGCCATGAACCCAAAGAGGGGTTAAGTCCTTTTCTGATTTCAAAATGTGGTGGCAACATACATTTCTACAAATCAACCCAGTTTAAAGTATGGTTTATACAGTGAGAAATAGGCAACCAGTGTTTCTTGAAGGGATTTCTCCTCTACCATCCATTTATGAGAAAGTAATTTGGCACACAGGGAACAGATCAGTATATCAAAGCAACCAGGTTTTGTGTCCCTACATCAATGCAAAACAATTTTTATAGTTTGTCTTCTGAGTAGATTTAGTGTGGTCCCCTGGACTAAACATTCCCATTAGATGTGTAGTTTGAAGTCAGTCAGACCATCATCATCAAGAGTTGGAGGCAAAGCTTCTGGTATCTTAAAATGCATTTGAGCTATATTCTAACATTGTTCTTAGTTCTGTGTTTCCTGAATATTTTCAATGCATGTTTGGGGACTTAGTCAACTTCCAAATTACAGTTTTACTAAACAAGAAAACTCTGCTAAACCACAGGTAAAGCAGAAACAAGAACAGAAATAAGATTGCCCACCACTGTTAAACTGAAGCTTAACTGTTATTTGATTCTGATACAGAGAAGTAACTAATCTTGTGCCTACGATGTGAGCACTGGATGCAACTGTTTTGTCTAGGGGGACTTATCCTCCTGCACCACCAAGGCATCAGGCTCTTTAGTGGGAATGAAATAATGGTAACTGAACAATCCCAGATCTATGACTTTGAGGAGTCTGCAAATGTCAATCATCTGCCAATGAAATATTTCCCAAGCTAATGGTATTCCAGACTGGGATTAAATTTTAGACCATAAAGTGTCTAACAAAACTCCATTAACACAAGTGCAGAGACCAGATGGATGTTTCAACGCAGTTTATCATCCAGCATGTGTAAAAGCGAAGGGACTGTTAAATCTAACAAGCCTTTGTTCTGGCACACTGCAGTGGGGCCTATTGGACCCGCCCACATCTAGAGGGTATTTGGAAGAGGTAAGCTATGAAATTTGATAGTATCTGCCTTGAGAAATCAACTGGTAAAATTCATAACATGGCTAGTGTGAAAATCTTACCCTTTCCCTGCTTTTATGTAAAGTGATGGCACGGCCCTGAGAATTCTTGGTGCAGAAAGTGTAGAGGCAAGCACAGCTTTTCTCCAAAGAAGCCTTTTGGGTTCAAGTGTGTGGCTGTGTTGAGGCAGGATTCATAAGTGTTGTCTCATCTTGGGCATTATCATGGAAAGGATCAGTGCATCTAGATCTCTTGATCTCTCATTACAGCCAACCTACTTGAATTACAGGTTGTCCATGGGAGTTGTGGAGTCTCCCTCACTGAAGATATTCAAGGACTATCTGGATGCAATCTTGTGTAATGCACTCTTTGACGACCCTGCTTGAGCAGGAAGATTGGATCAATGACCCCTCTGCTGTCCCTTTACAACCTTACCCATTCTGTGATTCTGTGATTTCAAAAGAATGACCAAATCCTACTTTGGTATAAGTCTGAATAGTAGCATTGACTGACTTTGTCAGAATTACAGAGATCATTGCCTGTCAGTGTCATATATTGCTGATCAAATCTAGATTTAGTGTGTAAGTCCCCAGAAATAAGCATTACAATACAAAGCTTTGCATACCAGAAACACATTTAGACACAAATCAGCCTTGATTTATACTGTGTATGGCATACTTGACTAAATCAAGAGAGGATATTCGCTATAACTTCTATTATATACGTTATTATATTATTTATATATTATATTATTTCTATTAAAGTCAGAAATTTGCAGGCATAATAGGTGATCTTATTTTGAAAAAAAGGCAGCCCAATATCCTCAGATCTGCACCATGATCTTTACTCCAGTGTGATATAGGAGTTCCAAATCTCAATAGGAGGAAAAAGTGGGAAAGAAAGGAAAGGTCTTCATGCCAAATCTCCTAGTAAAGTGAAAGAACATGTAAGGAAGGGACACTAGCCATCACTCTGTGAGACGTTTTCAAATAAGAAAAGAATATCTGCGGAGTACTGAACAATACCTGAAATGATCCCTGAGAAATCTGACTGGCTCCATTTCTGACAGTGTGTTTCTGCTATTGTTTCAGGGAATTTGTAACAGACCACCGACTACTAACTCTGTTCATCAAACATATTTTGTCCAGGGTCTTAGTGCTTCCTCATGTGACATCAGCACAGCACTGGTAGATACTCTTATGCTGACTTCTCAAAATGTGATTTTCAATAAGACAACTGGAATATCAACTAGGTTTACCAGGTTTACTGCTGTGTAAACAAAATAGTCAACTAAACCCCCCTCCACCCCCACTAATTTTTATAGACTGTAGCCTACCTGTTAGACAATTTTTTCCTTTTTTAGTAATATAATAGTTTCTATGAATTAAAAATATTCTTGCAATTATTATAGCTGAAAATGTGTAAAACATTTATTAGTAGTTTACATTCTCATCATCTATATGTGTATACACACACATGTGTATTTTTACACATAAGGGCACAGGAAATAAGTTTTGTTTAAATCACTTGTAGCTACCTCCCAATTGAAAACTGAAAGACACTGCAGATTGTTTTCTTTCTGGATATCTGTAGCAATCAACTTAGTAAGTGTATTTGATATCTTTTATGGTATGGGGTGACTCTGAACTTTGCAAAATTGATCTTGTTGTTATCCATCACCACTTCAGTCAAATTCTGGAGGCAAGAGAACATAAGATGCATCTTCAGTGTGATAACACTGAAAAAAATGAGGCTGTGAATTTCTCTACAGTCTTTGTCAAGAGCTTGCATGAAATACTAATTTTCCTGGCAGAAGAATCTTTCTTTTTTAATCATCTTTCTCTTTACTATTAATGAAGTGGAATGGTGAACTAAATTGGAAATGAATCACCATATAAATTATTTGAGAGTAAAACTGAAGCACAAACAAATATTAGTTATGATTCTGCATGCAAATAATCTTCTATGCAGCTGTTAAAATAATGTATTTATTTTCAATTCAAATTATCTCATATGGCAGTAGCATCTATATCATATCACTCAAAGAGTAATAAATACCTTGTCCCAAATACTTTTTACAAAAAAAAAAAAAAAAAAAAGAATAGTTAAGCACATAATTTACTATCAATACTTGCAAATATATTTTACATACAGTTTCATCTCCAAGTTCTACTCTGGATTTTTTCTCAAATGCAGTAAGTTTGTCTAGCATATTTATTGTATCATTCATTTTAAAAACCAAATAAAACTCTCATAAAATATTTAATTGTAAATTTTTGTTATGCAACTCTCATAGATGAAACACTGTGTGTTAAGGTTTTGATATAGAGTACTGGCAGATGGGATTTGCTTGCAAAGTGGTTTGGAACTGCATGCTTTTTGGTGTGTGACCTCACTTTAGATCAGCCTCAATTTAGGCGGCAGGACATCCAACAGAGTGTGGTCTTTCAACCAGTGCCATACTGTTAGAGACACTTGTGAGCTTTGGGTGGAGGTTTGAGAACTAGACTGAATGTGAGGGCCATGGAATGGTGAGAGGAGAAGTGATTTCAAGCCTCATACTGGGAAATTGGTCATAATAATTGCCACCTTAGGGACAACCAAAGAATGCATGTAACAGGTTGTTTGCATTGGAGATGAGTAACAACTGACAGTGTGAGCCATACCCATTACTTCAAGCAGTATGAACATCTCTGGACAGTCTCTGAAGTCCAGGGTGACCTGAAGCATGACATCTTGATTTCACTTTGCCTTTGTAGAGAACTTGATCATGTAGGAAGGATTCAAGACATCTAAATTCTGCTGGTCATGTGATATTACTGTAATAACAAATTAAATAGATGATGACTACAGACCAGGAACATTGCTGAGGCCTACCTACACAGTAGGTAATAATTTAAAAATACTTTTGTACTTTTAAAACTCATATGTGAGGTTTCCTCACTTTAATAGAATTAAAGCAGCACCATCACAACTATCCACAAGTGTCTGTAAACAGCCAGTTCACTCATTAATTAAATTGGCATCAGCAGTACCACCTGCCCCCACAATCACAAAGTTTGCCAATCTCGATCTCCCTGACTCGGGGGAAACATCATCTCTGTTGCTACACTTGTTTGCAGCAGTAGTGCTAAAATCACTGGACCAAAACCAGCCACCAGTTATGCCAGGTGTTGTAAAAGTCTTTGGAGCAAGACTGAGTATATGATCTGAATAAAAGAAATGGACAGAAAAGGGAGAGAAAAGACAGGGACCAAATATCATCATTCCCATTTTACTGAAGGGAAACTGTAATATAACAAGGTTAGGTAAACAAAAAGATTTTGTAGATCTGGGATTCGGAGATGGATCTCCTTGATTAATCTTCTATTAAATTAGATTTAATAGAAGATTAATTTTATATTCCCGCATCCCACCACCATTAAGTTATCCTTTGTAGAAATCTGTGAGAAGTGAATTGCAAAACAAAGAGGAACTCATATTCTTATGACTGTGTATTCACACACCTGCTCTCCAGTTACTCTATTGCCACTTTATGCATATTTGAATTCTTAGTTACTATCAGGCTTTTGCCTGTAGTTTGATTTTTCTGGAGTTAAGAAATGCCATATTTATTCTAGAAAACTAATATACAGTATAAAATATAATTAACAAATTTTAACGTAGTATAGAAAAACAAGATTACTTTCACAGTCAAAAGAAGTACTGTTTTGGACAGATTTAGGAAATCTGCAAAATATCTTTCTCAGATTTGTTTTTTCCTCTAATTTTTAATTTGGATTCTCTTGATATTGACAGTTTTGCCTTTTCTTTCTTAGAGCAATTTGGTTTGCTCCTTCATATCAAAGAGTGCCTAACAAAGGTTTCTCTGAATTTAGATAGAATAGATGTATGTGTTCTATATAAAGGCTTCATATGTGGAGGACAATGCTGAATCCTCACAACAAAAATCCTTGCCTAGACTTTGCTGTAATCCCACATACATGATGTCTTTTGCACATCTGTAGGATATTCCACTTTTCTTACTGTGCTCCCTACATCTGGTGATGATATTTAAAGCTGAATGCCCCATGGACCTGGCCTGCTGGCATACTTGCTTCTGAGAAGACCTCAGTAAAAGCAGAGACAGTTGATGTTACACAGCAAAGCTTGGTAAAAGAATACTGGAGAAGCTTTATTCTAGATATGTGTTTTGGACCTCTGCCTCTTGCACCTGCTGGCTTGGTTTTCTCTACCTCCTGGTGATGATATGGCCTCAAAGGAGGAAGTGACCTGCATGCAGTCTGTTTTCGTTTTTTTTCCTATCAGGTACAAAAACCTTTGCTTTATTTTTAGCAGTTTTCAATGAGATTACAAGAAGAAATCCCAAATTCATGGCTCTGAGCAGGACAACATTGACAATATACAGCTTCATCTCAAATACTAACTGTACTGCCTGGGAGACCAAACAGGGATCCACTGATGGTACTAATTTCCCTGGCTTACTTAAGTACACAGTTTAGCAAGGTAGGGTAGCTTGGATTTCTATAAAAATCAAGTGAACCCCGCCCCAACTTGGACAGTTCTTTTTCACTTTCTTAAAAGGAGCAATAATAATCTTTTTGTAATGTTAGCTTGAGTTGCAAAAGATTTTCCTAGAGAAAATCAATGAGAGTTCTCTATAGTCTTTGCAATAATTGGAAGTAAATTACCCTGTTGAGAAAAAGACAAGAGACAATTAATAAAATAAAACTAACAAAACTAATATTTTAGCAATTCCTTGACACAGACACAAAAAATGTCATAAAATGGCTTTGAAATTCAGAAAATATCCATTCTATGCAAGTGGTCTTGTGAGCTTTCATTGAGCTTTGGCTACAAAGGAACACAACTAAGAAAAAAACAATACCATTCCTGATTCAACTCTCATTTTTTTTAACCTGGTTATTTTAAACTTCTACCTCCATTGTTTTTCTCATACTCTACCCTTTCCTTTTGGTGTGCTGTTTTCCTTTGATGTTCACACTTTCAGACATCAGGAAAGTGAAGAGGCTATGCTCCCACTAACCCCAGGGGTCTTCTGATAATAAAGCAACCTGCAGCATGTTTTAGTGCAGAGAGTGCCTCTTGGAAATTCTACTGTGGATGAATCTCTGTATTATCAGTTTCTCTAGTGGTTCTTTACAGACAATCACAGTTTTCTTCTGTTTTTGGGGGATATATTCAAACCATTCCTGCTCAGACTAGTAACTGCTCATGAATACTGATGATATTGTTAACTGTTAGCTTGTCCTTAAACTGCAACAGAGATTTGCTTATCTCTGTGCTCCTCCTCATCTTTCTTTGTAACTGCAAGAATATCTGTTGCCCAGTACACAGAAATTGAGTCTTAATTTCTGTTTGAGATCCTTAAGAAATGTATTATACTGTGCTAGGTACTAAATGACGCACTCAAGATAATACCCAAGTAATTTCTAACTCCCATAATATTGAATTCCAAAATGATGGTTTCCAAATCCTGAGTTAAGTCACCACAGCACTTCAGGGAACACCCAAATACTTATGCTTTTTATTTTACAAAATTAAAATGCACCATGTCCTTGAGGGTTTTCTCTTTGATATCCCCACAGACCCCTTGTGACTGACAGCACTGACTCCCTGTCACTATTGCATTCCCAGCTCCATCAGCATCTAAATGAGTCCACTCTCTACAGATACTAGTTGTTTCAACTTCCTAGACACAGTATTACTAGTACACTTGACTGATGTGGAATGTATGGACCACCATCCTCAGTGTAAGTGCCTGGCTGTGGGAGATAATTTTAGGCTGAGAAATAGGTACTGAGAACCTGTAAAGTCATCTTCTTGATGTTTGACCACCTATTTTCCATACCCATTGGTGTCTTCATCTGGGAAAATGTGCTGGGATGAAAGTTGCATGTGATGCAGGACACTCTAGCATGAGGCAGTCTGGTATGAAGCTGATGTTCCTGGATGTCTATTCCTACATATATGTATGAATGTACATATATATACATACAGGTATGCACATGTATATGTAAAAGAAGGGAGAATTAGAGAGAGAAAACAAATTGTAAATAAGACAGACCTCTGTTAGACTTTGTCTTCAGAATGTTACTAAATAATCATTTGAGATAGGCCAAATACAAGATGTGGTTTAATCTTCCCTCACTCAGGGTGAGAGGAAACTAACATTTTTACTAAGATGATTCTTATTTGATCAGAATTTTGCTTAGAAAAAGCTGTGTAATAACAAATGTGTCAGAAAGATTTAATACTTCTGATTTTAGAATTTCAAAAATTAACTTATTAGTATCTGCTTTAGATACTTATGTCATTCAAGGTCATTGAAATACTTATTCTCATGACTTCAGGGCTACGCATGCCACCTTACATCCCCTGGTATTCTCCTGCTTTTAGTTTTCTTTGACCCTACTGAGTAAAGACAGGGTTTTTTCTCTTTTGAGTTCTTTCTCATATGTTCCAGTGTCAATGCAATATCCATATTCAGACCCCTATAAGTCTATAATGCTAAAATTGATCTTACTTCTAGCTCATATCTCTTTTCAAAGAAATGATCTACTCCCAGCTTCATTCCATTTTCAGCATTGAAGAATGTTGTCCCTATGTATACAACGTTCTCATAAACATGCTCTGAATCTTGATTGTAGGGAATATTATCAGCACAGTTCTTGCTTTTATTTTCCTATATAAGTACTGCATTACCTGTAATTTTTTTTAAAAAATTATTCTGTTCTAATCAGCTTTGGCAGAGAAATGCTGCCTTTAACTACTTTCTGCACACAGTTAAGAGTGGGTCCACTTCCAAATACAGCTTAATCTGAGTACTAAACAGGGGCTGAGTTCCTGAAAAATGTATACCATTCCTCTGAGTCTTAATTTCTCTTTTTGCAATTACTAGGTAGGAGTTCTTCCATATGATGTGTCTGATTTTTTCTTTGTGCTTTATTGATGTAGAAAGTTGTTCTTGTGCATCTGTACCCTGAGAATGGGTTTGGTAGGTGTCTGTGCTGAGTCAGTCTGACAGATTTGACGGATAGTGATTTGGCTCATTCAGCCAGATCTTGAGAGAAAAAGTGGATACCTATTTGATGCATATGAGCACAGAGACCTGTTTTAGATGACAGTTATTGAGGCAAACCCTGACACTGGTGTTTTATATTCACATCACCAGATGTCCCATTGTTTAATGCACCTAGGCAGTCTGAGGGTTGTTTTAGTGATGTTAAATAGCATGGAACACAATTACTAAAATCTTAGCAAGTTTTTAATTATTTGCTTATTTTTCAGGTAAACAGATTTTTCAACCGGCAATATTTTAAATTACTTTGTTATTAAAACTTGCCGAAAAAAGCATCCTTGTAAGATGTGGGAAAACTGGCCATATATACTTTCTCTCATACACACACATATGGTCAGTCCTGTCCTTCCAGCTCTACAACACAAAACCAGTGTTAGTACTTAGAAAATAGTATCTCTGTTTCAACCACAAATAATTTGAGGTTTTCTTTGCTCTACTCACACCTTTCCTTTGGGATGGCAGAATTTAAGCTTAGAAGAGCCAAGGCTGCAAACCATGCCTCCTTTCTGCTCCAGCAAAGGGTTTTTCCCCAGTTCACAGAGGGCCAGGAAATGATAAAGGTTTATACTCTCACTGCCTCAAATCTGTGTCTCTGAAAAGGAAAACTAAACCAAACTAAAGCAACAATTGCATGGGGGAGCTGGTTATTTCCAACAATTCTGCATTCTGCAAACTAATGTTGATTAATAAATTGTGAACCAGTTGTCTTGCAAGTCAGTTTTTCCAAAATGCTGTTTGAGATTATGTCTACTGACATTACATGAAGATGCACAATTTTCATAGAAGTATTATGCTGATAAAAGAAAATGGGAGAACTTGTGGAGAGAACAAGCAATAAACCAGTCAGTACAAATTAACCATGGAGGTAATGCCAATTTTGCCCCTCTCTGCAGTTTAGGCAAAGATATTCTAATTGATCCTTCAGATGAGCGATGAGTGATGCTTTCTAATTATGCGTTGTTTTCTTAGGAGTCCTTGTCAAGTAACAAGTCTTTCAGAATTCCCTTGGGGATGGATGAAAAGGGAAAAAATTGGAAACAAACTTCTGTTAGTCTCATTGGAAGTTAAATATTGTTTGCATGTGTTGCAATTAAGTTACTTGCAGTTGCCTTGAAAGTTTAAAAGTGCCTCCTTATTAGAATGGTTTCTAGATTGCTTTTGAAATAACACAGAGGTTCTTTTTAAAAAAATTGTCTCAATGCAATTTAATAATAGGAGAATCAGGAATACTGGGAGAATAAGTAAGATGTGACAGAACAAAAAGTAAAATTTCTCAACTTTTGAAATATTTTCCCCTAGAAAATGTATAAGCTGAAGAAACAATAAATTTGACTAACCTCTGTTAGATGGATCGGACATTAAATCATGCAGCAAGATACATTGTTGTGGGAAATTATGGTGATTTTGACAGGTGTTCTGAAGACTGTTAATTCAATTCTATTGTTCAATGCTTGCCATTTACAAGATTTCATAAAAGCATTATTTAAATACACAAAAACATTTTTATCATTTTGCTGAACATCAGATACACTGCTTTGCTCAGTTTGCTTTTTGCAGAAATGGCAACACAAGGTGGTCCACTTTTTCATGTGTTTTATTTTCTACTGCATGTATAGCTGCTAAAAAGCTGCAAGTGATTCTCTTCAGTAGGAATTTTCCTGATGCAAACATACAAGCTGTTTTTAATGATGGTTTATGCCAGTAGTTCAGCAGTCTTAAAATGACCAGAAGTTGCAGTACTTCAAGCAAACATAATGACATCATGTTATTGCATAACATGTCAGTAATCCATCCAGGCAACACACATTTGTAGATTATCAGAGGGAACTAAATTACCGTTGTTTCATTTTGTCATTAATGGCTCAAACCAGATATGATTTGATGAAGTGCAGAACCTTTTAAAATTCTTATCTCTGAAGAACATTAAGATCACAAAAATGAGTGGTATGTCTCTGGCAGAGAGTAGGTGATTAGGCACAGGCCTGACCTGCACACAGACACTGTACTGGGTTTCTTTGAACAGTTGTATTAAGTCAACACATTTGGCCTGAAAGATAATTTGGGCACTGAGAGTGCAATTTTTGCATCCAGAATGGGAAATCTGGCTGCAGTAACAGTCAGAGAAGACAAATGCTGTGCTCAAACTCAGATAGAAGCTCTGAATCCTGAACTGTACAAACATATTTAAGACCATAAGGGAAGATTATGTTCAGAAGACTTTAGACAAATCCAGCAAAATTAATTGTATTATCAGATGAGGTTGTTTCAGAGACATGTCTTTGTTGATGGACACGGACTTTTGCTATACATATGTGTGTATAATACAAACGTTATCACTATGCCAGGGCTCTTATATAGCTCACAGAGGCAAAACAATCAAGTGCACATGTTGGTCTGTGTATGTAATGGGACACTATTTTAGAGCATTAAGAGAACCACAAGAAATATGGATTTATGGCCTTGGCAAAGCAATATCAGCAGCCATGGATAGTTAAACATCTTACAGGAATGTCAGATGATAAAAACAATCCCTTTGAAGAGGGACTGAAAGCCATATTTCTACTTTTTCAATTGTCATAAATATCTTCTTAGTCTAATCCTATGAAAAAATGTGAAAATCGAGGATGAGAGATATTAAAACTGGTAAGCTGAAGGCAAAGAGAGGGTTGGTCCATAAATTAGACCTCCATGAGGTAAAAGTATGCAGCACATCTTTCCAATCCTTTCTGAAAGGATCATCTTACCTTGTGGGGTCATTCATTCACAACCAGGTATGCATAATCTTGTAGATTTTTCATCACCATGTCTGTTTTTGCACAGCAGATCACATGAAGATGCATGTAACACACCTGTTGGTTTGGGAACCACTCTCCTTCATGCACTGCACTATTTTTTGGTCTCACTATATGATTTTAAGTAATGTAAAACACATTTCATTAGAATATAAAGAAAATGCTACAGGGAAGTTTTTAAGTTTCTAAAGTGATAATGTTTAAGAATCACTGAAAGATTTAATCTGGATTTCTCCAGGTACGTCTTGACCTGATCTAAGGCTTGCCTTAGGAAGGGCAGTTGGGCAGTTCTAATGATTTTACAAGCAATAAAGCATTCACATAGGACAGTAATTGTTTAAAAAACCCATCCAATTCTGGCCTTTCATTATGTGGACATTGACAGTTTCTGTGTAGATGAGGCATCACTTCAACAGTGATATTAGAACACTGAGATGGTAGTGTAGTAAAGTAAGAAAACCCCTCTTTTGAAAAGATGAGCAAAACACCAGTGCATTCTCTGTGGACAAATCCTTTCTTTTCCTCCTCTTCACAGACATAAGCATGACAGATTTAAGAAAAAAAAACTGTAGTTGAATGCTTACAGAGATTTTTCTCTTTCCTGACAATTTTCATCAGTGAATCACACACAGCTGAAATCTTAGTTGAGAGTTTTAAAGTTTTACTTAGATCTCTTAAAAAAGGTGGTTCAACTCCAGGATTCTAGGCATGATGAAGATGACAAATATTGTCCATTTAAGATTTAAACTTCAAAACCCCATATCACTACAATGAGGAAAACTGTAGGGTATGTATTGTAAAGAAAATTCTGTCAGTCTTCAGGCACAATGGCTCTTATTTTAAGACTATCAAAGTGTAATACTTTTCCTTTATTTTTACCAGTTTAAGATTCTTGGACTCTAGAACTACTTTAGTGTAGAAAGGTAGAGTTCTGCACTGTGGCAACAAATACAATTATGTTGTTTTCATTCTAGGGAGAGGAAGAAAACACTTTATCTGATTTCAATTTTCTTCTGTATTAAGGCCACTCACAAGATGTCATTATTTTATTTTGATGCACTGAGCTGTTGAGAAACTGCTAACTGCTGCTGAAATATTCATCCACAAGTCCACATCAGCTATATTGTACTTTGACATTAAGTTTTAGAAATTATAAATCCAAGAGATTAGAAGGCAATTCCAGACCAATCCACATAAAAATTATATTAGAGTAAAAGCAGAAATTTTTACAGATAAGTAATTTTGCATTTTGATAACCTCCTGCAATGTTTGGAGCTTCAGTCAACCAGTCAAAGGAAAAAATCCTGCAAAAGGGTAGACAGACTTTAAGGGTGAGTAGGGTAGAAGAATAGGTGATACATGCCAAGTTTAAAAAGGGCTTACCTATGCCTTCAAAGTTCCTTGCTATCACAACACAGCCAATGAAATTAGAGACATCCTAAGTTCAGTCACTTTACTGGCCTAAAGAAGAGGAGACATAATGGATAAGAAAGGTAGTGTTTTGCATTGTGGAAATAGAAAAGGAAATCTAACCACTGTAGTATGTTCTGTCTAAATTGAAGAAAGTATTTTTCCAATGCATTGAATTTTTGCAGTAACAGTATCTGATAGTTTCTTCCTGCCCATAAGGGCAAAACCCTCTTTTATTCATTAGGCATTTCAGTTTTATCTGAAGTAATACATGACATTGCATTGAAGTACTGTGTGTAATTTGACCTCTTTTTTTCATTTGAAGAAGAAATTACAATAAGTTTTCTTAGACAACGCGTGATCTTTTTTCTCTTGTTAGCTTTGCAATGGAACACCTCTGTAAGGCAGTACAAACTATTACCCTTTTCTCAGATACATTATTTATAATTGTAAGAGTGTTAATTTTTCTTGCAATAAATTCATACTGGGTTCCTAAAGATGAATGTGTATTATTTCCATTGGTAACTTACACAAATTCTTATACTGGAGGTGAACATTCAGGTGCTCTTTATTTCTGGAAGCAGTGCCTAGAAGGTCTGGGTGGAATCTTAGTTGCTTTTGTGTGACCCACTGGCTGAGAAAACACAACTGGAAAGGATTCATACTCAAACCAAAGTGAGCTGATGAAGTGATGACCAGTAACAGATCTGGAAGGAGATGTACAAGACTAACACCTTAGCTTTATTAATACTGTTGAAAGAAGAATTGTTTTGCTGTGAAAGATCAGAAAAAAGTTCTTTGAAGTTTTATAATTCTATGTAGGCTACCTATCATGACTCATCACTTAATGACTGGTACTGAATAACCTAAAATTGCTTTTCCAGTTATTTTTAATTAAATACTGGGTTGTCTACTATACAAAACTAAAGCTTGCTAATGAATTTTTAAATTTGTTTGCTTTACTATCCTCTGTGAGCTCAGTTTGCCACCTCACAGTAAACCATAGGGCATGCTCTGTATGAGGATGTCACTTTTCTGGCGCTAGCAGGGAAACATAGTGTTCCCCTTCAGTTAGCCTGACAGACATCTGCATAGATCTGCATAGAACCTGAAAACCTACTAACCTGGCCAATCTTATAAACTTCAGTAGCAGAAACCCTCAGGTATATTTCTTTTCTTGTGCTCTCTGTTATGCCCTGCTTCTCCAGTTACATCCTTGCTGGCCAGGGAGCCAGAGGCCCATTCCCTTATCTTCACCCCTTCAAGTCACAGCATGGCAAATGCTCTCAGGGTGTCACCAAAACTAAAGGCTTCTATGCCCAAAGGAGCACCATAAGCTTATGCATTCATAAATGAAACCTAGAATTGAACCTAGCTCCTGGGACAGAACCAATGTGTTGAACACACTCCCTCGTTGTTATGAAGCATTTCCTAACCTTGGAGACTGGGTTATAAAGATTCTTAAAAATGATCTTTTATTTCCTAGTGGCTCCAAACTTTTATCATTTTATGCATGAGAAACAACTTTACTGGAATGTAAATTACTTTTACTAGTTTCTAGAATGCAATAAGTGGTGGTACTTCTGACAATGAATTATTTCAGATGGCATTGACATCAGGAAGGAAGTATGTGATGGAAACAAGATAACTAAACACAGAGGTAAATAGTTAAATAAATACTTATTACATTACTTTGGGATGTCCATAAAGAACCAGGAAAATAATATTATATCAAACATATTTTTGCACTAAATTATGACAAAACATTATACTGAAAAAACTCTAAAACAGAGGAACAACACCATAATTAAATAAATCCTATGACTTCAGAAAAAAAAACAACACAAAAAAACCAAAAAACAACAAGACCACCCCTTAAACCCTGGAAAAATCCAACCCCACAAAACAACCCACAACAAAGCAGTGCCAGCTCTTCTAAAAGAAAATGACTGATTGTACTGAGATTCTTTAGGACTTTATAATTTGGCATAGTGAATTGCTAAAAATGATAACAAACATCATAAAAAAGCAAAACATTTCATCTAGTGTTCATATTTGGAGACATGTTGAACAACTGTGGATTGAAACTGCTCTTAGTCAGACTAGTCATAATGTCAAATGACCTAAAAATACAGATCAAGATTTTTTGACCTTGGAAAGAGTACAATAAATTGCAAAATTTGCAAAATTATCAGTGGATTAACTGTACACACACACACAAACACACACACACACATATATATATATAAATAGAATTTCATATAATCTAATTTCATTTGAGCAAGCTTTGGCAGAAGATTTTAAGATCTCTTTTTTCAAAACAGAAAGGCTTATGAAGTTTTAAGTAAAACAGCTACTCATACATTTTGAATTGTGAGGGTACAAGACCCAAGAAGCATAGATAGTAGTATTTTCATGCTCCAGCTACAGGTCTGATGGTATCATTGCTTGTGAAAGGTTTTGACAATCTTTTTTTTATAAGCTTGTTACATTCAGTACTGATTTGATTTGAAACTGTGATCAAATTTTGATGAAATAAATTAAAAAACTAATTTATATATATTAATATGACATCATTAGAATAGTTATTAAGAATAATGAAATCTTCTACCATTATGAATAACTGCTATCAATTTGAAGATGTTTTTAACACGACTACTCATCCCACTTATATAAACTGAAATAAGCTAATAAACTATTTAAGACTTGTAACACAACTTTAACTAGACTCTTACAGTCTAAGTATATTGAGATTGATAGACTCAGTAGACTATTGTAAAGGAAACTATCTCATGCATGTGGTGACAAGAGTGCAGGTTGCCTCCAAGTATTCAGCAATTAAAGCATTCATATCTTAGTAAGATAGTGTTCCATTCCATCCAGTTTGTTTTTACTTACACATGCAGAAATACACATTCTCATTTGTGAACAGGCTTGTTCCTGTAGACTGAAAAATTTTCAAGACACCAAATATGTGTCAGGCATATCACCCTGAAGAGTTTTCTTTCAGATTACAAAATAATACTAAATCAAAATAGTACCTGGTGTCTCTTGCTCTTGGCTTGATCTCAGCCATCTGATAAAGTGGAGAGATTTATGCAGTTTTTATTTAAAAGCTATTTGGAACAGGTTTTTTTCTATATACATTTCCTTCTTTTTTGCCTAGTCTTTTGTCTCTTTGATTTGTTCATTGTAGCGGAGGCGGGCTTGTGGAGCAGAGAGACGACTCAATATGAGTTAACAGCAAAGCTCAGTTTATTCCAAAGCACTCACACAATTATA
>JAWWEE010000105.1:52724936-52736378 GCA_035221455.1 Xenops minutus | reverse complement strand
ACAGCAGCGATGGCCAAGGTCAAATTCCTTTTACTCTGTTAAGAAGTTCGCAGGCCTGGAAGCTACATTTTCCTACAGTTCACCACAGTACAGGAAACCAATGTGGTAATAAAATATCACAGCCACATTAATCTTCAAGTCCCAGCTACTGTCTATTTAAAATAGAGGTCACTGACCACAAACAAGCCTTATTTTAAATAAGTAACACAGCTTGGTTTTTTTCTGAGTAAAACTCCCTAGGATAGGACAACTTGACTGTTTTCTCTGTGGCTTCCTATGAAGGTACCAATTAGCTACATAGTAAAAGAAGTAAATGATAAAAAAGCTGAAATAGATTAATAAATAAATTGCTATATCTAAACACAGTAGTCCACTGCTTTTACTGTCACAGTAATGCAGTTTATAAATTATTTTTGATTCCACATCAATTAATCAAATAATTTACAATTATTTATATCTGTTACTAAAATTTCTGATTTTAGATTAAAAAAAGAAAAAAGAAATTTACTGAAGTTTGAGGATTAATAGGATTTAAAACTTGTGAGCAGAAGTTAATGAAACAGCTTTTGGATTACATTTTGCAGAAGATAACATATTATTTAGCTAAATTCTTGACAAGGTTGCAATATTAGCCTAATATTGAAGTCAAATACTTTCTAGTAGAGGTTCTTTTATTGCTCTCCCTGCAGAAAGTCTACTGGACACTGAATAATCTCTTTCTGGACAAAAAAAATCTTTTTAGAACTGAGTGTTGTAGAGGCATCAGAGATGTCTTTCAAATTAGTTCGAAGATGATTGGAACTGTATTGAATGACATTTAAATATACATCCTTGACTTTGTTATTCTCAGCGTGTTGGTTAGTTGAGTGCTTCATTGTTGGTTTTCTTTTTATTCTTCTTTCCTCCGGACCTTATTTTAGGAGTGACTTGTCCTGCCATTAATTAGAAATATTTGGATAATAAGCATTCCTTTGAGAAAGGAGCAAGTAATTTGATTTACTGAAGGCAATTATGTTAACAACTGTAGGTAGAACACAATCCTCCAGCCCATACTTCACTTGCATATGAAATGAGATCTGCACAAAAGCTTCCTAAGAAATATCACTATGTATAAATCTACTTAGAAACTTGTGAGACTCATTTATTTTCTAGGTATTTTTACCCACTCAACTGAAGAAATTTACTTATGCAAAAAAAGGAAGATTTGTGCACTGTGAAAATTATCTGCAAATTTTTCTTACAAAGAACCATTTATGTACGTAGATATTTTTATCTAGGATGTTTTACTTTAAATTACAAAACATATTGTAACATATTAATAAAATTCAAAATTGGTATTCAGCTATAGATGATGAATCAAATGGAAAATAATGGATTGCTGAAGAAAATAAAATAAAATTAAAAAAAAAAAAACAAACGAAAAAACCAAGGAAACCACCACTGTTTTACAGACCTACTCACTGCTGAGACTTCAGCTACCACCACAGATAGCCAAACAATTTGGAATTAGATTTGATTTTGTGTGTAAAACTGAAATCCAGTACAGCTTTGTTAAAAGTTCCATTGAGGTATGTGAGTAACCTCTTAAACTACTTTTACCTATTTGAAAGTTAATATGTTTAAACAAACAAATTTTGCTCAAACTTGGCATGGTATATTTTAACATGTTGGGAAAAATCCAGTGGTATTTTCTATAGCCAGCCATAATCAATGAAATTAGGGTAAATTCATTAAGTTTCACTCTAAATTTTGATGAATCATTCAGACAACTGTTACAGCCAAGTTGAAAGTCAATAAGGGAAACTAAATAACTGTATCTTGAAAACAATTGCTTTTTCATATACCGGGAAACTGTAGCAGAATCAATCAAAGTATTTTCAAGAAAAAGGTAACCTTGCTACTGCATGAGTATTATATTGCAGTTTGTTTTGGGGAATAACAGAATTTGTAAGAAAATGAAAAAAAATATTTTAGGAAAACACCAAGATAGAACTGTTTCCATAAATACCAAGAACAGTTTCAGCTGAAAAATGAAAACCTCTTTACAGTAAACAAAAATGACAAAACCCAAGGATTAGTATCACTGGTTAAGGGCTATCACTCTAATAGTGCTGGAAACATTCTGATCTTAACAAATAACAGTCAAAGTATTTCCATAAGACCATCATTCATGTAATTGAGCAGGATGATTGGAAGATTGCACCAGAATGACCCAGTAAAATACTTAAGGAAGTAACATATGTTTTTTGTGTCTATTGTTCTCACCTCCTGCAGTTCTGTATTTCTCCTCAATGAACTTAAACATATAATCTTCCTACTCTGGCCATGCTGATTGATGTAGATATTCCTTAAAGGGCTATATTAAATTCAATACAACTAGTGATGACCAAAAGTAAATACATGATTCTTCAATTTATGTAAAGAGCTTAGACTGTGCACAATATTTTGGTTTTGACACCTTCTACTGGAAAGTGTCCCTGACAATATCATGTGTGCTGGCACTAGGAGATTCCATAAGTCCCTCCAACCCAAGCCATTCCATGATTTATATTGTTTACACAGTCTCACAGAATAATTTTATTAGGTTCCATTCCTTAATTTTTTTGACCAGACTGTAGGCTTTAATTTGGAAGAAAACCCCAGATATTCTCTGCACAACTCTGTGCCCTGATCTAGATCAAATTATGTACTGTGACAGATAAGGAGTAATCAATGTTTTTGTTTGTGCTCATTCATCAGGAAATTATGACATCGGTTGTCATGTGACAGTAAAGGTCTAGTGTTGTCTATAAAACACTTTTATCTCTCTGATCTTTCTAGAGCTAGGCTGATTAAAAACTATGATTGGAATTAACGTGTTGAAGATTCTATGCTATTACTACCTGGAAGGGGGAAATATAAGAGTGGATGTGCCATTTTACATGAATCATCTAAACAATGGCAAAGAGAAGAAAAAAAAAAACAAACCATGGACCAAATAGGATATCTTGGGAGCAAAAACATTTTAGAGGAGGATGACAAAAGCTGCCTTTCCCCTGTGCTTTAAGTTTAATTCTGTATGTCTGCTATAGATGGATAGATCTGTAGTGGATAAGTAAGTCTATGAGATTAGGGTGATATATACCATCAGGGTCAGCATCATATTGTGACACATTCACTTCCCAGATACAGTTTGATAAATGAATGAGAATAGCAGTGCTGGTAGGCAGTAATTCTCAGATGTGTAAGTTTTCTATATCAAATAGTCTCCAAATCAGTTAGAACAGATGACCCTTTTTTGTACTCTAGCTTTGGAGAGAAATGAGGAAGTTACAGAGGAGTGATGATGTAGAATAATCTTGGAAAAACACAAGCACAAGCATGTTTATTGTAAGTAGAGCAGCAAGTAGATCTGAATTGGTAACTGGAGTTCTGATTTTTGGATGAGCAAATCTGAATAAATTTAAATAATGAGCTAGTGAAACCATCTGGACTAAGATACTTCAATAGTTGAGTATATAAAACATTTGGAAGTACTCCAAAACAAAGGTGGAAAACCTGCCTAGAAAAAGGGGGAAAATTCTCTAAAATTTATATTCTAAAAAGGGATATTGTAAGAAAGAGTGCCAGCTGTGACATCTCAACAGCTTTAGAAAGAATAATTAAGAGAATTTTAAAAACTAGAGCAAGAGGTAAATCAACCGCAGAGGAAGTCAAATAAAAACTTCTGAAGCAGGTTAGAATAAAATTTCAGGTTCTATTCAGCTAAACAAAGGAGAAATAAAATAACAAAATAAAGTGCTTAAAAGTTGAAGTAGAGAAGAGAACCAACCTTAGTATGGTCTTGAAACTTGATCACCCTGTAGAATGGCAAGATTTTAGCAGAGTAGCTCCGTATGTTTTCTGCAGCTAATTCCAAGTGAACTTTGTCATTTCTCAATCTTTAAAAGGGGCTTGGGGCATCCTCAGCTCCCTCTCAGACCACACTCCTTGGACCAGTATCTTCATGTGTCTTCCCGTAAAGCTTTATGCTTTCTTTTCAGTCCTATATGTCTTCTGTTAGCTTTGAAACTCAGCTAATCTGCTAAGGGTACTCCATGTAAATTCATACTCCACCATTTAGACTTTACTCACCTGTGCTTTCTATGCTAGATTTACAGTCTACAAACTTGGCTTCAGTTGCAATGTGTCAACATTTGATTTGATGGGAAACCACTGGCTTATATAAAGTAGACGCACCACTAACCACGTGTTTTTTTACTGCTTGGTGTCCTAATACAGGAAATGGCAAAGAGAAGTACTGGAACACCTTTCTGACAAAGGCCCACTTACTCTAATCTTTTCTTGCACTACTATCTAGGTGTGATAACATGAGTTGTAGTTTGCATGTCCCTTTGTTGTTTCTCTTGTATGAATATTTGTTTTCAGTGTTGCCTATTTTGTGTGCTATGAATAAATGTCTTCATCTGTATTTGCACTTCCCTTAATACAAATTAGACATAAATTGAGGCAAATAAATAACAGCAGGGTATTCTTTACCCAAAACTGTGGGAAGTAAGACAAACCTCACACATGGTGCACCTCCCTGGCATATTGATTGTACTTGGTGACAGAGTAAATGGTTTTACTCAGAAATCCCACAAGTCACAGGAACATGTCACAGCCCTGTAAATTTGGTATAATTTATTACCCAAGCTGTTCCTGCTTCTGTGGCTTGTTCTGAAGCTGGCACAGATATAAGTGCCTTAAGCGTGGCCACACTTCTCAGACACAAGTGTTGACGAGTAGTATGAAAAAGATATCCCATTGCTGCAAGGTGTCTTCATGTCTAAAATTGTTTTGTTTTAAAATGCTGTTTCTTTCCACTACAGTTTGTTGGTCAAAACAGAAATGTGGTGCTCTGAGATGCTACCTGCTTCTGCCTATAGCTACTTCTTTTCTGAGGTTATTTGTTTAATTATTACCCTGTCTCTCTGTTTTATTATCAGATGAAGTGCTAATTGTTTTCAGTTCTTGTCATCCCTGTACTCAAAATGGTTGCTACTAGAGTCACTGAATAACTGATAGGACCATCCAAGTAATATTTTTTCTTTAATTATTTATTGATTGGAAATAGATGGGAAAAGATGATTTAATCTCAGGGTAATCAGACATATACACACACAAATACATACATACACACATATATATACACTACATTGTGGGCTAGTGATTTTTCCCACTGCCATCCAAAAAATATGTGGGTTTCTGCTCTCACTCACAGTACCTTTGCTGTCACAGGGCAATATGTTTTAAGATCTGAAAACAGTGCAGGAGCACAGATGGCCAGAGGGTCATAATAGCAGCATGGAGTCTGGACTGGCAAGCAAGGCTGGTGTAAAGAGACGGAAGGCATTGTCCTTTCTTCCAGCAGTATTGGAAGAGTGCTGTGTACTTCTCCAGAACATGCCACAGAGCACTGGAAAAGGTGAGTCCTTGCTGGTCAGCAGCATATATTGTGCAGCCTCTCTTGTAGCATGAACGGAGAAATTGATGGAGATACAGCACTTTAAGTACTTTTTTCTAACCATGTAATCAGTTGCTTATGGAGAAAAAAAGGAATTAAATAATTTATGGTGTGAATGAAGTTCAGTATTTACAATATAATCACTTGACACTGAAGGTGAAGTGTCGAACTGGTTGAAAAAGTACATGGATATACTGGCTTCACTTTAGATAAGAGGTAACTCCTCATCCATGGCTGAGATCCTAGAATATGAAATCATAACTCTTCCCTTAGTTAAAAAATCATAACTATTTTCTTTCTGTCTTGCCCGTGACATTAAAATTCTCCCTTCATGGTAGATCTGAGTTAGGGTCTGTGGAGAGGTGTACTAGAAGAAATCGACGTCCCTTTTCTTCTTAAGTTCTTCAGGTCTTAGAAAGGTCTTAGAAAGACAAGTCACTTAAATTAATCTCTATGTGCAGTGAGAACACATTTTTCTGGTAGTAGTACTAGTCTTGAAACCTCCCAAATGTAAATAAATAATTTCTTCTTTATTCTAGTTAATTTTTACAGAAAAAGGGCTGCAGTTACAGTATGTCACTCATTGTCATACTACTCTGGTTGTTTGGAATAGGAACGCCTTCTTCCATCCTGCTGCCAGCTAAGAGTATGAGTATTGTGCAGTGGTATCATCATATACTTTCTATGGCTGTTTTAGGAATTAATAATGGTTAGTTGTGAAAAAATTAGCTATTTGGTGACAAAAACAAAGTAATGAAACAAACTTTTAAAGTTGCTCAAAAAGCCAATGATGACATGACAATTAGCAGTGACACCCATAAATGTGGTTACTTAAAAAGAGGGAAATTAGTAACTGAACACATCTTTATTCTTATACTGTGCTTGTATTAAACATGCTTATTTTATTTTGCCAAGCTCTTGAGTTGTGAATTAGTGACAAAAAATGCTAATCGACAAGTTTTTTTCCTTTCCATTTTAGTCTTTATCAAGAAATATATCTATATTTAAAGTACAGGTCATTTTTGAAATTATTTCTTTCATACCCTATGTTTTTATTTCTGGATTGTATTTGATGATATGATATTGTGTTATTTTATTGCTAGAGAAATGTGGATAGCATTACACATTCCAAGCATGTCTTCTCTATCCAATAAATGTTTACAAAAATTGTTTCAATTGCCAACACTATCAAAGAGGGTGAGTGTCTATTCTTTTCTACCTATTTTCCCTCTAAATTTCCCAGAAAATTGTGTGGATAATTAAAATTCAGTTTTGTCTGGGAAGTTTAACAATTGAGATTTTGTAAAAAATATACACAGAGGTAGACCCAGACCCTTGAGAATTCTCAGGTGGCTTTTCAGCTTTTCAAAAAGAGAAATTTTTACCAGTCAATGTTATTTTAGCAAGCATTTTTCACAGACTTTCAAATATACTTTTTTTTTTGGGGGGGTTATATTGTTTTACATTGATTCATAAATCTTCCTTTCCACTGGAGCCTCAATCATTCGTCTTGTTCAAGGGAAAATTTCAGTTCAGAATGAATGTATATGTGCATGCAGGTCAAGGGAACAAACATTTCAAACAAGAGAGAATTTCAAATTAGTACAGTTTCTCATGGCTAAGGATTTGAATGCAGAATGCAATTTTCTCTAGTCACTTTTCAAAGGAGAAAATACTGTCCCTCTGCTTTGGGTGATGGTGGTAAGAAAAAAACAAAACAAACCAAAAAACTCCAATCCTTCCTCCTCCCTCCCTGGCCAAAATGGTAGGTGCTACTGAACTTTACTGTGCTAAGTGCTTATCTTCCACAGTAAAACAGTTTTAAGTTTTCAGTAATAAAGTTGCACCTAAGAGTGGCTGTTTTGACAAGAGTGGAGAAGATAACTTTTTATTTAATATGAGTCTGAAGAGTTATGAATCAGTTCCAGTATTTCTTTTTTGTAACTCAAGGACAGTATTTCAAAGTGTTAAGTACACTTACTCTGCTTCTGCTTGATTGAAAGAGAGACCCCGGCTTGGAGTATGTGTCAGGGTATATAATTTGTGTTAAAAGCAGATTCCACTAAATGTAACTCAGCCTTTGGTTGAGAAAAACATCTCCATATGCTACCTCACATCTTCAGCCTGAGTTCCCCTCATGTCATGATAATTGCACTTTATGAATAACCTTTCATAGTAACCATCCTGATAAATGTTGTAGAAAAATATTGTTCCACAAAGATATTTATCTCTCTCAAACTGAGCTGACAAGATACAATTCCGGCAGGGAAAGTATCTCTTTGGCTGAAGTAATCCCACTTGTAAAGAAATTAAATGAGTGGTTGTGTCTGGTTGAGTGGTTGAGTCTTGGGAATGTGCACAAGGCTTGCATGTAATTATTTCTTTTAACCTTCTTTGGTTCAAAGCAGGTCATTTCATGGGGAGACTGTGAAAAGATAAAGCCTGGTTTCAGTGACAAAAACATATGACAGAAATTTGTAAATTAAATTTATAACTTGTCCTGTTATTCTGATAAGCATAATTCTAAATTCCTTTTAATAAACATTTTACTACAATGAATCCAAACTGATGCTGCTTTTGATTAGTGTTCATTAAAAAACAGAGATAAAGGTCTGTGCTCCAACTTTTTTTTGTAAAGTAGCCAAGAATTTTCTAATTTACGATGTCTGTCTTTAGCTGTGTTTTGAAATATTAGTTTATAATACTTTAATCTGTTTCTAAAGGTGAAAAAATTACTCTTAGTCTAATTATGTAATGTCTCAAAGACAACCTAGTCAGAGAAAATTAAGCATTATTTTAATTGTCATTTAGATAATTTAAAATCCATACATATCCTTTCACTGAGATAAAATAGCAAATGAAATAATCATGATAGAACCTTTCCTAGATTTAAACACAGAATATTGATTTACATTGTCTTATTTTGCAATCAATCCTTAGGTACCCTTTTCTCAATATTTTGAAGGAACTCCTGAAAGAAATTATTTCTTTTATGTCTGTGTAAAGATATCAAATTATATGTGATATCTAAACTGCAATGATATATAAAAGTCTGCAGATAATACACATTGAGATATTACTGGGCATTTGATCCATGTACTTCCTTGCAAATCCACAGAGCGGTAGTTAAGAAAACTATTAAAGTTTTTGGAAGTTATGCTTCCCAATGATTCAGTGGAGCCAGAATCTTCTGGTGCTACAGAAATTAAGTGACAATTAGAAATAGAGAATAAGGAAGCTGATCAATAATTCTACTGAAACCAGTTAAATTCTGCCAAAAAATATGGAAGCGTGCAGAGGTTTCTGTATTAAAGAAAACACATTATTATCTAATTAAGAAAAAACCTGTGCAAAGACAGCCTGACATGATTTTAGAATATTAGATTAGATACAAAACCAAGCAGCTATAAAATTTTCTTTCATAATTTCACTGCTGCTGTTCTTCTGTTGTTTTGTTTGGTTTTATTGGAGGTGGGAAGGACACCTTTCAAAGATTTTGATAAAAAAAAAAGTTTACTTCCATATTTTATGAAGAACTCATGGATGCTTTATTCTTAAATTCTGCTGGTTCAGAATTGACAGCTAGTCAGAAGAGAAACTGGGATACACTGTTTTGACACAGTAATGCATTTTTGTTTGTTATCTGATTAGGAACTATGATTTACAATGTAAAGTCTCTGTGGAAATACATATTGACTGAAGACATTGTGGCCCAAAATAAATGAAATACAAAGAGAAGCATTTTATTCTCTAAAAAATTAAGTTAGTTTTGTTTAAATTATTGCTATAAATATTAATACAAAACAAGCTTTCTAATTTTCAAAGCTAAAGATTTTGTAGTCTGCAGCACTTCATAGTATGTTGTTCATGGGCCTCTTAAATTATGTCTCTGCTGGAATTCCTTGACTTTTCTCCTTTCTAAATGTCTCCATGCAGCTATTGCTTGCTTTCCTTGTTGATGGGGGCCTGGTAACCCTGCAAGATGTAGCCTCATGACAGAAAGGGGACTTGTATGCCTCAGAGTTCTAGAACATTCATACTGATTTTATGCTCAGGCATGAACATTTTTTCTGCTGTTGTATTATCTTGAGGCTGAAAAAGAAACTCGAGGTCCTGGTGGACAAAGTAGTGTAGTATCTTCACATGCTAAATGATAAAAGGAGGTTTGTGTTTCCAGTTTCTTATCAGCTCAGGTTGGTGGAATTTTACTGTTTCCATCTTTTTTCTTTCCCAGAGAACTAGGTGTGTATAACCATCTTATTTCACATGTAAAAAACCAGAAGCACAAGATGATTTAAATCTAGGTGGCGAATAAGACTTTTGTAATTTTTAAATCTGCAAGTGATTGTCTTTGCCACAATTGGCAGAATGAAAAGCAGAAAAGTAGGACTATAGTAAATCAAGAAAAAGGCATCTCTCACAATTTTTGGCTATAACATTCCCTGAGTATGTGGGCTTAAAGAAATGTTGACTTTTTTAACAGTCCGTGGGCTGTAAAATGATCAGCTCTAGCATGTGGTCATCTTTGGATGTGGATTTAGAAACAATGCATAGAAAATCAATAATAGTATTTTTTAAAAAATGTCTGAACACAGTATAGAAGACCAAAGACATATATCAACGGAAAAAACTTAATCCAGCAGAAAAAAAATGCCTGCTGTAAATGTTTGATATGTCTTCCCACGTACTGCTGCCAAGTACTCTGCCACAGCTGAGGAAGGAAAAAATCTTCTCTTTGTCTCTGTGGTCTCTAATGACTCAGCTGAAGACAAGAACAGTATTTGAGTTTCAAAAGCTGTTGACAATCACAAAGACAGTTTGGGGAATGAAGTTATTTTGTCTTGGGAAGATAATTAAATTACTGGTCCCTCTGTGATGGACTGTGATGTCCACCACATGACAACAAAACACATTGAATGGACTGAACTTCTGAGTGGACTAATTCTTAAGGCACAGATTATCACTAGTGGAAAATGGGACCTCTTATTATACCACAGATAGCTCTGGAAAATGAATAATTGCATGCCTTTTCTTTACATAAATAAAAAAAATCTGTTATTTGAATTTCAGATTTTTTACACAGATATGAATTCAATCTCAATGCCAACAAAAATCTGCAGTAAAACAGCTACTGATGAATGCAGAGTTAACTACTATGTAGTTACTCTGAGTTCCTAAACTGTAATGGATCTCCAAATAAGCTGCTCCGCAAAAGTAGGTAAGATTGTCAGGAAAAGTTAAAAAGCAGTTTGTGAAGTTATTTATGTCTTGTCTGAGTTTCAGATGCAATTGGATAAAAAATACAAAACCCAACCAAACAGTGCAGAATAATTTCTCTTATTTTTAGACAAAGGTAACATAACTTGCAAAATCAAAACTGATTTTGGATTAAGAACAAAGATCTTCAAGTTTTGGGGTATGAAGAAGGATTTATCATTTAATAGAGATGGAAAATGGTCCAGTTCAAAAGCTTCATTTTCTATGATTGATATATTCAAAGCTTTGGCTCTACTTTTAATTATGAACATAATTCCTTTTCCAAACTGATTGTCATTTTGTATTAGTTTGGCTTATTGGCATTACTACTTATGAAGAATGGAAACCCCAAATATTTTAATTTCTGTGAATTAGGTGAGATATTCTATATCAAAATAATTTAATCTCTCTAACTCCCATCTTCTTTGAAATAGGACATGTTTCTTGATCCAGCTTATGTCCTTTAACTCTCCTGTTGCTCCTTTTTCTTTTCTGTGTTTTTTGTTTCCTGCTAATTTACAGGAAATACCGGAATGCAGAAAAACCTGCAGCAGGGCATCTCTTACAGTTGCACTGGCACAGCAGACAGGGGAAGGTCCCAGTCTGTCCTTCCTGGACCTCCTTTGTACTGTCTCCCAAGGCACTTCACTTTATCTCTTCACAGTGTTAACTCTCTTTCTATAAATTAATATTTTTTGAAT
>JAWWEE010000105.1:52686988-52697317 GCA_035221455.1 Xenops minutus | reverse complement strand
CATCCTGGAGACGTGCCCTGCCCAGCGCAGCTGCGTTTTCAGCAGCATGGCCTCGATGCTGGTGATCTCTGCCTGTTGGTATCTCTGCATCAGCTGCTCTGTTTTCTCTCTTTGTAAGGCACTCAGCACAATATAGTAAGCACTTCTATTCATCATTTGTTGTGTAGAGAAAAACTACCCTCTTTCATCTGGTACAGACAGGAAAGAATGAAAAAAGAATGATTTCTTATGAAGTCTTAACAAGTGCCTTTCACCTTCACTGAGACAAACTTCACCTAGAGAATCAAAATGCTGCTGGAAAACTGCTGTCAAACTGAAGGAAGTAATCAGAACCCTGAGAGCTCTTTGCCAATGCTGTTGTTTCTCTTCTCGCAGCTCACACTCTCCAGCACATTGGCTCTTAGTCTTTCCTGGATCTTACCTAAAGGCACAAGAAATCTCTCTACCTTTACTATCGCTTTAGCTGTAATAATGCTGTTGTGACTTTTCAACAATGTCACACTTGAATTCTGCAATTGGGACATAAATGAAGACGGAACTGTACCAGGCATCATCTTAAATGTTAAAGATTAGTTTAATCATGATATTTTATATAAAACTATGTAACTATTTTGTCAGCAGTGTAGAAATAGGCCCTTCAAAATTGTTGCAGAAACTGAAATAACATGACTTTACTGCATTTTGTCCAAATGTAACTTAACACTACTCTATGCAATCAGACACAGAGGTTTTTATCCTTGTTATACAACAGAACAAATGCCAAATTCTACTCAGAGACTGCCAAATTCTACTGCAAGACACTGACACTGAAAGAAATCTGCTTCCATTATATTCACATAGATACAAAGCCATTGCAGTGTAAGAGCTTGGGATGATTATTTGAGTAGTACATAAGGACAAAGAGACTTCTAAATACTTTAAAATAACCTTTGAGCAAAACAAAATCTTTTCCTCAGAGACGTTGTAAACTAAAATCTTTTCCCATAGAAAAAGGGTGTTTTTTGCGGCTTAAGAATTCTGTTTATATGAAAGTGCTAAATGTTGTCCCTTACTTGCACTAATAAAGATATATCTAGAACTAACTCAAATTTAGGCTTTTCTTTAGAGAGTTCAGAACAGTTTTTTCCTTTCTTTTTCTGCCTGTAGCTCTGTCTGCCCTATATGGCATCTCAGTAGGTGTGGACATTAGGAAGTTCTAGCAGCTTCTAACAGGGATGTCAGCTACACTTGACCCAGGGTACTTGAGGTCTTTGCTGCAGCACCAGCCTGATTAGGGAGGATCAGCCATCTATTCAGTTGGTGCTAGGGGATGATAGTCATAACCACAGGGGCCCAGATGGTGCTGTCTGCACCTTTTTGGTGAGGGAAAAGGGTGTAAGAAGGAGGTCAACAATTGGTTGTGGGGCAAGTGTTGGCAATAGAGTTTTGATTTTTTATGGCCATGGGAGCTGTTTGAGCTGTTTGTTTATATCTATATATATAAATTATACATTATATAATTGTATAAAAATACCTAAAAAAAAGTTGAAAAAGGGGGAACTAGACTTTTCTCCGTGGTGCCTGATGACAAGAGGCAATGGGAACAAGAAACACAGGAGATTCCCTCTGAATGTGAGAAAACATTTTTTTGCTATAAGGATGGCTGAGTACTGTCACAGGTTGCCCAGAAAGGTTGTGGAGTCTTCATCCTTGCAGACTTTAAAAAGCCATCTGAATATAATCCTGAGAAACTAACTTTAGATGGCTCTACTTGAGCAGGGTGGTTGGACTAGATGACCTCTGAAGGTCCTTGCCAACATCAGCAATTCTGTCAATATATATACATAAAACAAATAAATTTTGTTTTTTGCTCTGTGCTGTTCACTTCCCTCAAATCGATAAGTGTAAAACCTCAAGAAAAAATTACAAACATTATGTTAGACAGTATCATTAGATTTTGAAAAGAATCTGGGGATGGTAAAACACACTTTAGAAACAAGTCTTTAGAAACAGCATTCTGTACATAATAAATATCTTTTTTTTTTTTCACTGATGGAACATCTGGAAAACATTTTAGACTGGACTAACAAGATCAAACAAACAAGACCTTCTTTAATGGAACTCAGTGAAGTTCTGTACAGATGTTTTCTTGTCCAGAAAGTTTAAACAATGCAATTAAACTAGTACAATGATTTTTGGAGTAATACCTCCACATCACAGGTATTTTTGAGTTGCCAAGTGTTATGTATAGCCAGTTACTGTCAGTGTATTTTTTTCTGTTGCTATGTTAAACATTCTTGTGGAACAGATGCTCATTCATGTTTCTCTTTCAGAAAGTTTTCTTTCTAAATAGCTAAGCAGTGGGAGGTTAAGATTATGCAGAAACATCCCACTGATTTTGGAGAATAAAACTCTAGTCCAAGGCAGATTCCAAAGAATTTATAATGAGCCATCTGTGAAAAAATATTGTGTGATTTTTTAGTTTTGTCACATTAAGAAAGCTGAAGATAACAGTTTTCCCCAATAAAAACAGGTTATCTCTTAGCTTTAGCCACTTTTTTCTTAATTTTCAATATACTACTAGAAAATAACCTCAGAAGCTAAAACACAAATCAGAGTTTATATAGGTAGTTTGGCAAAATTTGTGTATTTGGTATTATTATTATTTTTGGTATTATTATAAATTTAGACAGTTATTTCACATAAATGTAGTATTTCAGTGACGATTTCTGCTACATCTCTATCAAGCTTGTAATGTAACAGGAACGTACTTCAAAGTAACTTAGTCCCAACATTTCAGACTGTCATGTCTCCAGAACAGATGGCAATTGGCCTTGTGGAGTAATATTCAAAGTTATGCTTTCTGTAGCCTGACTCACCTCCTAGGTGGCCAGTTTATTTGCCTTTGTTTTGCCACTAAGAGAGTCCAGTTATCCTTTAATTAATACATTGACCTGGAATGTGTATCTTTGCACAGCTGCAGTAAAGCTTAAATTCCCACTTGTGTTCTGGAATCTACAAAGAGACAAAAATTGGCCTCCTCCATCCTGCAGCAATCCATCAGTTATCATTTGAAACACCCTTAGTGGTAAGGGATGGTGGAAGTTGTATAACTTGATGATAGCTGCTCTGAACAGCTTTTCGAGAAGGGAGTCACAGTTCGGGCTCTTGTGGACAATTAGAATTTTTTTTTTTTAAATTAACTGGCCTTTATTAGCATTACAGCACAAATGGAAAAGTAAGTAGAGTTATTAAAAGAGAGTTACAGCACTAAGCAGAGCTTAATAATGATAGCGTGTTATGGTGGGAAGACATCCTTCACATGGTATTAGAAGGCCAGATAAATATGTTCAGTATATAGACATTCCATCATTTATCTCCAAAAAACACCTGCAAATACATCTGAAGGATGTCATGTCTCCAAATGAAAATAGACAGGGTATGAGGAATGACTATGCATTTTCACAAGTGGAATCAGCAGATGTGTGCTGCCCTGTAGTAGGAAGGACATATCAAATTATGACACAGACAACAGCATTAAAAATGTACAAAAGATGTAACTTTTAAAGAAGACATCTCTAAAGAGACCCAGAAAAATTAATATGAGTTTTTGTTACAGTAGGGTATTCAGTGTTTCCCTCTCAACTACTGAAAAACCTTAATGAGGCCACATTCTGCCAAGGAGATGGTAGGTCCTAGGCAATCTATTTTGTTTTTCTCTTACTACTTCCCCCATCTCTATCTGTCCCATAAAATGAACCCACATGAGGAAAATAAATCCAAATCTCTTTTATGTTATTATAAAATATTACCTGTGAGTAGTTGGCTGATATGAAGCAGTTATCAAGAATGTTTAATAAAATTTCTTGTTGGTTCATTTCTCACAGCAATATGAGAAATTACAAAGCATTAAGAAAATGTTTCTTGATTGAAGTCTATATAAACACAACATTTTGCAGTATCATTCATGATAAAGCAGGCTATTATGCGTTTGGGGTTGCTGGCTGCTTCTTGAAGAAGGTGCTGCAAGTGGGCAATATTGAAGACGGTGCTTTTTCTTTTTACAAGCACAATTTTTTACTTTGTTTCCATTTTCTAAGAATAGATTTGAAGTAGTAAGACACAAGAAAGACATGTTAAAATATTTGTAAACAGCAAATGCAAAATTATTGTTAGTCTTCAGTAATGATCCAATATTTCAGTGTCTTTCTTTTGCTAGAGAATCCAAGCTCCATCAGCTAGAGCCCACACTTTTGCAGACATCTAATGCTTTTACATCTCTGATTCCTAAAAAAAGAAATTACAATTTCAAGTCTGAAACCAAAACCTTCTTAAGTTTTAAAAATGAGTTAAGTTATAAACATCCCCCCAAAACTAACAAACAAAAACCAAACACCCCTCCCTCTCCCTTCAATATCAACCAAAGTATTTATTTCTCTCCAAATCTGATGTTTTCAAGGGGAGGCACAGTTTTTCCTTCACTTTGTTTCAGAATGTACCCTAACAGGAAATTCCAATTAATTTAGAAATCATATCATCCAGAACACTGTGTACTTAAGTTTCTGAAGGAAATAACTCTTTTCCAATTCAGTGGAGTTTTATTACTGTTTTGCTTTTAGTTTGAGTGAAGAGGCCTTCTTAATGAGAACAGCCAACTAATAGTCAAAGGGAAGTTATGTTGGATCTGACCTTTATCTTCCTGAGGAAAGTCAAGTAACTTTGATCAAGCTAGAGAAATTGGTCAGAATAGTCATGATGAGGATGGAGTTAGTTTTATTATTACTGATTAATTTATTGTGATTCTTTCTGAATCCTTAAGCTTTCCATATGAACGTGGTTAGACAAAATGATTTAATTCTAACCACAGAGGGGGTCTACCAACACTTGCCCTGTGAGCAAGAAAACACTCGGAACCAAAGTAATGATAGATAGGAAACCAGACTTTTTTTTTTTTTTTAACACCTAGAAAAGATTCTTCTACCAATTTGTTAATAAGAGATTCTATATCCTTACATCCTTGCTAAGTCTATTTTATTTATACAGGTACTTCAACAATTTTTACATGCTGCACAAGGAAGTCAGGCACACCGTCGGTGACAGAGCTGTATCTCCTGTGATCCTAAACTGGATTCAAGTAGGCATGTAACCTTTCCTCTCTGGGTTATGACGTTCAGGCACTTTTTACCATTTGCAAAGAGATTTTGTAAGCTGGATGTACAGCATTTAAGTGTATGAAGCAATTATTTATATGCCACTTGTGTGATAAAGTGATATTTTGTCTGCCATGCAGTCACTACCACAGGCACCGGGATTACCTTCCTGTGCTCTTTGAAAGAGAGTAATCCTCAGTGTTGATGAGCTACTGTCTGAATCCATGATTCTGCCCCTGAGTCCATTCATTGCTAATTTTCACCACATCAAACTATCTCACCTCTGCTGTTCTTAATCATGTATGGCTCTTGCCTGCATACTTTCCCAACTTTTTCTCAACTGAGGAGTATTTACAGAAATTGAAGACAAGTTTATGCAGCTGTGCTGTGTCAAAACCAGACCTTGGATCACATCATGCTGAAACTGACAGATGTAAGCCTTATGATGACCAGTGAGATTTTTTCACAGAATCACAGTCATGAAATCCGTGAAATGTTTTCCAGCATGACAGAAGAATGTAAGAATATAAGCTGCCTTTCTGTTGTAACCTTTGATGACCTTTTACCTGTCCTCAGGGTAAATAAATGTATCACGTAGGAACAAAACCTCTCAAATGACAGAAGATGACCTTATTTGTCTATCTGGGCAACTTAGACAAATGCGTCTGGCAGCTTGGTTACGGGTTTCAGTAACAGAAACACAGATGTAAGAAGGCAACTCAGTCCCTTTTTATATCTTTCCAAGTCAGATGTTACAGATAGCTACAAGATAAGAATATCAAATGACCTCAGAAAAACAGCCTAAAATTTTAGATGCAAAATCTTTTTAATCCCCACTATGAAAAAAAGAATTACTGCATCAACAGAGAAAAAAATATTTCATCTTATAAAAAAATTTATATTAGTTCTCTGAATGGCATGATAAGGCTGGATTATTTTGATTCTTTACTGTATCTAGATAAGAGGTGGGGGACATGAATGTGGCTACTGTGGCACTGATAGCCAAAGAAGACAAATCTGGAGCACATTAGGCATGTCTGCACTGGAAATATGCTGCACAGTCACTGCAAAAACAAGAATGAGAACTATGTCTTTAGGAAGGGGGAAAATAAAGATCAATAGGTTTAAGCACAGAGTGATGCATCTGTAAAAGCCAAGAGATAAAAGGTGATGAAAATATGGTGGTGGTAGAAAGAAAAATAAGTAAGCATCTCACTGAAAAGAAAAATAAAAAGTAGTACTTTTCATTTAAGAAAAAAAAATCTGTGAGACTAGAAATATATTTTAGTAGAAATTCTTTTCATTTAACAGCATGACTTCATGCAGCAGTAATAAGGCATGCTAAGTTAAATCCCAACATGGTTATAGTCAGTCGTCTCAGAGGTCCCTTTTATTGTTGATCCAATTTACATATAGTTCAGAGGAAAGAGCATTCTTCATAAACTCATGAATCCCAGCGGTGAAATTGTGTATCTATTTCTGGCACTACTGCCAGAAGACCAATAACTAGTTAAATAGCCCCGACTAATGAAGATGTCTGCGTTATACAAAAAATTAGAATGGTGTAATTTTAACCCTATAAGAAGGTATTTTAAAAATTGCACATAGTTTAGCAGTTGTTTAACAGTTTAACAACTATTAGCAGTTAATTAGCAGTGGTTTAGCAACTGTCAGAAACATTAATCTGTACTGGATCAATGGAATAGGAAAAAAACAAAACAAAAGATTTTTAGATTACATTCACGTTACCTAGAAAACAGGTGATGTAAGGATGACCCTTCAGATGGATCTACTTTATGTATCGTTTCCCACTGTTTTAATTTTAAATAAAGAGTGTTTCTGTTGGAGAAGTTTTAGGAAATCAATCATTGCTTCCATTTTGTAAGAAATTTCTGAAGATTGAGGACTTCTGCTTGTTGTAAAATGTGTCAGAGTGATTATGAATATTTGCTTTGGAAAATATAGACATTTCTACTGTGAGCGAGCTATCTTTAAGTGGCTGTGTTTTTTCTGCTATGTATTGTTTTTATGCTTTTTTTTCCTAAAATGAATTTTAAAAAAATATGCTAATCAAGCCAGAAAGCTTTCAATGAATTACAGAAATTAATCAAGGTGATGTAAAATCTTAAGACAATCACTCTTGAGTACATAGTGAAAGAAGAGAAATAGATATTTGCCAGTAGGTGACTTATATCAACCTGTTACTTCTGTAGGACTAGACAGAACCAAAGTTTAGTTACTTCCACTTAGGGCACAAGAACCTCATCTTAAAATGTATCTTTAAAAAACCCCAATGATTCTCCTCTGCCTTTCCTTGAAATTTCAATAAGTGAAACACTGTGGTTTGCATAGGAGTTTTGCTTACACAACTCTCTGCATTTTAGATGTACTGCTAGTACTTATCAGATATTCAGACGGGAGAGATGTAACTGTGTTTCATAAGACATTTTTTCCTTTTTGTTATTCTACTTTTTATTACTCTACTTTTAGAAATGGTTGCCTGGAATATCAATACAGAAGGTCCAATAGTATGCGCTGGCCTATGCGATGCAGGCTGCTTTTAGCTCAGCCCTCACACCGTCTTAAATTGTTTTAGATTTTGCTGTGATGAATGGACTAACTGTCAATTTCAATTTTTTTGAGACAGTATTAATTCTCCACTTCCCTGTCTCTATTACTTTGTTAAATATCAGACCAATGCATCAATTGAGACAAATGTGTATGGGAATACTTGTGCATATATTTTTCAGAAGAAGGTGAAAGATTATTGATCTCAGTGCACTTGTTTTGAATCCTGGTACTAAGTTCTGATGACAAAGTGTTGTGCTGTTTTCTTTAGCTACATGTAGTGGTTAGTTTTCTTCTGTATTTGAATAATCTTCACATTTTAATTTTAACAATTCACATCCTATGACAGTGTAATCTGTTTATGAGGATAATTTCTTGCACACTTGACTGTATAAACTAAACCTCAAATCAAATTTATCCCTTACTCTATCCCATCTATTAAGAATATTTTCTGTTTCTGTGTTTTTAAAACCCTTATGAAGAGGCATGTAGTTAAAGAAATTGTAGGCAGTCACAAACACAGGTGTATTTTACATGTCTTAGGCTGAACAGCTCTTTACTCATAATTGCTGTTTCAGATTTCTTAGCTTCCTTTTCTATAAAAAATGAGTTCATAATAGAGTTGTGAAGATCAGATTACCATAGCTCTTTTATACTAAATATAATAGGAAATGTGAAAGAAAAATTTCTGTAAAATGTTCTTCTGTGGACATATAAAATTTAAGATATCTGGAAGATATCTGTAAGATCAAAACCTTGGGTTTAGTACTGATTATAATACCAATTTATTTTGCATACGCTTCCATAAAACATATTTGGATTTTAGTTTTTCATTCAGCCTTAGACTAAACTAATACGATTATTTTGAAGACAACAATCCTGGGTGACAACTGTAAATAGCCCTACATTTTTTATCCATCTCACAGAGTGAATTGGTTCCACAATGCTGTCATTATCTGAAGAGACATAAAGCATCCAAATGAGGAATATGCTTTTCATTTATGTGTATGAAAGCAGTACAGAATCTGAAAGAACCTGATCATTATATCACTTGTGGGACTGACGAAAGTCACCATTTGAGAAAAGGACTCCTTTATCTGTCCAGTTAATTATAAAAGTGTCTTCTTTCTTAATCTTTTCTGGTGATATTTTAATGCAGGAATGAATGACTAAAGAATGAATAAAGAGATTTATCTTTTAAGTATATTATGCTTTTTTTAGTTGGATTTAAATCAAAGTATAAACATTTTCTCTGCTGCATGCAATACACTAAGGACTTGAACTTTGAAGTTATTTCTTTTTCTCTTTGTTTTCATTAATCTCAGTGAATCTACCATTTAGAAGCTGTACACTCTAATGGGTTGTGACCCTGCTGAGACCAGGAGAGTTAGGTCTCAGATATACCATTCTGTTCAGTTGAGCTGTGCTGGCTTAGTGGTATATGTCAGCCTGCAGCAGACATGGAGACATAAATATTAGTTAACGAAGTTTAAAGGAAAATGCTAGATCTTCATCTTCAGTGGCTGAATGGGGGGCATGCAGATGGTTACCTTCCCCCAGGGCTCACATGTCAGCTCTGAGACCTGATAACTGGATTAGATGTCTGAATCCACAGGGGATCCTCAGGTATTTCAGCTGCTCTGATTCTACTGCAGTATTCATATGAGTTATTGCTATTAGGGAATCTACAGTGCTGGGATCATAGAAAATTGAAAGAAAACACTGCTATCACAAAGCATCTCAAACATCACTTATGTCAGTGTTTTACAACAAAATGCATCAGCAATACGCTGTGCTGACTGCAAACAAAACTGTGGGAGAGACAGGAATGGCACTTTGACATGTCTGACTATGCTTTAAATTTTGCCAAAGTTGTATGATCTTTTCCATATATCCAAGCAACTCTACATCATAATATCATAAAAATCTGTATGCAAATAGAAAGCAATCAAACAGTCAAGATGAAAAATACACATTAGGTTATTTTAGAGATGCTAATGGAGGCAGCAATGTAAACGAGAAAAGTTTGCAACTTTCTGCAAAATTCAGTAACTAGGAGAGCCCTAATGCCTGTAGGACTTTGAAAATTTAGGTGAGCATTATTTCCCTGTGGAAGTAAAGTATTTCTATATTTATTAGTTTTCACCATTGAAATGTGGACAGTGAATAGCTTTCTGACAGAGGAGTCCATAGACCTTTTGCTTGTTTTAATATTGTGCTGCCTAATATTACATCTAATTTTGCGTCTGGAATACTAATACAATAATTCAAGGTTAATTTTGGTCTTTTTTAGGTTATGTTATAGCTTTATAGCATATAAATCCTTACTTATCTTGGTAAGCCATGTGTCAGATAGCGTGCAGAGAATAATTGAAAAGTAAATATAGATCATTATCAGTGAAAAATGAGACTGATTTATTGTGGGTGAAAACTGGCTACTCCATCTTCACATCTGAAGACTGCTTTCTAATCATATCTGTGGAGGTTTGAGTTGGCACCCTGCCAAGCCCAACTGCTGGCCACATGGATTCCCCCCGCTTCCGGAGAAAGAAGGGAAAAAAGTACCAAAAAGACAATTGTATTAAAAGTATATATATATATATATATATATTCACATATATTACAATTATAT
>JAWWEE010000105.1:52662203-52683037 GCA_035221455.1 Xenops minutus | reverse complement strand
AGAAAGAAAGAAAGAAAGAAAGAAAGAAAGAAAGAAAGAAAGAAAGAAAGAAAGAAAGAAAGAAAGAAAGAAAAAAAGAAAAGAAAACTGAAACACATGTTCCCTTGTGCATATGGACTTTTATTATGGGAGCAAGGGAGACATTCTACTCAATCTCATCAAGGTAATAAATAATTATTATGAGGAAAGACAGAATGGAACACCCACAAAAGTGCAGTTATGTGGAGTAACAAGAGAATAAGAGTGGGAGGTGACATGAAAGGGGTGGATCCTGGAAAAGCACAAAGCCCATAGCAAGGAAAGGAAAGGACAGTGAGGGAAAAGAGAGCAGGATACTAGTTAGACAGAGTGAAAAAGAATGAGAAGCTATGGAAAGACAACAGAGTTGTAGAGTCACCAATCACTACCTGTTCCTAGGGAACAAGGATGTGCAGTGAGGAAGTGTGTGAGCAATTAATTTATTTTAAGATTCTGACATGAGTGATGTGCTCAGCCTAGCACAGCAGTAATGTGTGCCTAGCCTCTGTGCAGTACTCTCCAATATGGAGAAAGTCTTTATCAGCTCTTGTACTATTCCTAACCCTTTAACTCTCTGGGGTTGATGGACTATATAATTTTGCAAATTAAATCCTTTGCTATGTTGACTGAGAAATTAGTGTATTTAACTACACATTTGTCAAAGCAAGACTTTCAGAAACAGAATTATAGCAATAAATATACCTTTTTTATTTCACTTGTTTTAAAAAGGAATTACAATTTTATGGGATGAAGAGTTGACCATTATCTCTTCAGAAGCAGTATAAAGTAGTCAGCTGTGCAAAAAGCACCCTAGATAAAAATAGAGGTCATCTAGCAGTTTTAAACATGAAATGAATACCATGATCCTGAAAGCAAAAAAAGTTTGGGGGTATAACATAATCAGATGTGAGATAATTTGTTTTCAAAATTAAAATTATACCTGTACATTGTAGATAATTGTAATAAAAAGAAAGTAAGATTCACTATTTTCATATTTGTTGGCTGTTTTTTGATTCCAGAACAAGGCAGCTGTAAAAACGGTATTGGTTGAAAAGGCATGTGAGGGCAGAGACGGTGGGAAGCAGAAGGTCTGAAATATTTCTGAGGAAAAGGACTGCTACTCCAACAGTGAAGTTTGTAAGCAGAATGAAATTATTTGCCTGTGCAGTTAATCTCCAGTAGCCCTTTTCATTGTGTATCCTTCAAATACATCAATAACAAAAGGAAAACAGAGGATAATGTTGTAAGTATTACTAAGTGGAGGGGGGACCCTGGTTACAAAGAACATAGAAGACACAGTTACTGAAAGTCTTCTTTGCATCAGTCCTCACTGACAAGAACAGCCCTCAGAAACTCTGACCCAGGGGACCAAAGTAAAGGAATGTTGAAAGGACACTTTCCTTTGGTCAAGGAAAAAGAAAAGAAAAAACCAACAACAATAAATCGTATCTGGGTATTACAATGTTCTAATAACACTATTATAATAACAGTATCTGTTTTGCTTTGTTTTCACAGGACTGTAAAGGAATCCCTGTGATTTTTTTCTTTTCAATATTTGATGCATAATGCTTGGTGTTGAAAAATGGGAAAAAGGTAAGTGGGCAGAATAAATTAATTTGGTATCATTTCACACTGACCAAATTAATGTCACAATTTACTGCTAGAAGCCTGAGGGTCACTACCTTAGAAAGTAAAATATCTGGAAATAGGTTGATGACTACAAAACAAAAGTTGTAGAAAATCTGACTTCCTACATGCACTGTTTATTTATATTCACTCAAGAATTAGAAAAAAATAGTGCTGTAACACATTTATTTTCCCAATACTGTGGAAGACGTGAATAAATACTTTAGTATTTGTATTAATACTTTTCTTTTACTAACAATGTTTCAAAGCTTAAAAGCCATTTTTATGGCTTGAAATGAAGTGTCAGTAGTTAAAATAAAAAACAATCTCTTTAAGTGGATAATCATTCCTCAGAAGTCTTTCCAGTCCCCAAACATAATTGTGAATGGTCAATATTCAGCCTCAATTATCACTAGTCTGCTCTGAATTCATGTTTGATGTTGATAAAGCATTTTAGAAATTAAAAAAAAAGAAAGAAAAAAGAGACAACACAACACAAACCACAATGTATAAATCTTAAATATAATTAATATTATATAATCAACTTGAAGAATGTCCTTAGTCTTTCAGAGAAGGCACATGACTATGTGAATAACCTAGTTTACTGGCATAAGGAGGCAGTGATGGAGGAGATACAGCACTTTAATGCAATGCTGAGACAAAAATTACAATAACACACACTAAATGCTATATTTAGTGTGTAAAACGGTTGGAGAAATCTACCAGATGGATAATTATTGATTCTATAATTTTGATTTTAATCAAATTCTCTGTGGAATTTTTGTATATTTGTTTACATCCCCATTGTTATATTTGTTTCAGTTTTGTCAGATGTGTCCATATGGTGTTCTTGGTACATCAACAAACAATTTATGCAGAAGTACATGGGCTGCAACAATTAATACCTTGGAGTATCTCCCTTATTCAGCTCTCCAGTAAGAATTTCCTGTCGCTCCTCTTACTTCCTCAGACTTCTAAAAAAAAAAAAAAAAAAAGGCAGGAACAAAAACCCAACCAATCAAATAAACAAAAACAGGCAAATAGGAAAACGACTCACCCTCTAGGAGATTCAAGAAGTTGAGCAAAACATATTTGAGATACATTTATTTCAACCCATTCAACTCAACAGGGACATTACCTCATCAGGTAATGATATGCAAGAGGCAGTGTTAGATCCAAGAGCCTTTGTTTCCTATCTCCAGAGTATTTTATCAAAACAGGGAAGGCCTACCACTGAAGAATAAGTCTTAAAAAAAATAAATATATTTTGAGAAGAAACATCCTATTGGAAGTGAATGGAAATTGTCCTAGGAGATGAAGCCAAGGTTTTCAATTGGCCATTAAAACAAATTGAAATGACTGCAAACCACACAGTGGAGATGTAATAAAGTATGGTTGAGTGAGTGAGCTATTACATTTTACATCCACATTGATGAAATGTTCTTGCAGTGTTATGCCAGAATGACTTCATAGTAAACTATGATAATCAGTGGAGGTAGCAGTTGCCTGGATAAATATTCATAAACGAGATTTAGTCAGTGTGGTCTACCTATTCATTGCATGAAAAAGCGTTTCTGGAGTTACTGATAATACTAATGTGTAGGAAGAACAGCAAAACTATTCCATATAATAAATCATATTAAAGAGCACATACAAAACAGTTAAGTTTTGAATAGTAGATTCCTACTTCATTACTGGGACACTTCAGTAAATGTTTCTAGACAGTTTGCCAAATCTTTAATTGAATCAAAGAATCACAGAAAGGCTGAAATTGGAAGGGACTTCAGAGGTTATCTGCTCAAACCTCCCTACTCAAACAGGACTCCTGCCCAAGCACAGCCCGGGACCATGTCCAGGTGAATTTTTACTCTCTCTAATGATGGAGACTCTACAACCACTCTGCGCAACCTGTGTCAGTGCTTGGTTCCTATTACAGTAAAAAAGTGTATTGTTGTGTTGAGAAAGGACCCTCCTATATTTCATTTTGAACCCATTACCTCTTTTCCCTGGGGATCACTGAAAAGAGCCTGACTCCCTCTTCTTCATTTCTCCATCCCCCTGTCAGGTATTTATATACATTAACAAGATCCTCTTGAGCCTTCTGTTCTCCAGGCTGAACAGTCTCAGCTCATTCAGCCTTTCCTTGTGTATCAGGTGCTCCAGTCCCTTAATAATTTTTGTGGCCATTCTCTGGACTGTATCCAATGTGTCTATGTCTCCCTTATACTGAGGGGCTCAGAATTGGCCACAGTGGTCCAGGTGTGACTTGCCAGTGCTAAAAAGAGGGGAAGAATCACTTCCCTCTCACCTGCTGGCAATACTTTGCCTAAAACACCCCAGGATAGCATTTACTTTCTTTGCAGCAAATTTCTTTTCATTTACCTCAAAATTCACAGCATTACTTGTCTGACTTATTTTTCTATAGACAATCCAAACTAGGTTCTGCATCTCTCATAATAAATTGGTCATCAGCTGACTGCGTGCCACATGTAGACTCCTTTTACTGAAAGTTGAATATTATGATGCACTAATCACGACTTTTTCCACTATCCTTGTATGGAATTTTGTCCAAGATTCTGCCAAGAGGAGAATAAAAGGTTGTTTTCATGGTACTGGAAGCATCTTCCAAGGATCAGAAAAACATTCCACTTAGTGCTCCTACAAACAGAAGTTGATTGCCTGTTGAAAAGAGCATGTAAATATTTACACCTTTTATATACAACAGCCTCAAAGGACAGATTATGCTCATTATTGAAAAAGCTCTGTTTATGGTGAACAAGATTTTATTAGCAGAAGATTAAGGAAAGTTCTGAGCAGTCTGTTTCATAATGTCACACCCACATTATTTAAATGAGAATTATTATCAGATTTTTTTTCAGAAGCAACATGGCTTTTATGAATGGTAGTTGTCACAATAAAAACTAGGAGTAAAATAACTCTAAAATGCTTTGTCATGCCCTCATGTTTCTGTATAATAAATCAAGATGCATTTGTGGTTCAGATTATTGGAACAAAACTTTTGGACTCTACTCCATCTCCAGTAAAGGCCATTTGGACCCAAACTGCACACACAAGGGCAAAGCATGCTTCCAGGCTTCCTTCTTGGGCAGAGACACTGCACAAACCATGGGTATAGAGTGAAGACCAGATCAGCTGACAGCATTATGTAGTTCCTGTATCTTTCAGGAAAGGGAAAAACATTGGATAGAGATGGTGAACAACTGCATTATAAGTGAACAGAATTAACTACTGGCAGAACAGTGGTCTTTGACACAAAAATGAATCTAAGTTTTCCTTAAAGTTGTGCTTGTTTTACTAAACTAATTCAATTCAATATTTTTAGACTCTTCCACTCAAGACAAAAATGCATAATAAAGTTTTCTCATGAAGGAAAAAGTATTTTTTAATTTAATGCCACACTAATATTTTATGCCATCTCAAATCTAATAGAAAATTTATTCTTTTCAGAAAAGAAGACACCATTATTTTCTTTTAGAGGTGTGAGTTATCAACTCTTCTTAAAACATACTGCATTTCTTCTAGATGCTCCCTCTTTCTCATTTTCATTTTAAAGAATCAAAACCAAGTGTGCTTTTATTCTTTGCTCTGAAGCTTCTCTATCAAAAAATAGATAAGAATAAACACAACAAGGTACTATTTTAGACAGAGTTGATTTATATTAGGCGATAGAGAACAGAGGTGTATGCTTTAAGAGTTATAGGTCATATACTTCTATTTGGAAATTTGGGGATTTTTTTTTATTCATTATCTGAAAATAGCTGAAAAAAATTTTCTCTTTAGTATGCACTTCAACAAGACTTAAATGTTTGATAATGACTTTATTTTAAGAAAAATATTTTGGGGTTTAGTTTTAGTAAAATTTGAATTATTATTTCTTCTTGTGGTATAAAAAATTACAAACACAAACACTACACCTAATATTCAGAACTTCTCTAATTTTCTTTGTTTCATATCATATACAATTTTGAACTTTATTTTTGCTGCTCAAAGTCAAACAAAAGCATGTTCTCTTAATTTCTGATTTAAAACCCCCCCAAAAACAATACGGATATTCAGTGAATCCTTTGGAAACTGAAGTTTGAACAAGTAGAAAATATAGATCTGAACTGTGATTACATGTAGTGCCAATCCAGAAATGAGAGAGGTTATAGGAGAGGTCAGAGATGAAGAGTTTTCTTTTGTGGCTAATGGCTGCAACAGAATCTTTCCTAGCCTATAGCAACCATTTTATTTTTTTAGAAAATATTCTTAATTATAATAAGATAAGTAGTCAGTTCTGAACTTAGAGTAAGCTTACCCTTTATTCCCTGGAATTGGTCAAGCCCAGATTGTATTGGGCTTTGAGCAACTTGCTCTAGTGGCATCTGTCCCTGCATATGACATGGAGGTTGGAACTTGATGGTCTTTAAGGTCCCTTCCAACCCAGACCATTCTATGATTCTATGATTTGCTAATTTTATCTATCAGGCAGCACCTTTTGTGCCCAACTACAGACCATTTCTGTGACAGTGGTCAAGTATCTAGCTTTCCCCTTTCAGATCCCTCAGCTGCCATGTTCACACAGAGCGTCTGAGTTCAGGCTTTTCCTTTTTCCAGCTAGTGCTGTCACTATGATCATCCACAGAGAGCACCTGAACAGCAGAGTTTATTGTTTTGCCCTCATTACCTCTTCTAAGGTCCTGGAATCAAGACCCCTTCTCCTCTGGCTTATTGCTTAATGGCTTGTATATGATTTAGAAACAACTCTACTAACTAAAATATTTCCTGGTGTTACAGTTCACAGTTACCAGTAATATAGTTGCCATGGTAACAAAGGAATTGTAAGCACTGATTTTTTTTTTATTTCTATTTTTATCAGCCAATCAAAATCATATTTCCAATCCTAAACACACAAAGCTAAATGCCTGAACTCATAAACATCCTAGCTTTTAAAAATCTGACATGTCATTAGCCCTCATTGTCCTCTGAAAAAACACCTTTACTTTGATTTCTAAAAGTCAGATGAGAAATCCACAAATTTATCTCACCTGCATACAGAATCTTTGATTTCAACTGATAAAAATATAGGTGTCTTTGGAAAACAAAGAATATATAACAAAATAATTGTTAGAATTTTGCATATTTTAAAATTTTGAATTCCTTGGTATTTTTGTAAGGAATTTCACTGATCATATTTCTGCACCTATTTGTGCACTGACTGCAAGGTCTACTTTGGAAAAGGAGGAATGAAACAGACGGATTTTATAATCATGTTCAGTTATGGACCTCTCTTAAAATATGTTTTTAGAGATTATATTTTGTTTCATGGTGTCTTTCCAGCAAAAATGATACAAAGAATAAAGTTGCTTGTATGAATTTGAGACTTGATTATAACATATTTGCTTAACTGTTTATTGTACTATAAGAGATTTGAAAAAAAAGTGAAAAGGAGCTTATGTTCAAGCAAATATAAACCTGAGCTCATTACAAATCCAAACTCCATCTTTCATAGTTACAAAGCAGCCAAGTTCTGAAAAGGTTTTCCATTCGTGTTGTCACTTGAAACTACTGAGGATACTGATTGAATATGAAACAGTAAAAGAATTTGCCCACTTAGACCAGATTTCATTGCCACTTAAAAATATGAAAAGTCAAAACTACCCTACTGAAGCTCATCTTTAAGAAGCAGCAAAAATGCCCTTGAAAGTGCACTTTGAAAATGTCATCAGCATTCAATGCTTTTAGAAATTGGATGAAAAAATTATTTTTCTGTGAATACAAAATGAGTGCATATGGATATCACCCCTGCTTTCATCTCCTCTTCATTATATCAGTTTCTGAAATTATACCCAAATACCATCCAAGTATATGCTTTAAGTTTTAAAATTGAAGGTAAAATGTATTTAGCTCCTTAGTAAAAACCAACATTTCTAACAGAGTTGAGAAATAGAGTTCAGCATAGAGGCATTATGTGGTGTACAAAGTCTTTCTTATGCCAATTACAGCATAAATTGTTAGTGATGGTATCTAAAATTATTCTAACTAATGATATAATCTGAAGTAACTCAGTCCTTAAATAATTTCCATATGTCACTTGGTAAATCTAAGTAAGGGTTATAGTTACATTGTGAGGAAATTTTGTTTCTCCTCATATCATGCACAGTTCTTTAGACCAAAGATTTTCCCCGGGCAGCTTGGTAGAAGAAGAAATAATGGCTGAATATTAAATTAAGTACTTAAATATCACTCACCTTGCAATAAAAATGTGCTAGGGAGTACCCAAAGTTTCTGTGCTGTTTATAAACAAACAAACAAACAAACCAACAAACCTAATTACTGCCAGAGGAACTTGCCACTTATTATTATATCTGTGCACCACAATCATTGGTGTAGATCTCAGAATTTATTCTTAATATTTCTGAGCACATAATGGAGTGCATTCATTAGCTATTCTTATTCAAAGGCATATAGATGTTTTCTAGACACCACAAACAATTGAGGAAATCCCTATTCGGTGCCTCTGGATTTTTTTTTATTTTTTTTTTTTTGTTTAAATACAGTTTTCTGATAACAAATGAGTAATATTTATATTGAATAATTACCATTATAAAAGCAAACTGCAATTAAGGAAAAAATCTTTTCACTGTTTTTACTGTAGATCAAGTTTCAGAAAGGTCATGGAAAATTTGATCAAGTATTACTGAGCAATTATTTTCCAGACATAGTAGAGGATATTAAATAGTTCTTTAAGCATCCACTGAAAGAAATATTCTTTCTATTACATAGAACAGCAATTTGTGTATCACTGTTTATTACTCCAGAAAATTATTTCAGAAGGAAAAATCCTTTCTAATTTGTATCTGTAAGAAGGTTAGGTTTTCATAGAAAAAAAGATAACCTTCTAGCAAAAGATGGGCACTGAGTTCTACCATGAAATTAGTGCCTTCTATGAATAAAGCCACATACAAGAAATTTACAGAGCACTTGTTCAATGTCCTCATTTAAACCCTTAATCTCTGCTTGCAGAAAAAGAAGTTTTTAATTTTGCCTTTCACTCTGAGGTAGCAAAACATTGGAATAGGTATCCAGAGAACACGTGAAATCCACATCTTGGGATATCTTCAAACTCTAGGCCCTGATGCTGCAGTTGAATCATCATGGTTGACCTTGAGGTAAACTGGGATCTTAGACAATGGGCTTTGAAAGTTGGACTAGATAACTTCTAGAAATCCCATTAAATCTAAATTGTTGCATGATTTGATCACAGATTTTAGGTAGAATCCCAGCCTCACTCTGAGTGTGTGTCAGCTTTTAGAAAAAGGTACTTCTGCAAAAATTTTTGTTAATTGTATTTCTTTGGTGCTGCTGCTAGGGCCTGTGCTTGCTGGTCAACAGACTTCTTTGGGTGCTTTGCATAAGTTTTATCTCTATCCAGACGCTTAACTGGCAGAAGGTCTGAGTCAGTCTTGACAAAATATTTGAGACAATGTCTTATATCTTGAATGAACTTTCGGGTACACATCATAGAGTCATAGAATGGATTGGGATGTAATGGACCTTTAAAAGTCATCTGACATTAAACACGTATTCACCAAGAGCTATTTAGCACTAGCTCCCACCTACTCAACAAAAATGTCACTCCTAAGGGATATTTTATAGATAACTTAACACACAAAACTTGCCGTATTGAGCTTTATGTGAGCAAGTAAACTCACAAAACTCTAATAGAGCATATGTACCCTGTAAGGATCCAAGAAAATAATTGACTTTGCACTGTGGGTAAAGGCACATAAGTGCTTAGCATCAGCTCAGGAGTATATTACCAGCTTAAAGATGTAAACAGGGACACAATGAGTAGTTGCAAATGCCTAGTGAATGCAACATTAGAGAAATGGAATCCTTCTGGGTTCAATAGCTGTAAAATCGAAAGACAACAAGCACCCACACTCATTAGGGCTGTTGCTTTAGATAGGGAGTTTCCATGGTATAAAATGGATAGCAAAAAATCTTTAAAAGACAGTTGAAACAGTTCTAAGTGTTGATTATTCTGTGTTTTTGAGAAGTCTAAATCAGCTTTGAGAAAGCAAAGTGTATAGGACTTTTTTTTAATCTCAGACAAGAAGTCCCTCCAGAAATCACCTTTCCTAAACTAAAATAGAGTGTTTCAGTTATTCATTCTCACTTTTTACAGATTCAGTGTTTATTTACATACATTGTACTTCAAAGACTTTTCCATGCTTGGGCTGATACAGTGAAGATCTGCATGGCATGTACTTTTTGTCTCCTACATGCAACTAAGATTAACAGATGGACACTATCATGAAAAGTTTGGTTTCATTAGTGGGAAGAAAATCGTGTAGATTCTTGCTATAAATTTTACTTTGTGTTTTGAGTATCACAGTGGTTCTATGATTTTCACAAGTCCAAATCGTTATTTGTATGACTTATCCTGAATCAGGTTTGCTGGAATCCATACTGCAACATATGGAGAACCATTCCATTTAAAGATTTTTTTAAAATCTGAGCTATTTTCAGAATAATTTTTAAAAGTCTTCTCTTTAGAGTGAAGAGAAGAGGCAATCAGTGTCATCAATTGTGAGAGACAATTGTGTCATCAGTGGAGTCACCAGGCTATTTAGTAGGTATGTTTGAAGGGAACCACAAAAACTTTGGGAGTCATTTGGTATCAAAAACAAGTTAACATTTTTCTCTTGGTGATAATTAGAGCTGTGCTTAGCAGGTGTCTTTCTATAATCCAAAATGAATATTAAAGAAAGCTCTTTATAAAGCAATTTAAACAATTCTGCAGGTAATTTTGTATTGTTATAATCTAATTAGCAGAAGTCTTACTGAAAGACTTCAATAACATGAGTTCAGAGGTCTAAAAGGAAACTTAATGCCAAAGATCTTTGCAGCCTTTCAAGTGTAACTACACGTTAAAATTCCAGGATTACTCCATCTAAAGAAATTTTTGTTCTTTTTAATCCCCCCAGTTCATCAAGTCACTTCTGGATCAGGAAAAGCTTCATTTCTTTCAGATATGTGTCCAGTGTGCCCCATTTTTCCAAGCTTTTCTTTTCCACAGATCTTCTGAGATGCCCTAACAGTACAACAGGGAGCTCAGTTTTGCTGTCCTAGAGCTCTGCCACCAGCATGTCCACAGCAGTTCTCTGGCCAGCTGCCATTAGGTGGAACATGTCATGACTGAGCTCTGCCAGCTTTTCCTCAAATAATTTAGCACCTTTCCTCCACCTAAGTTCTAGTCTTTGAAAGAGTTATTTGGCTGACTATGACCAAAATTACTTGCACTGCTATGACTGTTTTGTTGACAAACCAGTATGATAACACAAACTTATTTCCCTTATGAAACCAGGCCACAAGGAGATTAAAATTCTATTTCCTTTGACAAGGATTTTTATCTTATTCTGCTATTATCAGCACTGTGCCTTTTGAATCATTATGATTCAATAACTTTGAATTATGGACCATCAACATGGAGTATATCTCTTAACTGTGCACATCTTTGTACATTTATCTGCATACGACTTCTGGGAAAAAGAATGACCCACTCAACTAATAATTTTTCAGCCAGAAAAGCCTTTGGCATTTAAATATCTTTTAAAAAAAATATTGATGATAGAATGCATTCTTCTAAGCAGGTACAAAACATTAAATGCAAACCTCATCAGTAATGGAAAGCAGTAAGAACTGGACTTTTACATATATGCATTGACTATTTCTGAATTTGGATGTTTGTTGTGTATACTTAGTTGGTCCTATGAGCAAGAAACATCTGGCAAATGATCTAGTGAGACTATGCAAAATAATTTGGATTAAAATAGCATTTAAATGATGTTGAACTGTTCAGAACTAAAAAATGCTGGAGGCAGCTTGTTATTCAAAGCACAATGAGTAACTTTTTGTTGTCTGCCAGCTTCTGGGACAAGATTTATCCAGGATCATTAACAAATGTCTGGACATCCTTTAGTTTTGCTCATGTATAAGAGAGAAGATGGGGGAATCAAGGATATAAGGTAGTAGAGAGTATTAAAAAGGGGAAAGACGCTAAAAAAATATTTTCTCTTAGCCTTATGTACTGTATCAGCAGGCTGAGTGAGAAAGGGAGGTGTAGAAGGATTTCTTAGTAAATCTGAAGAAAAACTCAATGCATTTGTCTGGAGGTATATTCAGAATATATATCCACTTTCTCTGCCAGGCACCTAATTTTGTTTGTGAGATGGTGGGTGAGAAAAAACGCCCAGCATTTTTTCACTGGCTCTTATAGATCTTATAAGATTACTTTAGTTAATGAGAAAATGAATTTTGGTTTTACTCCTAGATTAAGAAAATTAACTGTAATGTGTTACTGAAGATAAAGCAAAGGTGTGCCTCTCACTGTTTTTCTTTTTTCTCAAAGAATTGACATAGGATAAATCTGTATCAAGTTATTGAAGCTCACTGCTCTTTTTTTTTATTTATTCCTGCTATATCAATACACTTTGACTGAAGAAATATAGGAGTGTATTTTTCTCTAAATTTTAAAATTGCTTACATTGCTCTTCAGATATACCAGATTTATGGCTGTGAAGCATAAAAATCCTCATTTTATTCACTTTACAGTCCCAGTATCAGAAGCATCAAAAAGTGTCTCCACATTATTTTTCCTAGAAGGGACCTAGAGGAACATGTTTAATGAAAGAAAATAGAATAGATCAATCTCTGTGTTCATGCAATCTCTAGTGTTTGTGCTGAAGCTTTAAATGTGTCTGTTACTGGTTTGTTTTTCAGACATGTTCCTATAGAAAATCAATTGACATTCCCTCCACACAGTGAGACAAGCTTTGAAAGGATGTATATATTTTAAGTAACATATCTTTAGCTAGGACAAAAATAAAATATTTATTTTAAGTAATTTTGAGTTGTTTACAGTCTCCAGACATGAGAAGAACTGCAAATAAATGCCAACTAGATCATCCTAACACTGTTTCCATTCAGGACATACAATATCATGTAAAATGTCCTAGAGATGGCTATTTAGGATTCAGAACTTCAGAGTTTAAAATGTTTTATTGCCAACTCAAAAATATAATCTATTTAACTCTGTGAGGGTTTGTTTTATTTTGGTTTTGGTTTAGTTGTCTGGCTCTACAGAGGGAAGACAAAGGCATTACTTTGCAGGAAATGAAGGGTAAGGAAGATACTTCACTTAAACTGCTTAGATCACCTCTTAAAATTCTAAGCAATCATCCTTCATCTGTGTGTGTCTGGCTGATATTCAAGATAATCCATGCAATACCAGTGGTATCCAACAATATTCAGCTGATAATGTGAATCAGGAAACATAAACACTTCAACTATCCTGTCTGCATATCAAAGCTTGATCATATTTTCACTTGCAGTATTGTGGTGTCTCAGAGTAAATGACTGTAACTGTTTATCTGGATTTCTTTTCTTTGTGATATGCTGTTTTGAGTATTTGAAGAAAATAGTATATGCAACGATGAGGTAGAAAGGAAAAAAAATAGTTCCACTTATTACTGAAATGTGGTATCAGAAGTTACTTAGGGAGAAAAAGTTGCTATCTAGCAGCTTTCAGTTCTGGTAAGAATAAGCCAAAGTGTAAGTTTAGAACAGTCAATAGAAAAAAACCCCAACTATATGATTACTTGAGAGTTTTCGAAACTAATTTCCTAAAATGTGAAGAGGGTAGAAGATAAGCGTTTTAAAAAGATCTTGAAAATTTGTACTCAGCCATTGGTCAAAAGTACAAATCAAGAGTTTACCTGCAAGGATGAATCACCAGGCTATTCAAAAATGGGCTGAATTTGAGGTGGGAAAAATAGTGAAGTATGTAAAAAATTTTGTATAGTGAATTATTCACCAGATCTAGTCGTAAAAATTGTATTCCCCATGACAGTATAAAGAGTAATAAAATTGCCATTGTGTTTCAAAGTCAGTTTACAAGCATCTGATTTTAAACGTCTTCCATATTAATCTTGATTAATAAATGAATTTGGTTTATTAATAAATTCAGACATGTAAGAAAGCTTACTCAAAAGTCCTCACCTTTTCTAGCTCAGGGGCAGCCATAGTGAACCATTACAACACATATATTGTGCTTTGTGCTTCTCAACATACTAAAGAAGCAAGTGAAGTGGGATGTGAAATGAAGAGAATGAGCAGTATCAGTGAACCTTGAAAGCAGCATATTTGAATTTCAGCCACAGGCTGGGCAGCATGGGCTTAGACTTCAGGGGCATGAGAACTTCAAACCTCATCAGTACTTACCTACTTTCACGACAGGTGCTAAATACAACCCAACAGATATAATTTAGTTTCTGGAACACTACATAAAATCTCTCTAATAAACTAAGCTTTGTGTTTATTAAGACTTTCACTATATTTTCTTCCATTTCAAATGGTTTACCTTTTATTCCAGTTAAGTCCCTGGACCTGTCTTTACTTTTCAGTGCTGTCAGTTTCTATTTAGAAGTTATATGCTTTCTAGTTGCTTCTGCATTTGCTTTCCCTCCCGTACTGAAAGTGAATTTTGGGCAGGCATGTGACAGCAACCTTCATTCTGTGTGCCAGCATCATCTCCTGTATTCCTGCATTCACACCAATTCTCTGCTATACCTGGATTTTCTTCTTTGTAAACCAAAATGAAACAAGTGTCATCCCCAGTGAGCCATCATTGCATTTGAGTGTCCTCTCTAACAAAGCAATTATTTTTGCCATTCTGAAGTTAGCTGTCCTTTCCTTCATAGTGCTGCACATTTATTTATATTTTCTTACCACATGTGACCTTACTAGGTGTCAGACTAGAAGGTGTTTTGCATGGATTTTCTACACTGATTTAAACACCTGAGCTGGATTAATTGTGTTCCATGTGCAGATAGGAAATGTGTTCAAGAAGCAGCTCTGTCTAATATATCAGTGTTAATTATCTCAAAAATCTGTACTGAGGAAAAAGTTTATTAAAAGTTCTTCAATCCCGCATTTTATTTTGACAGAAAATTTCGCCTTCCAACAATATTTTTAGGAGAATTTTCATTTCTCTACTGAACACATCAGATATGTTAACTATTTAATAAATGATATATCAAACACTTGTATTCTTCAGGAGACCCTAGTGAGTTATATATTTTGAAGCAACACTCAGTTTATATATGGCTTAAGTGTTATGGACCATCAATTTACAGTACAAACTATTTCATTTTCCTGTTATTTTGCTTTGTATACTACCAGTTTGTGAATATTTCTCATGTTCAGAGATTTAAAAAAATGGTTCAAATATCACCAGAGTTCCTTTCTAAAAACAAGGAGATGACAAAAACTAAGTTTCTGTGGCACAAGAAAAAGTCCAAAATGCACACAACAGGTCAGAGACTGATACATTTAAATTTTTTTTTATTTGCTATTTTTAAGAGAGTTATCCAGTTGCAAAGTGAGAACACCACAATTAAGCTGGTGCTTACTCCATACAAATTTTCAAGTCTTGCTCTTTAAAGAAATTTGATTTAAATACTGATCTGACTCTACTTAGCTGAACAGATGTATCTCCTCACAGCTGGAGCTGGCAGAGCTTCAGGCAATTTTCTGCTCCTGCTGTGCAAATACTTACTCCATTTCACTATCACTTGCTCTGCTTCTTCAGAATAGAAATAATTCAAGTACTAAAAGACCCTAACAAACTACCATAGCAATTAGAGTAAAAGTGTGTAAAATCACAGAAGTAATCCCAGAACTCACTCATATTCCAAAAGAAGAAAAAGGAAACATTGTTGACCCCCCAATCAATAACACAGAACTTCTATAATCTTAACATCTCCCTTATATCTATTATCTTCTAATGAGTTTGCTAGTAATTTCCATCACTCAATACTTATCCAATTTTAGATAGTCTATAACTATTTTATCACAATGGATTTTTTGAAACAGGAGGGATTCAGCATATAAAATAATAGTAATAAATTCATAACAATATTATTTAGATTGTGTACTTTTGTTCAGCAAGAAGATACAGCAAATCTTTTAATTAAAAAAATCTTACCACGTTCAGGAGCATCAGGTATTTTCCTTGATGTAATCATTTCTTTTGCAAAGCTTGCAAGTAAACTGAAAGGTGAACAAAAACCTGAAAATGAATAGATGCTGATTTTGCTACTGTTGAATTTGAAAGCATTGCCCATTGGTATCACAGGAAACAGAATTGAGTATATGAGCATGACAGGATTCTGAAGAAATTAGTCTTTCTACTAAAATTTAAGACTGTTTCTTTTTTTTTTTTCTCTACCATTTAATTTTTCAGTTATTTTTGGGGAAAAGCAAATCTTAACAAAATTCTGAAAGCAAAAATTTTAATCTAAACTTGCCCCATTCATCCTTTCTGCTATTTCTCTGTTTCCAGTTATCCACATTGGATAGATATGATAAATAAAAGTTAAAAGAAGCAGTTCCGATATCAATGCTTGACCAAAAAACCAAAGAACTCTAGAAATCCTCTATTTTTCAGGGAAAGTATTTAGTCTAAATAGAATAGCAAACAGACAGTGATTAATTTTTTTAAAGAAAAATTGGAACTTTTCTAATATTTGTTACGTTATTATATTTCTATGAAAAGAGTATTCTTCTAAATTAATAGTCAGGTTTTTTAAAAAAAAAAAATCTTGGTTTCCTGAACAAAACTTGGAAGAGAGAATGAATGAAACAAAAACATTGTAAAGGACCTTCGATATTGTCTGAAACCACATTTTTATAAAATCAGATGAAAAGATAGCTATTTATTCATGTAAAGTGTATCTATTTCCCCCCCCCACCACCACTGTATTTCTCTATTATTCAAAAGAATAGCTAAAAAGCTACAGTGAAAAAGCCATGGGGTGTAGAAAAATGAAGAAAATAGCTCCATCAGGGGGGCAGTTACAACTTGGCTCATAGTTTGTCTTCCATCAATATGTTAGGAATTTACTGTCAACACTAAAAACTTTTGTGAGGAAGTACAAAAGATGAAGTATGAAAGACTTTGGTGGGACCTCGGTGTATTTATGGAGATAAGAGAAGGTAAAGATTCCCATACTTGAAATAATGAACTTGGCATGTCTGTCAAAGTTTCTTTCTTTTTTGTTGCCTTTTTCATCAGAAAAGAAACAGGTTTAGAAATAAAATGGGATGTGAAATAGTTTAAAGTTGTGCCAATCAAATTAATATTAAAAATTTTCAGTATGCTCCCTCATATTTTGAAAAGGAAGCAGCCCATGTAAGAGAAAGGTTTACCATTGGAAAACCTCTACTGTTCCTTGTCCTCTGAATCTCTACAAGGGAGATTGTTAGGGTCGTGCAGTTTTCTGCTTAGTTTGCTACAGTTTGGTAACTACGGGTTTTTTTCCAGCCTCTCCCTGCGTACTTTTTTGTCCAATTTCAATCTAAATTGCCAGGTAGAACAAAATCTTTACAAAATCCCAAATTCCTAAGAAAACTATAAGAAGTGGAAGAGAAGGCAGATCCAAATTAATGAACTCAACAGTGAACAAAGGTACAGAGTTATATTAGGTGCTGTCTCCTCTGCTTGACCCATTGACTGCACTGATGGTTGTCTGAGTGACCAAAAAGTTAACACAGTACTTCTCTCTACTAAATACACAACCAAACAAAGGCGTTAGGAATTCAAAGGAAAAGCATTTTACGTTTGTACACAGCATTGAGTGCAAGAAGTCTCAGGCTCACAGTTAAAAGAATGTATAACTAATATTTTAGCCTGCATAATCATTCTATTTCACTCTGAATAATATTCATTCATTATGCACAGCAGAAAATGTGATAAAGCATATTTCAAGGATTGCTTGTTTCAGAGCTGATGACAAATGCTGTTAATGAATATTCTACCATGAGCAAACTACAGTGCAACAACTGTTGCTTTCAGTAAACAGAAGTTAAGATGGACCTACTAAATAATGAGAAAACAATAGCAGCAACAGCACTTAAACAAGACAACTTCTACCAGAAGTCTTACACGGAATAAGATGGAAAAAATATCAGAAGACCATTCTTTTCAAAAGTGAGTAAATTCAGCTCTTATCCTCCATCATTTTTTTTGTGATTTCAAAGGCTCTAGAGGATCCAGGATATTTGTAGAACATATTGTGTGCAGGCTGAAGACCTCTTTATTCTCCTGTTACTTTTCCCAATACCCTGCAATTTTGTCTTTGACGAGTAAGGGTTGAGTACAACACTGATTTCGGAAACAACCCCCTCTCCTGTTTCCTAAGGGAGGAGTTTCTTAACAAAGAATAGACGTACATTTCAACTCTTTCAGAGAGAGTTGATTTTTGTAATTTTCTAGATCCGCCATAGCATAGCAGGAAATAAGGAAACTGAAAAGAGAAAAAATGCAGTTCAAAAAACCCCCAGTATTTACAAGAATAAGTAGAAAACAATGTGAGTGTATTTGGTCTGGCTGGGTGGAGTTAGCTTTCCCTATAGCAGCTCTCCTAGTGCTGCACTTTGCATTTGTAGTCAGAACGATGCTGCCAACACACCAGTTTTTTACCTACTGCTGAGCAGTGTTGACACACTCCATCCTAAAGGCCAGTAGGTTGTGGGTAAGCAAGAGTTTGAGAGAGGACACACCTAGGACACTTTACTCCAAATGATGAAAGGGGTCATATGTCATACCATATAACATCATGCTCAGCAATAAAAGCTAAGAGAAAGAAGAAGGGGTAGATTAGGGCTGGTTCAAAGATAATTTTTCGCTTAAAATTTTAACAATAACTGTAATTTCTGATGAAGTATAACCTTTTTTTCCCCTTGCAATCTCAAGGACACAGACACTTGCTGTTCACACCTAGTTCACTATTTACTGTGTTGATTTTATTTTAGCTTTCTGCTCTGAACTGTAATCAAGCACAGATTCTATGAAAATCATAGAATGCCAAAGTAGAATATTTGATACCAAAAAATCCCTTTTTTCTGCTGCATATTGACAATGCATGATGTTAGAAGCTCTCCAGATGACAAGAGAAGTCTGCTTTTTCCCATTCAATATTCAGAAAAAAAGATCTTTCCAAGCTATGGGATGTTTCTGTATTTATCTAGCACTATGCACCTTCCATATCTTGGGCCTGCTCAAGGTAACAGTATCTGCTGTTGAAAGACTCTTCTTGGCTGTATGCTTCTACTGCTCATATGATGCTTATTTTCTTTCTCCTCTTTGTGACAACATCAACCTGGTTCATGATCCAGCTGATCAGCTGTTGGGCAGGGAGTCAAGTATCTCCCAGCAAAATTTCCAGACCTGTGGCATGAAAGCAGCCAAAAATTTACTCTGGCTGATAGATCTTGTTAAAAGCCTATTCTTAAGCTCATTTATACACCAGCCAGGCTTTAGTCAAGCTAAAGCAATTAAGAATTCATGGATGAATACTTCAAATGAATTTCATTTATTCCTCATGCTTTAAAATACTTTAATGAGTTAGAGATTAGCTCATAGTCCTTGAAAATCAGTAACTGTGTTAAACTAGGCTTGAATATATATGATTCATTTCTAGCTGATAAAAATATTTCATTTGGGAATATACTAATCATGTTGTTGGTATTACGTCAAACATTGTAATAGAAAAACAAATAAGTTTCTGTGGAATCATAGAAAAGCTGTTGTTTACATGCTTTGGAATTCATTTAACTCAAAGCTTCACAAGTAAATTCTAACCAAACAATATGCTTAATACACCATGCATAGAAATTGTGCTAACTCAGGAAATAAGGAATAATACCTGAAGTATTTAGCCCAAAAGAAAAAAAAAAAAAAGAAAACCAACCTCAAACTAAAGGGGAAAAGAGCAACAGCTAAACATCTGTGAGGCATTACATTTTTTACTTAAAGGTGCTTCTGACATTTACAATTACTAACCATTCAAACACTAGAAAATTGAGGGTGAATATGTACAAAGTAAACCCTGACGGGTATAAATTTTTTTCTAACTAATAAATTACAGCTTTCCTATACAAAATAAACTAACCTTTTTCTCTTGAACTGATATCTAGTTGAATTACGGAAGGAATGAATCTTTTGATCATCATAAATCTGTAAATAATTCTTAGTATCTTTTCACTAAAATCCAGGTCAGAATTCCTGAGCTGTTTATACACTAAATTTGATATTTTTGTAAAGTGCTTATACATGGCTGAACTGTTCTCACTGATGTCATGAAAAATTTGAAAATTCTCTTTTAAAACTTCCTAGCCAAAACTATACAAAACTAGCCCTGTGTTAGCCACTGTGAAGAAAATTAACTCTACCCCAGCCCAAACCAGCACACTAGAGAACTTCTTTCAAATAGCATACTAGTAAATTCTCAAAGAAGGAGCGAAATATATGACAGAATCACAGCATCAGAGGATCATCTATATCTAACATACAGACCAACTCTCCAGCTCCATCACAGCCAGCTAGAGCACAACACCCAACATCATGTCCAATCAGGCAGCCTGTTCCCAAGTTTGACCAGTCTCACAATAAAACAGTGTTTTCTTGTGCTCAGATGGATTTTCATGTGCTTTAATTTGTGCCATTTGCCTCTTGTCCTGTCACTGGACACCACTGTGATGACCCTGATTCATTCTTCTCTATTTCCTCCCAATAAATATTAATACCCACTGATGTTATCCCCCCTGAGCTTTCTGTTCTTCAGGGCGAACAGTCCCTAGTTTTGCAACCACATTTCATGTGCCAGATGTTCCAGTCCCCCATTTTTGTGGCTCTTCAGTGGACTCTTTTCAGCATGTATATGACTCTTCTCTACTGGGGACCCCAGAACTGGGCCAGACATTCCAGATCTGTCTCACCAGTAGTGAGCAGAAAGGAAGGATTACCTTCCTTGACTGGTAGACAAGGCTATTTCTAATGCAGCCCATAAATAAATAAAAAAAAAATACATAAACCAAAAGAAGCAGAGAATTTAAATTTTTGGAGTATTTAAACTTCTTATTAGCTCAAAAACCTTGAATCCAATGATCAAAAGATTGTGGAGGTTAGGATCCTACTGAGTATGCCTGTAACGGAGGCAGGCTTGTGGAGCAGAGAGACGACTCATGAGTTAACAGCAAAGCTCGGTTTATTGCAAAGCACACACACAATTATACTATTTCTAAGAATACGTGCACTAAAATAATTGGTGTCCATGGAATAC
>JAWWEE010000105.1:52634843-52662103 GCA_035221455.1 Xenops minutus | reverse complement strand
TGGAATACAAGCAATTATCTATTGGCCACAGTTACAAGCTACTGTATCAGTCTCTCACGAACTCTTGCAGGTGTCTTCTGCTTCTTCTGATCTCTCTCTCAGTCCTTGCAAGTAGTTAATCTTCACAGCAACACAGCAGCAATGGCCAAGGTTGAATTCCCATAACTCTATCAAGAAGTTCCCAGGCCTGGAAGCTACATTTTCCTACATATGCCGAAGGTTAGTAATAAGACAAAGGTTTTAGATTTTAGATAAGCAGACTTCTGCTTTGTGAGGGATTCAATGGGAAGGTTCTACGGAAAATAAAAGAGTCAGTGAGTATTGGGAGTTTTTCAAGAATGCACCCCTGGGAAGCACAAGAAGGTAGGGGAAATAGCCAGAGCAAATGTTCCCTTCTGAGCTTCTGCTCAAAACCAAAAGAGAAGTGTACCAGAGATGGAAAGGTGGGCAAATACCCTTTGAGAACTACAAGAGCATTGCCAGGGCATACAGACATGTATTTAGAAAAGCAAAGGGTGAGCACACATTGGAATTGACCAGAGATGTCAAAAGCTACAAGAAAGAGATCTTCATGTATGTTAACAAGTGCAACAAAAGGAAAACATTGACCCACAGTTAAACAAGAGAGAAGAATTAGTCACCAACCATGAAAAGGTAGAGGCTTTCAATACTTTCTTCACCTCTGTCTTCATGAGCACTGTTAGGCCTCTGGCCTTGGGAAAAAAAATCAATACTGATGACCCACCATCAATGAAGGAAGAGTTGGTGTGTCAATGATTACAGGAGCTTGACTCCTGCAAATAGATGGGTCCTGATAATATCCATCCACAAGTAAAACAAGAGCAGGCTGACACTGACGAGAAGCCACTCTTCATAATCTTTGAGAAGCCATATAGACTGAGGGACGTCTCGGAAGAATAGTAAAATGCTCATGCCAACCCCATCTACAAGAAAGACTTAAATGAGGATCCAGCAAATTTTAGGCCGATTAGTCTTACTTCAGTCCTGGCAAAGTTGTGGAATGAATTCTCCTGGGTGTTATAAGTCAGATGAAGCACTTGTTTAGGAAAAGCCAGCACAGATTCACCAAGGCCAAATTATGCTTGACAAACCTGATTGCCTTCTATGACAAAGTAACCTGCTTAGTTGATGTGGGCTGAGGAGTGGACAATGTCTACCTGGGTTTCTCCAAGGGTTTTGATGAAGTTTCCCACAGCCTCTGCCTAGAGAAACTGATGTGTTACTGTCCAGACAAGTGGTCCATGTGGTGGGTGAAGAACTGACAGACATATCCAGAGAGGGGTGGTAAATAGCACCTTTTCAAACTGGCAACCTGTCACAAATGGGATCCACAGGGGTCCATATTGGGCCCAACACTGTTTAATATCTTCATAAGTGGTCTAGATGATAGAACCAAGTGTACCCTGAAGAAGTTTGCTGATTACACTGATGAAGTGGATAATTTGGAAGGAATCGCTACCCTGCAGGAAGAGTTATACAGGTTGGAAGAGTGAGTTAGCAAGAACTTTTTGAACGTCAGCAAAGACAAGTGTAAGGTCTTGCATCTGGGAAAGCAAAATTCAGGAGTGCAGCACAGGTTGGAATCTACCCAGCTGGGGAACAGCTCTGTGGAAAGGGATCTGGGGTCCTGAAGAACAACAAGCTCAGTATGAGTGAAGAGTGTGCTGCTTCAGCAAAGAAAGCCAAAGGGGTGTTGGGATGTATTAACGAGGGCATTGCCAGCAGAGATAAAGAAGCCATTATTCCATTCTACTTGGTGCTTGTAATGCCACACCTGGAATACTGTGTTCAATTTTCATTCCTGCTATACAGAAAAGATGTGGAGAGTCTGGAGAGGGTCCAGAGAAGGACCACAAAGATGACCAAAGGACTGGAAACCTGCCTTTTGAGCAAAGGATGAGAGAGCTGGGTTTATTCAGCCTTGAGAAGGCTTAGGGGAGACATTATCACCATGTTCCAGTGTTTAGAGGGTGGCTACAAAGAAGATGGAGAGTCCCTTTTTACAATGAGTTACACTGGAAAAGAGGAGGGGTAATTCATACAAGTAACTCCTGGAGAGATTCTGATTGGATGCAAGAGGAAAATTTTTTACAATGAGAACAGTCAGACATTGGAATAATCTCCACACGGAAGTGATGTATTCTCCAATATTGGACAGTTTTAAGATTCATCTAGACAGCATGCAGGGCCATCTTGTCTGTTTAGTCAAGAAAAGCTGGACTGAATTGCCATCTTTCAATGAATAATATTGCCAAGAATTAATGAGTGAAAAGTCAATTTGAATCTAAGAACAGGGAAATTGTATTTTCTTCTAAAATTGTCTTAACTTTAAAAGCTTCAGAGGTTCTAGTATGGAGATTTTATAAATTTCTATTTATAATAGAACCTCTTTTTTAGTTATATTGCCATTCTATAACTTTTTCAGTTACATTACCTTCAGTTATAGGCCTTTCTCCAAACTCTGTTCTTGACAAAAGAGTTTGATTTTCTGTATTCCAAATGAAATGAAATTTATAAATGAAAAGTACAGTCATATTGTAACTGTAACCAATATTGAACATTAATGCCTGCTCAATAAACTCTTTTTTCTTTTTTTTTTAGTTTAAATAAACCATAATTTGGAATAAAAATAAAAAAACAGACAAAACTGTTCTGAGTGTCAGTAAATTACCTTTTTTTTGCATATAACATTTAAGAGTGTTCAAGCATGACAACGTAAAAAGATACCAAGTCCTCTAACAACCAGAACACATCAAAATTAAGTATGCATACTTCTGTATGTTTCCCTCTGTGTGCTTCACATGACAAAACACTTCTAGGTGTTTTACCTCTTCTGGCCTGATCAATACTCAAGGTCCATTTTTTGGTAAGTTAATCTGTTTATTCTCACTAGCAGAAAAGGATCATAAAGTTGAGTATTTATTGCTAAGTTGTGTTTAAAAGGATGTGCTATAGAATAGAATAGAGTAGAATAGAATAGAATAGATTAGAATGTTTCAGTTGGAAGTAACTTACAGTGATCATCTACTCCAACTGCCTGACCACAAATTACACAAACCCAGAGTTCTTAGCCATTCCTCATAAGACATTCCTTCCAGCCCTTTCACCAGTTTTGTTGCCCTTTTATGGATGCATTCAAGGATCCAATGCCCTATGAAGTCCTGCTGCTTTGAGCACGTGAAAACCAAAACAACTATGGTGTTTCCATGAGCAGAGCTCTAACTCTCTCTGAAGACACTGATCAAAATCATAGCCCTAGCCAAGCCAGCACTGTTTCTTGGATTCTCTTGGAATTATTTTTTTTTTTGTCACTTTATTCAAATGTCTTATTTCTCCTTTTGAACAGTGTAATTAAAATTGCCATTAGCCTTCATTGTGAATTTTTTGGCTTTCTAGCTGGCTCACTTATTTATTTAGTTAAAATACTTCTTTTCCTTTGTTAAAAACAATGCTTTCCAAGTACAAATATGCATTTTAAAAGCAATGGGTTTTTAAAACAAGAATAAGATATTCTGAGTATTGCTTATAGATTGCTCCAATGCTGTCTGAAAGGTGGTGATTTGTGTTTTGAGGGATGAAAAGGGAGAACTTTTATATAATTGAAGAAAACAAGTCATAAAATTCTCCACTAAATACTAAAACCAGACCATTTATTTCAGTAAAAGTTATAGTTCAAAGTTGGAAATTATTTACAAACATCTAGATTAGAAAACGATGATTCTTTAAAGACCTTCTGAAGCTGTTTGAAATATCAAATAGCTGTATGTTAAATATTCTTATATCCATGTAACTTCCTCATATTATTAAGTTATTAGGTTGCAATGTCTGTCATCTAGACATAGCCTCATATTCCTCTCATTTTTCTCTGAAAGTATGACCTTCAATGAAACTTCAAGAGATCACATGCTATAAACCATATATACCACATTTAATTAGTTAAATCTGAGTTTTAAACTTAATGTACCTCAATTACAGTTGCTGCTTTATAAGTCATAGCAGTTACGCATATGCAGGTCAAAATGTACTGTTCTGGAAACTCTCACTAAAAATCAATATTCAAGTAATGACTGCAAGAAAATATATTTAAAAGGGATTGATTTCACTTTTTCTTTTTCATTATCTTGCTGGAGTTTGCAAGTTATTTTTACTTAGACAGAAAAGATAACATCTAAGCTGATAAAATATGTATGGAAACTCATTGAGAAAGTCTGTCTCCTGAATATCTCTGCTTTGTGTGACAGAATTGTAGCTGCCCACGCACCACTCACTCGGGGAGCTGATGTGAGTCATCAATGACAGAAGGAATATATATGCAGCTTTTTGCCCTTGCACACTTTTATTTTATTGGGGTTTTTTTATCAGTTGATGTGTTGATTCTTTATGGTTGACAGACACTGGCCCCACTACTTTTAGAAGGAAAGAATAAACAGCATTAGTTGTGCCTAGTTTAGCAACTTGGCTCAGAGCAGCACCTTAGTTTGAAGCCCTGACAGTCTATATTTACTGGGGAATGGGCAGAATAACTAGATTCACTTCATGGGAAACTAAATTGGAAGCTGTGCTCCAAAAGACTCTGAACCACTGTGACTCACACTCCGCAAAGACCTTCTGAAGTGTGCAGATCTCACAACAACCTAGAAGGTTTCTAAAGCAATACAGTTAAACAGATGTTGTGAAAATCTTTCTACTTGCCCTCTGCTGCCAGACTTCAGCTCATCCTTCTGACTGTTGCTCCCCTCTCATTTTTCTCTCACCCTTTGTCAGGATCCTATTTCTGCTGCCATCTGAACTCCTTTATTTTCCTGTCTCTCCCCTGATCTCACTGAATCTCTTATTGTTCAGATGAACTTTTTATGACATTTAAAATGATTATTTTTTTCTTTATGTTTCTGCCATATTTACTGTATTTACTTAATTGCTCAGAAAATTCAAGGAAAAGGAGCCTTTGGTTGTATCAGGGCTTGTTAACCTCAGTACTACCACTGTGTGTGGAAGATGATTGTTTCAAGGTACATGGCACAGAACTCAGTACAATAATGGCAGTGTCCTTGAAATCATTCTTTGAAAGTATGAACTTTTTCCTTGAAGAGCACTCAAGAGGTCTTTGTCTGGAAGCATAACTCAGAGATAGTGTTTCATTTTTGCTCCTGAACTGACTTGCCAGGACTGGAAAACCCAAGAAACCAGAGGAGTACACAGACCTGTCTCTGCAGAAGACACCTGCAATTCCTCATTACACCCATTCCTGCAATGGCCTGCACCAGCAGACCTCTTTCAGTGTACTCTGCTATATACAGTCTCACATACATAAGCATGATCAACCATTCAGGGATTAGCACAGATAGGAGTAGAGTTCTTGTACAGGCATCACACATACACAAAGAGTACTTATATAAGAATGAACAGTACAAATGGCCCGTTCCTGCTCTGTCTTGCAGGCTGATCAAATTCGGGGCTTACTAGGAGGTTTTATGGAGGAGTTTCTCTGATAGCTGTCTCAGTTTATGGTCCGTTCAGTGTCCAGCCCCTAAATTCCTAAGCCTAAAACTCCAGCTAGTTCAACTTGAAGTCTGCTAGTGTGTCACACTTTAAAAGTGCCTCCAGTAGCTGGTCCCCAAATCTTGTTCTACTCTCTAGCTAGTCTGTCTTGAAGAAACACAAATGTCAGATACTGAGTGATGAAGACAATCACACAGAAAAATAGAGTTGATCAGTTGCAGAGCTTGCTCAGAGAAGTGTTCTGATCAGTGCCTGATCAGATGGACCTAAAAAAAAAAAAAAATAAAAAAGAGTGGAGCTGTCTGTGGATATGGCAGCAGGACCTTGCAGAGCACCTTGTAGACTGACAGGAATTTGAGTGTCTGGAAAACAGACTGAGAGAGGCACAGGATGCTCTGGGGAGGCAGCGCTGAGAGCTGCTAAAATACTTTCTGGAGACCTTCTGCCTCTCTAGGGCTGCAAAACTGCTCTCAGGCAGCAGCTGGTGAGCCAGATGTGGGAGGAAGAAGAAACAGATGATGAAGGGGTTGATTTCTGTAACTCCAGGGTCTAATCAGCAAGCTCTGCCTCTGCCTGCTGCTTCCCTAACCTTTATCATTTTCCCTCCTTTTGAGCTGCAGCTGCTGTTCACAGTCCCCACGAAGCTTCCTTCCCTCTCCCCTACTCTCTGGGAGCTCTTCAATGAGCAAGAAGCAAATAAGTTCTGCTCACTTTCTTCTGCCCTTCCTCATGAGCTGAATGCAGCACCACATTATCTGCTTTCTCCCAGGGTAGCTACCCTCACCAAAGTGCAAGACCAGTATGCACACTACCGAAGGGCTGTTTCCCAAAGGCTGTGCAGGTAGCAGCCAAAACCATCAGTTAGTATAAATGAAAGGTCAAAAAGAGTTTTGAAAGTCAGGAACATGTTGAGAGTAATCACACCTACCTTGAAAGGACTTTGGTGTAAAAGTGAGAGGGGGGAAGAAAGACAAACCTTAAAGAGAGGAGGAGAGTATGACAATTCTTCAGTCTCACTCTTGTTTTTTTTATCCTTGGGAAGCTATGCTTTTTCATTTTTTTCATTCCAGTTACTACTTCACTACTAGAAAAGGCATTGACATTTAAGCATACTCTTCCTGTCATACTCAGTTCACTCCTAGATATATATTCATAGTCTTCAATAACCAGGGAGCAGAAATTATTCTTGCTTCAAGAGCATACTTTCAAGTGATCCACATTCTCACAGAGCTTCTCGTAGAGGGCTACCTGCTAGAAATGGTTCAATGCAGATCGAGAGTCTCTCCAGGGAGCTTGCAGTGTTTGCACAGAAACAGTGCATTAACATTAAATCTACTTGTGGGGCATGCTGTCTGGCAAGGTGCTTTCCACCTCTACTTTTTGTGAGCAAAGGACATAGTTAAAATAACTGTGGCCATATGTTGATACTTTTATGACCCACCAATGTGGGAGTAGTCATTCAGGAATATGCGTCTCTCAGCTTATGCACAAATATCTTCACATTTAATCACCTTACTTCTTTAGAGAAAATACTGGTGGTCCCAATGAATCTTGCTGTAGAGTAAAATGCAGGAGCTGATACTTGTTGATCTCTCAGTTATAGAGAAATGTGAGGCTGCAAACAAGGTGGTTTGATTTTCCTTGTAATGGTTTTGCTTCAGCCATTAAGAAATGTGCAGAAGCCTTACTAGCAATATGCATGAATTTGAAGAAGTCCTTTTTCAATCAAAATATTCTACATGTGAAGAAAGGAATCTTGTATTCTATCTTGATATGAAGTGATATCTATGTGTAACTGCATTTGCAGCAAAATCATGGGTAACTGGGAATGTAGTAGTAAAGAAAATAGAGAGGGAAATAAGCATTGTTTACATCTTAATGTTGGCAACCAAATGATCAGGACTCTATGTATTAGCAATTTATGACCCATCAATTAATCATAAACTTGATTCATGATAACTGAAGACTTATTTAATCTGTGCAACATTCAGCAGTTTTTCAATGAAGTTTTGCTATTAAAATTTTGATTAATTCCATCATTCTTGTTCTGTCTTTCCCAAGATCTGAAAAAACCCTGTATTTTTTAACATTAGAGTAAAGGAAAATAAGATTATGATTGCCTTTTATCTAAACTGGGCTAGCAGTACAGTGTTTCTGTGTTTTAACAATGGATTGAACTGGATGCATTGAGTCCTAGCGCCTGAGTAGCCAAGATTCAAATTCAATTTTAAAATGCAGAAATGTTTTTTTTTCTCTGATGTAAAGAGCTTCATTTCCCTCTCCTATTGAGCCATCTTGTGGTTAATAATTGTAATGTACTCCTGAATACACACTCATCTAACATGACGAGAAAGTGTCTGCCCAGTGCTATCCAATGCTATATTAATAAGAGTTACTATCTTATATTCTTGGTTGTTAAAACAAAAAGGTTTCTTAGAGGATAGAAGAGACATATTATACATGATACATACAAATATAAAATAATGTGTAAGTTATTAATCTTAATTTAAAATAGATAACTATCAGTATTTCACCACATGTAATACATTGTAACTAAAGCTGGAGTATCAGACATATAGGAACTCTTATGAGTAGAGTTTGGGAATAAGATTTTAATGTAAATATTAGTCTACTTTTCATGTGTTAGTTATTATGGCCATAGTGATTTTAAATTCTACTATTTTCTAGGTAGACTTTTTATTAAGTAGAGTGAGAAAATGTTCACTTGTGTGATGTGGATCCATTAAGACATAAATCATAGAATCACAGAAAGCTTTGGGTTGAAAGCGACCTTAAAGATCTAGTCCAACCACTCTCTCATGGGCAGGAACACCTTCCATTAGTCCAGGAAAACAACAAAAGAGATTTCTTTCTTGCACTACAAGCAGTACTATTGTACTACAAATGTCTTATACAGATCACACAAAAGAAAAATGACATATGAACACAGCTGTATTACATCATTAATAGGGCTTCAGTAAGAGAACATAATGGGGAACAGCAAAACCACAAAAAATTTCCATTAGAAAAAAAAAGGCAGATTATGCTGTGGAACATCTTAGACTAAAAGTGAGTAATTCAGTCACTAGTCAGAACTGAACAAGTCTCATTCCTTGTATTAGTAACTCTGTTTAATGGTAACTCCATGCATTGTGAAGCAGTTCTTTTACAGATTTTGTATACCTTTGACAACATTTGAAACACATGCGATACCTGGCATAAAATGGATAAGTGGCAATCTTCTGAGAGGAAGAACAGAGCAGTGAATGGATTCTCTACAAGCTGTCTGGAACGTCAGAAATGAAAAAGAGAAGTTTAAAACATTTCACCTCGTATTTCCAATTATGGGACTTGTTGAAAGACAGGTCACCATAATGCAATCCTAATATCAACTGCATCTTGTTTGGAGTCCTTGACTTGTGATTTCATGCTTAACTTTGTCAAAGGATGCTGATTAGGCAGCTATCAAAGACATTCAACATAAAAATTTAATATATGTGCTTTATATTGTTAAGGTCCCCAAACCCCAAACCACATAGGAAAGATGTAAACATAGGTATTCTCTTGGCTCAAGCTAAACAATACAAATGAAACAAAGTGACCAAGAGAGGTCATTTAATTCCTCAAAGTGCAAAGGAGTGTGTTTGGAAGTTCATTCCACTTTACCAGGAAAGAGGGACAGCTGAGGATTTAAATAAAGGAGAACAATTGTCCAAATGAAGAGGAAAGTTTGGATAGGCACAAGACAAATTACTGCACCTGAAAGCTGGCAAGACCATAGCAATTAAACAATTTTCTATATTTAAAATAGAAATCTGTGAAGAAACATGTAAATCATAGGAAAATGAGCAGAAGGGAGCCTTGGTATTTCAGTTTTGCTATCTCAGCATCACAGCCCTCATTACAGTGTGCAGAGGCATTGTAAGGTCAACACTAATTTAGCAGGAGCATTACTATCTATGTCAGAATCAAGTAATCTTTCCTGAGATTCCCTTGTCTTTTAGTACCCCAGTCCTGAACAGGAGCACTTCTGTTCAAGGTGCCATAGCCCAGAAGAGAGTAATTTTGAGTACAAGGTGGAACACACATATTGTACAACCATTTTGTACAATGAGTGCAGATCGCAATGTATTCTGAGAGAATATATCAACTCAAAAGTCACTATTTGGACTGAAATACTGTTACAAACTCATTATTGGGTTCCATCCAATTTTTTATTTAAAAAATAAATAAACAAAACCAAATCAAATCCATGAACAAGAACATCAAATCCCTCAAACAATTGGATATCTCTAAAATAAGCCTAAATGTAGAGCAGATAGGAAGACAAATAGAAGGTATGCACAAATTACTTGAGGTGTTAATTGTGAACAGAGTAAAACTGTTGTGGTCTGTGGCCACCTTAAGCATAGCAACCATGAAATGATAGGGGTTTCAGTTTTGAAAGTGAATTAAGTAAGATGTGGCACCAGCAGAACTGCTGCCTTGGACTTCTGGCAGGCAGGCTTTGGCCTGTTTAGGATATTGGTTGACACACCACTTTGAGAGTCAGTCATGAAGGACAAAGGAGTCCAAGAACACTGGACATGTTTGAAGAAGGAAATCTTAAAGATAAAGGAGTGGGCTATCTCCATCTGTGGACCCAGATGGGATGCACCTGAAGGTAATGAGGAATTTGGCAAAAGAGCTTATCAGGGTCTCTTTCCATCATTCACCAGCAGTGCTGGTTAACCAGAGAAGTTCCAGTTTACCGGAAATTAACAAATGTAGTGCCTATACAGAAGGAGGGTTGGAAGCATGATCTGGGGAACTACAAGCCTGTCACCCTGACTCAGTACTGGGGAAGGCTGGGGAACAAAGCATCCTGAGTGCCACTGCATAGCACATGCAGAACAACCAGTGAATGACACCCAGCCAACGTGAAATTTTGAAAGGTATGTTCTGTTTGACCAATCTGATCTCCTTCTATGGCAAGGTGACTTAGTAGATTAGGAAAAGGCTGTGGATGTCATCTACCTACACTTCAGTAAAGTGTTTGACAACATCTTCCACAGCATTCTCCTAGAGAAACTGGCTGCTCATGGCTTGGCCAGATGCACCATTTGCTGGGTTAAAAACTGGACATCTGGGCCCAGAGGGTTGTGTTGAATGGAGTTACATCTAGTTCATGGCTGGTCAGTTCCTCAGGGCTCAGTACTGGGGCCAGTCCTGTTTAATATTTGTATCAGTGGTCTGGACAAGGGGATTGAGTGCACCCTCAGTAAGCTTGCAGATGACACTGTATTGGGTGGGAGTGTTGATCTGCTGTCAGGTAGGAAGGCCCTGCAGTGGGAACTGGACAGGCAGCTTCATGAGATTCAGTAAGGAGATGTGTGTCCTGCTCTTGGTCACAACAACCCCATGGAGCTTTACAGGCTGGGGAAGAGTGGACTGAGAGCTGCTCAGCAGAAAGGGATTTGGGAATGCTGGTTCACAGCTGCCTGAACATAAGCAAGCAGTGTGCTCAGGTGGCCAAGAAGGGCAATGGCATTTTGGTCTGTATCAGGCGTAATGTGGACAGCAGGACCAGATTCAGCAACTGGTTGAGGCCACACTTTGACTGCTCTGTTCAGGTCTGGGCCCCTCATGACAAGAAAGACATTGAGGTGCTCAAGCATGTCCAGAGAAGGGCAACGGAAGCTGGTGAAGGGTCTAGAAAACAAGTCTTATGAGGAGTGGCTGAGGGAGCTGGAGAAGAGGAAACTCAGGGGATTTCCCTTTCCTCTCTACAACTACCTGAAAGGAGGCTGTAATGAGGTGGGGATCAGTCTTCTGTCATGTCTCTAGTGAAAAATTGAGAGGAAATGGCCTTAAGTTCAGATTAGATTCTAGAAAAAAATTAAAATTGCTGAAAAAGTGGTCAGGCACTGGAATAAGTTATCCAGGGAGGTGGTGAAGTCACCATCACTGAAACTACTCAGGAAGTGTCTGGATGTGGTACTTGGGGATATGGTTTAGAGGTGATTATAGTGGTGCTAGGTTGACGGTTGGAACAGATGATTTTTAAGGTCTCTTCCAACCTTAATGATTCTCTGATTCTGTGATTCTATGATTTGCTCTCACATACAAGTATGTGAGTTTGTGGAACCGCGTTGCTTCGGAGGACCTCACCAGCAAATCAGACAGAGTCCATTCCTGCAGTTAGCCAAATAATACATAATTGTTTCAGGAGAGCCAACAGCCTCATCTTTTACAATTATGTGAATTTCTGTAGTGTGTTTTTTAGAGAGAAAGCAAGTGTAGTAATTCATTTCAGGAAAAAAATTTCGAAATGGGAATGACTTACAGCTTTCTTTTGCAATTACAAAAGGATTTAGAAAACAGAATCTAAGAACCTGTTCAAATGTGACACTGAATGACTGGTTTTGATAGATGTGTATTTGCATACAGCTGGAATACTGCATGTGCTAATAGAGAATTAGTTTTCTTTTCCTTTGTTAGGAAAATACCCAAGCACTCTGCAATTACTTCATAGTTGTATGTCCTTCACAGATTAAAACAGTATGATGAAAGTGAGGTTGAAGGGCAGATAGATTCAGAAAGCAGGGAAAAATTAAAAACAAACAAACAAACAAAAAAACCAAACAACAAAACCACCCAACAAACCCTCTTTTAAAAAATCCACAGTTCTCCAGATCATACTTTGAAAAAGGCATAAGAAGACACTTATGACTCCAATGGAATGACCAGAGAGCAGTTAAAGACACAGATGGTGCAGAACATATTTCCTTAAAATTACCTAATAAAACATATGAAGAAAATCCTCACTTCATGAAAATTTATAGAACATTTTAGTAATATTTTACTGCAGATGTAAAACTAATTCAGTACAAATTAAATTGACTAGAAAAAAGGAAAGGTGAAATGCATGGAAGTTGAAGATCAATACAGTAATAAAACCTCAGGGTTAGACAAAGAATGATCGCTTTCTTTATGAACGTTTCTGCAGCTGGGCAGAAAATGTTTTTGTTTCATTATTACCTAAATTATAAGGTTCAATAATCAATTTGATAATGGATAGACTAATTCTGGGCGCTTTTCTCGGGGGGGTGCTGTGGCTGGGGTGAGGGATGCTGGGCAGCGCGGCCAGGCGTGCCGGAGCTGCCTGCAGGGGGCGCGCTGGCGCCGCGGTACCGCCGGCCAACCCGGCACGGCCCGGGTGCCCCGGGGCATCCCACCCCATGTGCCACCGTGCTTAGCGCGGCTTCACTAAGTACCCCCGAGCCGCTTTTCCTCCCCGGGACTCCCGAGCCCGTTTTAAATGACTGTGTAGCAGCCGTAAGAAACGCAGAATGCAGAACTTAACTAAGTCTTAAACCAGACTCCAAAAGACACGTGATAGTTAATCATAACTCAACAGAAAAACAGAAACCAGACAATCCCTCTTTACCCCAAGCACCCTTATTGGTTTTCCATACCTTTCTTTCTGTTTTGAACTGTGAAGTGTTCGGTGTTCCCTTCTAGATGGACAAGTCCAAAAACGCCTGAAGAAAACTTTTACAACACTCTATTCCAAGTAAGCTCAAGAAATTTGCAGTTTAATATGCAGCCTCATGAAAACAAAAAAGCAACCTGAGCCCCAAGACTAGCTTGGGAATGAAGCTCAGTAAATTCTTCAGATTTATTTATTTATTTATTTATTTTACCTGGAAAATATATGGTGCAATATCTATCTTTTGTTTCACTGGTACAACACAAACATTTTACAACTTTATTGATACTAAACTGGGAAATGCATTCAATGGGATAACTGAAGTAGAACAATTTTAATTCCAGAATTTCTCATGATGTCTCAGTGTTACAGATACCATGCGAGTCTTACTCAACATCCACTAAATCTGATGTCTAAAAAAAACTGAAGTGAAAATATTACTGCTTATATTAGTACTCCAGATTTGTCACTAAGAAGTGTTTAATAAAACATCTTAATGTCCACCAGTCATGCCAGGTAAGCAGAAGTTTCTCTCAACAAAGTGCAAAATAACTGACCATTCCTATGTTACCATGTAACATAGTCATTTGAAGCCCACCTGAGAAAGTATGAGGTGTGAGTACCACAGATTTATTCTGTTTCAGTGACCACACATGGGATTTTATATTTGCACTGTACAAACCTGAATTTTACGGAAGTGGGCTAGGGTTCTCTTGAGAGCATACTCTCTTACAAAATTTGTAGCACAGCTGACTCTTCTAGTTAAAACTCAATATTTAAAAACAAACAAAAACACAAACATCTCTTGTGGCACTCAACCAAAGCAAGAATTAAAGTCTCAGTAAACTGAAAAGCTGATAAATGCTACAACTATTTTTTTGTGACAAAAAGATTTTAATATAGTTTTAGGAGACATGTAACTATAGGAATAAAACTCAAGATATGCACAATCCCTTCCTTCAAGAAAGTACATGGAGATTCATAGCACAGTGTCTGCCTCTTAGTCACTATTAGTCATCCTCTTAGTCACCCCTTCTACTCTTATTAATAAAGAAAATGACGTGTTCTGGAACTATATCAGAGTAGTAGGAATTTCTCCATTTTTTTTTGTCTCTGGTGAGAGCAACAGAACCTCTCACATTTCTTTTAGGTGAGAGGAAAGGGGACTGATGCCTCAGAGTAGCTGCAGCATTTTATAAAATGTTGAGCTTTAAGGTCCTGCAACATTTGACTGGGCTAGCAGAACTGAAGGCCTTATAAAACCACACACCTTCTCTCTTTGAGTGGGCTGGTAGAAAAGTTGCACATTTCTTTCCAGAAGCATAAACTGTGAATTCCCACAGAGGATGACACCTCTCCTGGGGGAAAAAAAAATACTTGGACAAGTCTTCCTTCCAGTGTAAAAGGAACAAATAAGCGTTTTATCAGTTGGGGAAATACTCTAAAGACTATTCTGAATTGTCTCACATATTAACTAGTTTAGTCTTCTGTTATCAGATCTTGCCCTGTAAAACCTACTCCATTTATTCTATAAGACAATCAAGCAAAAATGCAGAGAGTATTTAGGAAAGATCATTCTTTTTTTAATGACTGCTGCCAGCTTATTCTTTCAAAAGTTCTTTATTTTTCTCTCTCTTTAACCTGTTTTAGGGTTTTAAGTTTGCCTTAAAGTAATAAAAAGAAACCAACCAAAACTTATTTTCTAATGTGAATAAGAATATTCTTCTACTGTATTAGAATATTCAAACAACCACAGAAGATTCATGTATTTTTGCACTAACAATTTTAGCATTTTAACGTTGTTTTTCATAATGTCAATTTTTCTAATTATAGTAGGATCTTATTATTTTTGACATATATCTCCCATACCTACCCTAAATTCATCATATACTTCCATGTGAGATTAAGTCCAAGACCACATCAATGCAGCAGTAAAATATTTGAAAGCTAAAAAACCTTCAAGTATTTCAGTATTTAAAGGTTCAAAAAAGACTCATTTTATTATTAACTGAACTTTTTCTAAAAACTAAGTGTTTTGCTCACACGCACACACACATACAAAATGACCCAGTTTTTCTAGTAAATGAACAAAGAAATAAGAAGTAATTGCAACAGAACTTTTAAGATTTTACCTTTTTTTATTATTTTTTTTTTATTTTTTCCCACCAGGAAAATGGGAACAAAAGCTGTAAGAACATCTTGATCTAAAAATTATGGAAGAGAATTTTTCTGCCAGAAGTGGGATAAATGTTTTCAAACATCCTTGTTTTGGAGTGAGAGCTGAAAATTTTCACACATTTTCCTGTCTTTTATAAAGGAGAAAAAAGTCCCAACAAACCTGCCATGCAGAATTTCATTATCATTGCTACTTCCTCCCACCAGGGCCCTTGCATTTCACTTTAGGTAGCTGAATGTTTATGAAACAGAAAGGGACCATAACATCTCCAGAAACAACTGACTGAAGCACTTGGAAGTTAAGAAAAACAGATTAAATCAAACATCAAGAGATCTAGAAGCAAAGACCACAAATGCCTATATAAGTGATTCATCCATGGGACTTCTATATAAATCATGTTCATAAACCACCCAGCCTTGAAACATCTCACCTTGGCAGTATGTACTGCAACATGAAATCCAGCTGTTTTACCCCAATCACTTCTACTAAATCAAACCTCGCAAACAACATCCAAGTGAAAACAGTGAGGGTGAGCTACCTGTTAAGGCTCAGGTGTCAACTAGCTTAGTGTTAGAAGATGGCTTTAGCAACTTTATCATCAGAAACACTGGCATCTTTAGTTTTAGGAGCAGATATAAGTGTAGGATTCAAAGATATGTGTTTAAGCAGTGGTGACTGTGGTAATCCGATGCATACTGAGATTTGGAAGTCCCTGGGTGGCTTTAACCAAAACTGCTCATCTGAGATTCGCAAAATTTATTCTATCTCTGATATTTATTTTCCCAAATATATACAATCCAGCCTGTTATAGTAATTAATGAAATTGCTCCTTCTAATTGGATTAAAAGCCTAATTCACAGCAATAAAATGCAGTTGCTTTCCCACATAACTGGAATACATTTCATAGCACAATGTGCAGATTGAGACACCCTGTTTTGCTGTTTAACCCAGACCTTTACTCTTTCTATTTTTTTCTGGCTTTTACCTCCACATTCAAAAAGCACATGATCAACAACCAAATGCCAGCCTTTCTCCATATATGAACACCTTTAACTTCTAAAAAATAATGTAAGATTCACATTAAGTATAATGCGAGACTGGTTTGAGCTGTAGCCTCAAAGCTAAACATTTATATTCAAAAGCTCAAATTAAGCGCTTTCCTTTGCTTTGTCCCAGCTGGTTGTAAAGGGCTTTCTTAGGATATTTCACTACTTGGGACTCAGACTCTTTCGATCAGACCAGGTTTATTAAATCAAACTACATTTACTCACTTATAATTCCACCCCTTTAATCTTCAAAAAATATTTCTCTGAGGATTTCCTTTGATATCTTTCAAAAGGTGTGGTCTATTCCACTTAAAAATGGAACAGTGAAATGGATGGTAAGAGCAGGAAGACATAACCATTGTCTCTCTATTTTAAGATGAGGGCAGACCTTTCTGGTTATTAAGTCAGAGCAAAAGAATAGCTGTTAGAGAGTTTAAATTAAAAAAAAAATCTTCTTGAATGAATTCCAGTGAAGATAAGAGAAGTACAATTGATATATTCCATTATAAACCTTGTAATAACTTAAAATTGATTAGTGTTTGAAGACTGATGGATAACTACAAAGCATTACTATTATAAAGCAAAGTGCAATTTTTGATACCATGACTACTTCAAGATCTCCAATTTTTTCCCTCTTTTACAATATTCACAGCAGAAATAAAGAGATATCTGTCATTCATGAGAAATGAGTCTAGTTCTGAAAACTATATTGTTAGCCATGTCAAGTTTTAATAGAAAAAGTGAAATAATGATTTGGAAATAGGGGGAACCAGGATCAGAAGGAATGGTTCAGACATGCAAGCACAGAAGGTCTTTATCTGCTTAGAATCTCAATTACAGTAGGTCAGACAAAGGGAGTTCAGTTGCAAATATGAAACTTAATATGAATATATTCAGTGATATATGGGAGAAAAAGGCCATATAGGTAAACCACAGTTTAGTCATGAACTCCTGAACAGACTATTTGGTCTCCTCCTTACACTTTTTCCCTAGCTGGCGTGTAAGAATTTGTAGGGCAGTAGTTAGAAACTGGGCCATGGAAAACGGTTGCTGGTTTAAAGAATAAGGCAGAGCCTCAGAAAAGATGTGTGATCTCAAGTTATCTTTTACCAAACAATGAATAAAATATTACATTAGAATAATGCAATTTAAAATCCAATTTTGGACTCAAGGCAATTCCATTTAGAAGTACATTCTTTCTGTGATTATAGCATTCTAACAAAGCCAGCACAACTGAGGATGGTAGTTGAACTATTTTATTAGAATCCAATATCAGAAATATGGTTAACTTCTTTCTAGTTTTTATTTTTCCAAAGAAATAAATTTCTAAATATTTAAATTATTTTTTCCTGTGTTGAATTTTCAGACTGGGGCAAACCTTACCTTCTTTTTAAGCATCTATCAGGCTTCAGATAGGTACAGAGATAGTCAGAGAGCTAGCTAGCTAGCTAGCTAGATATGGACAGGTCTCTGACACACAATGTGATTAAAGTGAATGTGACAAAGTCTCATGAGAACCAAAATGTAACAGCATGTAAAATGCACTGTACCTGTTGAAATTATGTAAGGATGTGTGGTGACAACACACATGGTAAGGTTACAGCTTCTTATAGGAACACCATCCCCCATGAAAACTTCAGACACAGTTTTCCTTACTCTGACAACAGGGTTAAGAGGGAATGCTGGGAAAATCATTGACTTTATTTCAATTTAAGTTTCCTGGCAGGAAATTAACAAATTCATTTAAGGAGAAAAGTAAATTACCAATGATTTCTGACATTCTGATTGATAGTTTTGTAAAGCTCACAGTAACAAATGTGGACAGATTTCTGATGGAGCTGCAATAATGTGGATAAGGACAGAGAATTTGGCTGAGCTGTGAATAGTTACCATTGATACCATTCTTTTAGTTGGAATATGACACAACCAGGAGAGTTTGCATGTTTCAGATGAGGCAATGAAGGATGGTTATAGTATACTTTTACAGTTTGAAAAAGAGCTTTGAGCCTATCAGTTGGAGTGGACTGAAAAGGTGTCTTCTGAGTCTTCTTGTAATATATCACATTCAGGAAATATAGGTGAATAGTTTCAAGATCTAAACTTTAAAAAAAAAAAGGGCTGCTAGTACTTAGATTGCAATCTTGTTATATCATTTGTTAGGGACTTGTTTCTTTCAAAGGCAAGAGAACCAAATTCCAAATGGACTCTTAGCCCTTTGGAAAATGCCAACCAACATTTCCTGAAATTTCTAGTCATCTGTGATGTAAAATGTACAGTTTGTCCCAAAGTGATAATGACAATATTTATTCTAATGTTTCACTGTACACATGAACTGCGTATTTTACACATGGGCTATACTGCTACCAGAAATTCCAAACGTTATATTCAGAGTTAGAATAATTTTGAAAAATTGATGGAATAACCTATTACTTTAGCTAGTAAAATGGTAATGGAGGAGAATTATGAATGTAGAAATGAAAGTTTTATTACAGATGGCTATTACACTTATCTATACACCTGTGTTGGTTTAAAGGTAAACCAGTTGGAGAAATGAACCCAACTCAAGAAAGATTTACTAGATTTACTGGAAAGATTACAATAAATGCAATCATACAGAGAAAATTGGTTTTAACCCACAAAACCAGAGCTACAACCCAGCATCCAGGGGCACCAAAAGATTGTTGTTCATTAGCCCCTGTGCTGAGGGCCACGTGGTCCCTCTGGGAATAAAGTAAAAGGAAAGGGAAACCTGTTGGTGAGGATGATGGTCACAGTCTGGTCAAGAGTGGCAGTTGCAGTCCTGTTGAGGTTCTGGTTCTTCTCTGGATTCTATGAGTGGTACCCCAAATCCCAAAATCCGAGGACTGCATATGGTCATGTTCAGGTGGGAATGCCCAGTACCTCTCCCAGGGTGAGGAGTTTCATAATGGGTGATTTAACTCTCTGTGTCATGGGATATTTTTGGAATCCTTGATGGCCCATTAGCAGATATGACCCTTCAGGTTGGGTGTGAAGGTGCTAATGCCTCCCCAGAGGGGAGTTATCTCAGCTGAGTCACTGGTGTGAAGACAGAAACACTACCCTATCTCTCAGGGTTCTCTAACACCCAGCTTGCGGCCTGAGGTGTCGGGTGTGCCTTGGGCAGCTGCTGCAAGCGATCCATTATTAACAGTTCATCAAAAATGACACAGAGGGTATAGAATACACAGTTTTGCTTACATCCACATGGTGATAAGCTGCTGTAACTAGGACAACACCAGCTGGAAAAAACATCAACAAACTTTTCAGGATCTGTTGCAGATGAAGAAATAAATTATTTCTCAACAGAAAGTGATTTTGACAGATGCCATAATATGCAGGTAACATTAAGAATTGGTGAATAATTTAAGTGGCAATCTAGACAACCTCTGCATAGATTTTAAAATAGAAAATGTATATGGAAAATATACATTTTATTTAATTTTTCATCATGCATCTTTGAAAGTAACAATAATAGTCCTAACATGAACTTTGCAGAAATAAAAAGTTGCTTATGGGAAAAATTGTAATTCACTCATTAATTCTGAAGCCTTGCTGTAATAAATTGAAGTACATAACAGACATCAGTTCAGTCTTGCATGGTTTAGTTTCTTGAAGTGTGATGTAATCTAGCTTAAGTGTTTTTGAATATGAAAGAGGAAGTTTTTAGGAGTGTAAGGATTTTATACTGGAACAGAGCAAGATTATCTCTACTCCAGGAGTCTCCTTTGAGAAGACACCACACAGAAACTTCAATGGGAATATTAACCTTTACATACTGCATAGAATTGTCCAATTCTGTATCATGAAAACAAATTTATTCTTGATTCTAAATGGTGATCACTTTATTTCACAAGATACTAGGGTTGATTGATGGTTTGTATTGTTTAGCCTTATTTGAAGCTTAATTGAAGATGGAATGCACATTTATCCCTATTATTGCTGTTTATATTCTCATCTTAATTACTCCAATATCATTCCAAAGTAAATTCCTCAGTATGAATACATTTCTCTGCCTTTCAATTGATGTAAATGGATCTGACGTTAAGGGTCCTGATTTGAAACTTTTAGTAAGAGTTAATCTACCTCCACAGTAAAGGTGCAATTATACAACAGTTAATTCCAGCACTGGTGGACACTACTTTTTATGTTTTACTTAGGCAACACCTTTGATCTAACACACCAGGAATGATAAATGGAGAGCAAACAGAACAACAGAAGTGGTAAACAAACAAGGAAGTAGGAACAAGTTATCAAGTACTTGCACAAAAAGGGAGAAAAGAACCATCAGGTGGTCATTAAAACCTGTGCTAAAGCAGTGCTAAAAAAAGAAGAGAGAAAGATTTAAAATAAAAGTGCAGGATGAAGTTAGGAGAATCACCTGTAAAACATTCTCCTTGGGAAAAGATTCCTTTGTGAAGGGCAGCACTATTCAGAACATAACAAATGAAAATATTCATTAAATAATTTCATTTGCTCAGCACTGCTTTTGGTTAGTAAAAGGCAAATCTTATACTGCCAGAGAGAAATAATTCTCTTGTTAGAGAGGAATATTTGTAAACTGAATGTTTGCATCTTAAACAATGTGTTTGCATAGAGACATGGGCATTAAATACTGACAAGGCAAGAAAAATACTGAATTTCTTAGAATATTAGAGTAAAAGAATCTGCCATTCTCCATTACCATGCCTGCAAGTTATCAGCTGCAACTATCAGGGAGAAGTTGTCAATCAACTCTATTGCAAGGATGAAGGAGTAGATGGTACAGTTTAATTTTATTATGGAAATTGATTTGCATCTTTTATATGTCTTGATTGAAAACTTTCCAGGTAATGGCATTGAAGAATACTCATAAAACTGCCATGACTGTGGTAATAACTATTATTATGATCGAATTTAATAATAAAAAAACCTGCCTGCAAGATGGGCAATATGAATAATTCATGTACAGTGTTGCTTAAAATGTGATAGAGAGAAAAAGACTTGTATGAAAATTCTTAATGTATCCAGACAGGGATGATAATTGGTTTTTGCAACTAAATGAGTACTTCATGTACAAGACAGCACTAACAAGGCAGGAGAAGAAATTTACACATTGGGTAGACAATTTCATTTATCTGGTTACAACAGGATAAGTGGAATAAATGGTTCTCCTTAAAAGAATTGACAGAAAATGCCTATCCTGATAATAATTAGTTTTGTTTACAACTAGAGAACAACAGAATAGGAGACATACTAGCATCTTTTAAATGTGTAATAACATATGTAGCATATGCTTATGTAGGCCTTACTTATGCTATAAATCAACGACCTGCAAACACTGACCAGGTCTCTTTCAGAGCTGTCTTTTAGTTGCAGGCATAAAAAACAGAACAGCATATGGAAAATTGTTTCACAGTGGCATTTGAATTAATTTTGTCTGATTCCTTTTAAGTATATAGTAACAAATAAGCTTCTGTTTCCTGCTTTTATTGCCCACCATCTGGTGGGAAAAGCATGCAATAGCATAAAAAGGGACAGGTGACTAAGACAAGATTTTAGTGAGGGGGTCTGAAGTTATAGTGAGTAAGAGTTCATCAAGGATGACAACTTCAGGAACAGAAAGCCATTCAAGAACTCATCTCTTTACTCTTGCCCAAAGACACTGATTAGGTTTGAGAGCTGTCTCCTTGCTCATTGATATAACAAGTTGAATTTCTTATATACCACCTTCTCAGATTATTAAAAACAAATGAAACCTATGTTTCCCTCTCCAAGAGGCATAGGAAAAAACATTTACAGTAACATACTAAGAGCAATTAAGTATACTGAAAAAAACTTGGAAACTGGATTTAGTCAAAATCCCTGTAAATACATTGTGCTTTACCCATTTCTAATTCTCTCTTACTTGAAACTGAGATCAATCCTCTTTGTTCTGGCTTACCACCAGGGTCTCCGATCAATGTTGATAAAGCAAAATGACAATAAAGAAAGCTTTGAAAGCTACTGTGAGAACTGTGGGAAAACAAAATAAGACAAAACAAAGCTGTATTCTTTTGTTATGACTATGGCCTATGCCTCTGTGTGTTTGTTTATGATGGATTACTTTCTATGGAGATTAGATCTAAAGGGAGTTATGCTTGAGAAGCTACACGATGATCTAACTAAGAAACATCTCAATAAGTACTAAAATACAGTTGCCTGTTAAATATGTCTGTGTTTGCTTTGCTGAGACTAAGATCTGAAAATGATAAAGCCCCTTGACCCACTTTATCAGCTAAAAAATTCTGCCCCATGATGTAGTTTACAGAATGGTTCAGAGAAAAGGTTTCCCAAAACACAGAACTATAGTTTGAAGTCTGATTAATCTTGTTCTTCTTGACCATTTCCAAACCTAACTATGGAGAAGACAATCTCAACTACCTGGATCACAAATAAATATGGACATTATGTTGATTCTGCAGTAAAACTCTTTCCACCTTTGTTAATTACATTGGAAAAATCAATATCAGAAAAGGCCATAGTGACATATCAAAAGATTCTAGGAAATCCTGTTCCACTTCATTAACAGTATCCAGAATTGCTGTTTCTGCATGTTATTGAGTTGTAGCAATATACTGGAAATTTTAGAAATAAAAGTAACATGCTTCTGTACTATCTGCACATGCCAAAATTCTTCAGAGAAAATAGAAAAAGGAAAAACAGGATTCTTGTCTTTTCACGGAGAAAAGTAAGTGAACAGTCTTTAGCCTCCACAACTGGAACTTTTAAACAGCTGTTTATTAGCTTATTGGAGGGGGACAAAGAAACAAAGAAAAAACAATGAAAAAACACCTATATGTGATCCGACATGCAGTCAAAATAGATCCAATACATTCAACAGAGGTTCCACTTGCCATAAAGGAATCTTACTTACATGATTTTTAATTAATATTTGATATTATAGAGAGAAATCAACAAAAGCAACCATTAAAATGTCATAGCATAAAGACTACATTTACCTAATTTAATTGTTATGGTGAACAGCAAGAGAACCTATCTTCTGTGTTTTTAGAAAAGAATAATAATTCTCATAACAAAAGCATTTATTTTGGCAGATACAGAATTATTTTTTTTATACCAAAGTACTGTGGAGGAAGAGAAAGATTTGGTGAAATTTGCAAGGACAGAATATTTCCTCTGACACCAGCAATAGTATGACTAGGCCAATGAGAGCTGCTCAGGGCAAGTGCTTGAGATCATCTGTAGGAAATGGGTGACATGAAGAGACTTAGCATGGAACATTTTCAAGGTAAGAAATTATATCTAACTATGATACAGAATTAAATTTCTCTAAATTTTCCATGTCCAAAGGGCATATAATTTAAGAACCAAATTAGTACAGATGATTTTGCTGATTTCATAAACATTTCAGAATGAGACAGGAGAGATTTGAGGAAGACAGACATTCTTTGGTCTCTGTGCTGACTTTGCATAATTTTTTAATAGAAAACATGGAAATAAGATTGAGATAACCAAGAATTTTAAGTTTTCCATTTCCACTGAGAAAATTAGCTTGCATTACTTGTGAATCTACTATAAATCTAGGACAAACTTTCCCTTGTGCTCACAAACAGTACACTCGTGTTCTATTTTGTGACACAGACTAACCCTTCCTCTGTCTCCTGACATATGTTTTAAAGTACGTTTCCCTTACAGCTCAAATCTGAATCCCGTGAAAAATGGGAAGGACAAATCTTACTGGGAAGCCAAACTGGGTTGTGAGCACTATAAGAAAAAACTTTGAGGTCATGAGGTTTTATTTGCCATGCCAAGGAAGGAAGGAAAAAAGTGATGGGCTGTCATCCTGCCTCTTTTCAAAGGTTTACAGATGAAATTCAGTACATTGTTCAGTCCTTTGTTCTCGGCTTTTAAACTTTTTCCTTAAGGGCAAGATGTTCTTTGCAGAAGAAAGAGACATGGATGTCAGCTCAGATGATATGCTATATGACAGTAGTTCTTTGGCAATGGGTTAATGGTCTTATTTCATGCCTCTGGATTTTTCCCACATTGAAAGTTACTACACACAGAGCTTTGGGCTGGGGAAAATAAAATAAAAAATAAATAAATGAAGTGAATATTTTGTCATTCAGAAATGCTACTTCTTTGCAACCAATATGTATTGCAGGCTAATACAGAACAGATGAAGGAAGCTAACATGGAAAGAGAGGCTACAGTTTAGGAATTTGCTAATTGATAGGAGAAAGTTCTAAACACTTCCTTGTGCTTAAATCAGGAGTTTTAACTCCTGGCTATTTGGAGAATGGTTAGGTGAGAAATAAAGGGCTGGGAAGGAATAAAAGAATTGTATGCTTTCCCTCAAAGAGTTCAAAATATCTTATTCTTGTTCCAGTTGGGATGAAAGAAAAACAAACCATGTATAAATTTTCAACATAGCTCATAAAAGTCGGTTTCACATCAAACAAAATTTTAGCTATAAGATGATTCACAACACAGACCTTAAAAGCAAAATAAATGGGCATCATAATACAGCATACTTAGGTGGGTCATTAGCTAAGAGCCTGAGATCTGTTCATCTCAAAAGCACCAGTCTGTACTGTCCAATCTAAAAACTCTTCCCTATGTCAGAGTCAACTTCTGAACCCTCTACTCAGTGCCAATGGAAATGTGTTTAAGGACATGGATATGTAAACCACAGGGGTGGTCTGCTTTGAAATGTCAGTGCCTTAGATTTAATATGCTAATAATATGCTAATAATTTATGCATAAAACACAGGTTGCATTGAAGGAAAAATCCAATATTGTCAGTTTCCATGACAACCACTGTGCTAGCAGATTACACTGTCTCACATAAGATGGTTGCCAAGGTTGTGACCTATTTCTTAGTTTTAATAATTTCATTTGAAGAATTTGGAAATGTTACCTGGAAAACAAATGATAAAATATGGTTAGGATAGTCATTAAATATAAAAATATCTTGTATGTTAAATTAAGTATTAGGCTTAGAAACTGAAAAGGAAGCATAAAGTAATAATTCTGGGAGTAAATGAAGGCACGGACAATTGTGTGAACAGGCAGTGGGCTGGTGTGCAACATTTCAGGATGAAGTCAGTGGTTATGTACAGCCTATGCTGGTAGCAGAGACACTTTTCTCTAAACTAGGTGGCTGAGAGATCTGTCCAACCTGACCTTGAACAGTTACCACGATAGGACATTCACAACTTCTCTGGGTAGTCGGTTCCAGTGCCTCACCACCATCACAGTAAAGAATTTCTTCCTAACATCTAATTTAAACCCACTCTCTTTCAATTTGAAACCATTCCCCCTTGTATTCCCCCATTACATGCCCTTGTAAATAATCTCTCTCCAGCTTTCTTTTAGGCTCCCTTCAGGTTTTTGGGACTTTCTGCATTGCAGATACACATTGCCAACTCATGTCTAGCCTCTCATCCACTGGTCCCCACAAGTCCCCCTTGGCAGGGTTGCTTTTGATCTGTCCACCCCCTAGGCTGTATTATATTGGGGTTTGCCCTGACCCAGGTGCAGCACCTTGCACTTGATGTTGTTAAACCTCCTGAGATCCCCATTGGGTACATTTTTTGAGCTTGTCTACATCCTTCTGGATGGCATTGAGTCCTTCAGATATGTCAACTGCACCATGCAGCTTAGTGTCTTCTGCAAATTGCTGAGGGTGCTCTTGAGCCTTTCTTCTATGTCTTTAGTCAAGATATTAAATACCACTGCTTCCAATTCAGACCCCTGAGGGACACTACTTGTCACTGATGTCCATCAGGACTCTGAGTCATTGACCCTCCTACTCTCTGGATGTGACTGTCTAATCAATTCCTTATCTATCTAACAGTCCACCCATTGAGCCCATCTCTCTCCAATTTTGGGAGAAAGATATTGTGCGGGACCATGTCAGTGGCTTTATGGAAGTCCAGATAAGCTATATCTGTAGCCCTGCCCTTTGCTACTGATCTAGTTACTCCATCATAGAAGGCCACTAGGTTGGTTAATTGATCAAAACTTCACAGGCCATTTTTTTAAAAAAATGAGTGAACAAGTATTTATAGGTTTTCTGCCAGAGTATAAAATAAATTAACTGCTATTGCAGTTAAATATAAATAATCACTTTCAAACATAAACATGTGCGAGTGCACTACATGATGTCATATTTTCTGGAGTACTCAAAGACCAAAGTTCACTACAGTTTGACTAACTCACTCTGGTTAGTGACTTTGTTTTTCCATGCTTAAGGAAGGTATCAGGTTGCCATTGTTAAATAAATAAGTTGGAATAGAACCTTCAGGGGCTGACTGTCGTTTTAGGTAGCAAACAAATGGTCCTCCACTACTTGCTCATTTTACACTGTCTTAGTGTAAAACAATCCAAGTAGGTAACAGTTTTGTCATCAGGGCTGTTAACTGACACTTTCTAGCTGACTGAAGAATTTGTCCTTTATTTTTCTCTACCATCAAGCTACCAGCTTGGAAAGCAATCACGGTCAATTGTGATGGTGAGATCAATACCATGAGCCCCAGTCCATACTACACTGAAACCCTGATTTCTACGTCCCATAAGATAAATAATCCTGCTGCTTGTTTAATCAGGTTGGTCTGACCAGATCACTTGAGGTAAAATGGAAAACAACTCAAGCATTTTTTTTTTTTCCAGGATTGCTGAAGTGTCTATCAAGTGTTACATCTCAATAACTTCAGCAGACCTGTATAACCTCAATAATCTGTTGAAATTTTATTTCAGTTATCACAATATGATTAGATGAATACATTAGTCATAACATGAATAAATTATCTCTTTTTACAAAAGTATTTGTTGACCTGTTTTGTTGCTCTTTTCCTCTGGTTCTCTTTTAGAAGTTGTCTCATTGTGGTAAAAGATTATCTTTGAATTCTAGGCTTTTCTTTCCAGGTTTGTGATGCCTAAAGGTTTGGTGTGTATTTTGTAGGTTGGGTGTGTATTTTGTAGATTTTTAGAGCTTTAGAAGTATAGGTTTTCTTGCTCACATATTAAGTGGTGTTAGAAGTTA
>JAWWEE010000105.1:52538957-52634743 GCA_035221455.1 Xenops minutus | reverse complement strand
CCCAGAAACCCTTGGAGGTGGTCCAGGGGGCATAGCCTAGGACCCTGATGGGTGGGCCACCAAGGGAATTAGAAATGATGATTCGTTAAAGATATCTAGTATGTTAATTGTATGGAGGAGTATAAAAACTGTAACCTCACTGAGGGTGGGGTTCTTCGGGGATTTTTGGACGCCAAGATCCTTGTTGAAACAACGCGCATTTTGTAGGCCCAGCGGAGGCCCAAAGCCTCCAAACTCCCAATAAAGGTATTGTCCATTTTTCTCTATTAATGTTTTGTCTGAGTGCCTATCTTCCAGGATTTTAGGCATCATTTGTAATACTGATGTTTTTAGTAAGAGATGCAAATAATATGCAAGATGAAACAACGCAAAACCTGCTTCATGATGTTCTGCTTTTCCTTCCCATTGTTATTCTTTAGCCTATTTAGTTCATGACACATATATTTATAACTAGCCTTTATTGGGAGGTGAATTAATTCTAATGAATAAATACGGCAGTGAATGTTCCTTCTTCTTTTTGCCCCAGGCTGGTCAACTAGTCCAAACAAAAAGATTTACACAGAATGGTTGGCATTGAGTTATTTTCTAGCTTCCTGGCTTATACAGAAATGTAAACTATGTGAATATTTACTGTTCAACTTATTCAGAAAAGACTTATTCCAGTAGATCACTCTTTTATTCTTATCAGAACGTTCCTGTTCTTAGGGGTTTTTGTAGAAACAAGGATTTTCTTGCTAAGGAATCCGGTAAAAACTCATCTGGAGTACAGCTCCCTTTCACTGATGTTGAAACTTCATACTATTCATCGACCCACTTCAGAGATGTCCAAGTATGGCATTAATGGATGAGAGAGGAAATAAAAAATGGGAAGAGAAGAGTGTGTCTAGCAACATACAAGTATTACAGGTGTTTTATTTCTACCTACCACTTTCTATTTATTTACATACTGGGTAAAATAAAGTGTTCCTAGGGAGGCATAGCTTGTCCTAGAGGCTAGTATCTATGACTTTCTGCTGCTCTATAGAATCATTTCAGCTGCTCACTGTGGCTCAGCCCACATACAGTGGAAAAAGGGGCTCTCAGCAGGAGATATAAGGGAGCAGACAAGCATAAAAAAAGACAAATATAATACGTAGATCTTTTAACAGCTGAACACTGGGGACAGTACTTTGATGACACATGAACACTTCCTTGGTGTGTGGATCGGAATAGCTGGAATAGAACAATTTTTACCTCTTCTCATGGGTAAATGGGAGCTGAAGACAAGATACTGCAATTTTTCCTCCTGCTGTTACAACTAATGATGTCTACTTGGCTCTACATGAGAGTGTCAAATTTCAGTGGCCTGGTCCTAAGAAGCAGTGCTTTGAAAATCCCTCCCTTGAGTGTCAAGCTGGCTATGGGATGCTAGGAGCCAACTGTGGCTGGCAGGGTATCCTGGTTGTAAAGTCTACAAAGTCTACACAGAGTCTTTGTTTATAGTTTGCTGAATGCTGGCAGAAAAACCAAAACTGAACCCAGTCTTAATGATCCCAGTATCGAGGCTCCCAATTCATTAAAACTGTACTCACCAACATACTTTAGTGGACCATCAGTACCTTGATGATTATTTATCCCATCCATGTATATTTGACATGGTGAGCCTGTTCTCAAAAATTTCTAGTGCCAAGACAAGCCTGTGTGCTACAGTTTTTCTTAGCGTCTAATGTAAACATAACAAAACAAAACAAAACATTTTAATTGCACCACCCATTTGTCTATTTCCTATACCACAGGATCCTCTAGTAGTATCTGAGGGTAACAATGATGTGATAGTTTAAACTCCCTGTGTTTACTGCTTTCTTCAGCAAACCATGCCTCAAGTTATTAATTTGTGATGAGGTGAAAAGCAAAGGCATGTTGGCTAGGGAGAGACATATTGTGTGTACATGCTTCTTCTGCTCTACAATGTTTCCTCCACACAGCTATGTCAGTGAAGAGTGTGAAAAAAATCACATATTCTTTGCCAAAATAGTTACACGAGCCAAAACCCCCATGTGGACACAGCTATAATGACAAAGAAGAGCTTTATGTGCTGACCTCAGGGTGCTTGGGGAAGTTACACAGCTATGCAGGAATTAAAGCTCCTTCTGTCAGCATACTCTACCTCTATAGAAAAGGATCATGCTGCCACAGCTAAACCAATATGGATATATTAGCATAGTTATATCTGCAATACAAATCCTGCATCTTGTGCAGTGGTGAGGAAATTTAATCAGGGTAGAAAAAATAGTTGTGGATCTCTTAAGCCACTGCAAATATTTTTTTTAGCACTAGTCAATATTTGCTTATCACAACCACATCTTATTTCTAAATTGTAAAATAAATTCTGCTTTATGGTGTTGGCTTTTTTTTCCTACTGTGTCTCTGGAATATCTGTACTACTCCAGCATCTATCATTAGGAGCTGGTTTGGTAGGTCAGTGGTTTAGTTTCTTGATTGTCATTTATAATATATCACATTTGCTAATCACATCTTAAAGTTGCAAATTTCCTCACAGTTACTTGTATTTATGAGATATTTAGAAGTATTTTCAGTCATACCATTTTAGTAACAAGTTACACGAGGTAAATACTTTTGTATATGCATTTTTAAAATTATCTTTAAAGCAGCAGCAGATAGGAAGTACCAAGGAAAATGGCACTGTGCTGAATGTAAGTATTTTACAAAATACTAATAAGGACAGTCTTAATAATTTTCTATTGTTGTAAGAGCATAGCTAAGTGAAAACCTGATAATCTATAGGGTCTTGGAAAGAGTAAGCAAATTACTCTTTTCCCATAATTACATACAAATTACTCCATGTTACTCAATCTTTTCCCTTCTTGTCTGGTTTTTTGTTTGTGTTTTTTTTTTATTATTTTCTTTATTCAAAACTATTTTTAAATAATTCTATAAAAACCTAGTTAATATAGATTCTTAGGTAGCCAGGAAAATATTACCAACACTTCTATCTCCATTGTCCTTTCTTAACAGGGTAGCAACAGAAATATTTACTGCACTTTAAACTTTTAGCAACCCTGCTATCACTCCTACTGATGGCAACATAGTAGGACATCCATGTGCAATTTCCCTTCTCTCTGCCATGTTTAGAAATAAATCAATAAACAAAAATGTAGAAGGGATTCAGCATCTCTCCTAATAACACTTAGCGTGGGACTGTGATTAGGACCAAGCTTTTTCACTTTCAAGGAAATGGTGCTTTGTCTTCCTTGCATTTTGCAAAACTTGTGTGCTTAATCAGTGTGAAATGGCCAGAGATCCCGAGGTTATATACACAAATACATACATACATACATGCACATACATACACTTATGTATATGCATAATAGTTGGGATTTAAGAAGAAAGAATCAACCATTTGCCTCCAAGAAAATATCAAATAAAGAACTCTATCCTGAATAATTTTCTAGTCAGAGCATCTAAAGTGTGCATGGTTTTCAGTCAGAGCTAGGCACTTATATAGGAGATCACTGTCTTACCTTTGCATTATGGGCCTCATTGTTTGTAAGTTTTGTACCAGGGAATGGGATAGCAATGTTTAGCTGAAAATGCTCACTGAAGATTGCAAAGCACTATTGGCACAAGGCCTGGATAAGCTTGAAAGACAGATGAAAGCACAATAAGTGTTTTCTTTTCTTAATATTGGTCAAAGAGAAGCCAGAGGTCAAAGAAGCAGGTAAAGGTTTTTTCAAACATCCACACACTCATTTTATTTATTAAATCTGGTTTCTTTCTTAATTTATGAAATCTGACAAAATCCTGTTTCCTTGTCTCAGCACTGGGGAATGTACAAGTAGGTCTGGCTGTAGGAAGACTCTTGTACTTAGAGGTGTATTGCCCTTTCCCTTAACAATGAGAATGACAAAACCAGGTATAACAGGGGGCTTTGTACTGTTGGAACAAATTAAGCCACTTTTATTAAAACTAATGAGGCAGTTGAGATCCTGTGATATACCCATAGTGCCTATGTCCTGCAGATGTCTCACTTCAGTCAATTAATCAGCCATTTCTCAGAGCACGGTAATTGTTTATGCAATCCACTTTGATATGTTTTATAGCATTTCCTTTAATCCTCCCCAACTTTTCATCCCTGGCAAGAGCTTTATGGTAACATAAACTGTAATTGTGCAGTAAAGAAAATCACCTTATGTTGCAGTCTACAACTGCTTTATCACCCTCATCCTAACACGCATAACCTACACTCTAACAGCTAAATATGCTGAACAAGGCTGGGCAGCATGCTGCTTCAATAGCATGTAAACTCAATGACCTCTTGACAAAGAACTATCAGGGGAATCAGAACTATCTAGGGGATCTTTATGTTTCTCAGTCAATGACAGGAAAGGGAATAAATATATTGAGCTGGCAGACATTTTTCTGAATAGAAAATCTTTCTTAAAGACAAAAAGGAAGATAAAAGCCTTCTCCAGTCCCCTTTCTCTTCCCAAAGAAGTCTTTTTTTTTTTTTTTAATTGAAAACATTCTTTAAAAAAAAAAAAGAATTCTATTATTTAAATTAGAAATATTTTTTCATTCGACTTTTATCTTTGTTATTCAGTGAAAAAAAGCAATTAACAGAGCTACTGGTGAAAATATGCAAAAAATATAAAGAGAGCATAAGAAAAAGGTACAAATATTTTGCATTGAAAAAGTAAAGTAAAAAAAGTTAATCAGCTACTGAAACTTCCTTTAATTTTCATTTACATCAAAAAGGCATCAGGATCAACCAGCTTCTCTCATCCTTTGTCTTATTCTGAGTTGTCTTATCAAAAAATAAAATACCAAAATGTCTATTTAAAAACTTTTGGCCAACGGATTCACAATACATCTTTCTACATCCTTAACAGTTGCCAGCAACCACTGAGGTGCAGAATCCCTGCCATTTGTGATATCCTCTCTCCAACAGGAGACTTAGAGTATTTCCAGATTCCCATCTGCCTATGTAAATCTGCAGACAGCAGTGGTACGTCTCTATGTAATTTGTATGTGTTTAGAACACAGGCTGCAGATCTCTCTCTTTATTCCCTTTTCCTTTATTCCCTTTGCCACTTCACTGACAGTTTGTTCCTGTGCTAACTGGTATGAGTTTTGGACGAATTGTGGCTTTCCCTCACCAGTCTGGCTTCTCTATGTGTCAGCAGGAAGTGAGAATGGCACAGAGGAAAGAAATTTCACTGCTGACCTTGTGCTGGTTGCAGACTGAGTCTTCTTTCATTCTCCAAACAAAATTGGGTAGGAGCCTGGCAGTCAATCTGTGATAAAGCAGGAAAGGTCTTTTTACAAAGAAGAAATTATGAGATAAGACACACATTGAACCTACTGCTACTCATTGACTGCACACATTGAGCACACTCATTCTCCTTTCTTTACAGGAGAGAGTGTTAGGTGAAGTAATTTGTTGTCTGCCACAGCCTGAGTGAGTGTCTACAAACAGTGTTTAGAGACAGTGCCTACAACCACTACTGAGAGCACATGGGTAAATGCACCACAGACTTTGAGACTAGGAAAGAAATTACAGTGACAAATCTAATTCCATGTCTTCAGTGAGTAGAGATGGAAAGAAACGACAGTTATGACCCTAATAAGATAAGACATCGAGATTAAGACATATGTATATAGGGAAAAAACCCAACTCCCTCATCCTATTCTGCTCCCAGATGAGGTCAGTACCTCAGAAGTTCATTTGTCTCTCAAAATCTCCTACCTTACCACAACTATTTTCTGATCTGTTTTGAGGTGCTGCCACTAATGTCTGTGCTATCCCACACTGACTCTGGTAAAGAAGGTGTGTGAAGGGTGTTCGTAGACAACCAGGCATCCTTTCTGGTGTCTGCAAACCTCCTTTGCATTCTATTCTACAGCATAAGCTTGCAGCACCATTTTATGTTTCAGCAAACCCACCTTCCTCCAAGCCATAAGTGTTGAAAACTACACTGAAGAAAGAAACAGAATTTCATCATAAACTTCATTGTTTTTCCTCACTCCTTTTCCTCTGCTAACGCTTGCTGGTTACCACTCAGAAAGCCTGTGGAGAGAATCTCTAGGATTTATGAATAGCATTTTCATGCAAATTAATCTATGTCAGCAGGTTTGGTTTTGTTTAGACTTCTCCTCCCCCTCCCAAAGAACAGATGAGCTATTTCCTCCTCAGCACTTGGCCACGGGGCCTGATGATATATAGAATCAGTAATTCTATTCTTTACCCTAATGCTGTATAATTTTTTCTGTATAGTTTTTTTTTGCTGGGTAAGGTTGTGGGTTTGTTTGTTTGTTTTTTTCCCCTTCTTTATTTCTCTTCAGCTTAGAGAAATCTTATGTATTACATTTGAATCATTTCCGGTCTTACTGCTGTGTCCCATACTAAGTACCACAATGATCCTTAATTGGCAGTAAATAGAGAAAAAACAGTCATCCTTGTAAAGCAGCTGTTCTATGGACAAATGGTATAACACTAGTGTGAAGGCTTTGGCAGGAATGTTCCAGGTCACAGACAGATTAAATGGAGGGCTTTGTCATACTGCACTAATAATAACAACTCTACTCTAAATTTGAGGGAACAGGATTGGCAGGAGCGTCAGACAGACAGTCTCTCCATTTGGCAGAAGTGAGTCCACTCTGTCCTATGAACTGGACTTTGTTCCCTTTAGCTTTACACTTTGTTAATTGGATGAACTTTCATTAGTGTGTGAACCATTATGCTGGTTTTGTAGCATTTCATACTGGATACTTTTGGTGTTGTTTTAGACACTACCAAGAAGAGTGGAACAAGGGACTTGGACATTAAGTATATTTTGGTGTGTTTAGTGTAGGAAGAGTTTGGCCTGTTTTGCCACAGGGAAAACTCTCACTTCATTGTTAACATGCTCTGAGAGGGCTACCATTTTTCAAAGACAGGAAATAAATGTAATTTACTTGGTAATTCCTTTTTCTTATCACTAGATAGGACACAAGTTATCTCTGAATTCAATTTGTTTGAATAATGCTGTTAAAAGACACAGAGAGAAAGGTATTCACCTTTTGTATATGGCTGCAAATGGGCTGTGTGCTCCTTTAATTCTCAAATATAGCAAATCTGGAGAGCTTTTTTGAGTGAGCAATTGCAACCAGGTGGATGCAAATTCATTGCCCAACAACAAATTAATTTGCTTAGGTATGATACATCTTCTTCCTCTTCCCATTATGCTAATTGAATATTCATCACATAACAAGTGCAGTTAATTAGCAGATTATTCATTTACTGGACAAATAATGAACATCTTATTCTGAACAAAGAAGACGGATAGGAAAGCCAGAGGGAGAGAAAAGAAAACATACATTTTTATAAGGCTCTTATTTAAATTAGTCTTCTTTTAAATAAGAAGAGAAAAGGAAACACTAAAAATGTGTAATTAACTTTTAAAAATATTATTATTTAATGCTAGCTATGTTGTATCCAGAGATAGCATAGCTCAGGCTTCATACAGAAAAGTCAAGTTGCTTGCTGCCTGCCATTCTCCCACAGAAATCAGTGGTAAGCCTCCCACAGTATCAATGGGGCTGGATTTTACTCGTCATATTTCAAAAAGAACAGAATATTATCATCATCACTTTAAAACAAACAGTAAACCGTTGTGACATGTCAAAATTGATAGAGTCACATTTTCTTTCATTTATTATGCTGTTGTTTCCCGAAGTTTTTTCTCTGCTTGCCTGACAGCATCATTCTTTTGTCTGTTGTCTAATGTTTAGACTGTAAGGATCTTTCAAAAAAGCCATTTTTTTCCTTCTCTATTTATTCACAGTACAGTCCTTGCTCATAATTCATGCTCTTGCATAATACATTCTTGTTATCACTAGCCAGAAAGAAATACTTTACTGGTATAAATTGACATGGCTCCATTAAGGGTAATGGAGACAACCAAATTACCTTGATGAAGAATAAGCCTTAATAGTCAAATTTTCTAACTTGGACTTTTTTTTTTTTTTTTTTAACAGGCATTGTAAAATAACTTCAGTTTCTTGCTGAGGTACCTATCCATTATCCTGAAATTTATCAGACTTATAGATGCAGAAGAGGCAAAATACATATCTGATATAATTCTACTAATGCTAGTGGTCTTGTGCCAGATTTAATTGCATCCAGCAACTTTAAGCTGCGCCAAATATAAATTCTCATGGAAACCTTGGTGGTGAAAGAAAACATTTTAGTTCTAGATGAAGCTAGTATTGTACTGTGTGCAGCTACATGGCATGAACTGTTTGTGGAAGGTTTTCTCACATTGGGATAGTTTATCATTAAATTACAACCTGTCAGCATCTGCCAGAATGATTCTGATATTGGCTAACTTTCATGACTGTGCAAAAGCAAAGATATCTGACCAAGAAATCATATTGTTGGAAAGAAATTTTTGACAAATTGAGGGATTGAAGCAGAGGGTGAGGAAGGAGGAAGGAACGTGGGGGGAAAGGGGAGAGACTAGGGGAAAAAAATAAAGTTTTCAGTTAGATGGATCCAGAAGTCCAGCACAAGGAAGGGACGCAGGAGGTAGCTACTTCTTTACCTGAACAAATGCCCCATTCCCAGTTACAGTGAACCAAGAAGTTTCTGTTGTCCAACAAATGAGGTTGAATTTTATTGAGAGACTGGAAGTAGTTGCATCAGCCCCTAAATTTATATTTAGCATCACTGATTGTAGAGTAGTACCTCATAATTTGCTCAGTAAAAATTTATAATGCTGTAGAACTATGCTAAGCATTGTACTAAGTTTATAGAAACAGAACTGAAAAAATGACATCTTTAAAGGTTTTAAAGTTTTTAGGCCATTGCAAGGGGATTCTGACAACTGGTCTGGTGTCACAGCTGCGGTCAAATATAATAATTTCTAGATTAAGCTATGGCATATATCAGTTGCTGTGTCTTTCAGTGTCTGTCTTCACTTTCAGCTTCCCCTGCCATAGGTTGGGCAGATCAGCCCACTGTTATGTTTTCTTTCCGTCCTTGACATGAATTTATGAAGCTCATTGTTCTGGGCACTGTGCAGAACTGAAGTGGCAGCTGAGAAATGGGACACATCAAACCAACACCACCAAACAGCACACAGCTCAGCCCCATGCTACTCCTGAGTTTTAGAGTTATTTTCTCTTCCCTTCTGCTTCATTCCTCACTCCACCAACCTGTGTTAACTGAACTAGCAGCAATAGAAAGTGAAACCACCTCCAGCAGTTGTTAAATATGAAATAATGTAAAAAGAGTGAGAGATTGTGCCCATTTATAAGGATAAAGAAAAAGCAAAGCAAACCATTAATTCAATACAAAGAGTGATATTATTTTCTAAACTTAATCTTCCACCATGTCTCTTATTATTGAGATTTTCTTTATGAATCATAGATGGAGTTCAGATTAACTAGGTTGGATTGCTGCAGTCTTCTACATACGGGCCGATAAGTACCATTCCAGAAGGAAAATCTTAGTCACATGAGAATTGATACTCAGGGCCATCATAGACAGAAAGTCTGTATTCCAAGTTAAGTATACTTTTACTCCCATTGAATTCCTAATACAGAAATAATTTTGTAATTACAAAATTCAAAATTAATGTTTGCCAGAGAGAAAATCAGGTGAAAGTCATAACCAGAAACAGTAGTTTAAAAACTGAAACTATGTCTCAATGAGATAATCACTTCCTCTAAGATTAATGTTTTTCAAAGGCAAATATCAGTTTTGCCAGATAATCTCAAAGTTCTGTCAAGAAATTGGTTTGTATGGCAGCACATTATGACTTATCAGCCACAGAATCTTCCAAACTCTAGGTACGAAGCTCTGATTTAAAAAAAAAAAAAAAAAAAATTAATCTGAACAAAGTGCTGCTCTGTATTGGACTTTTTTTTTTTTTTTCTATTCTGTCCTTCAAAAATACTTAATGAGGTAACAGACAATTGTATTGAATGGAAGTTATCATTTGGATGCAAGTAATAGTAAAAGAACTGTTTTATTCCTCTAGGGACGTGAATATTTTTCTCCAATAAAAAATAATGAATACATAAAATAGAAAATGTTCAGTTATTTACCTGTTGTATACTTAGTTCAGTTGGAAGGAATGGAAATTTATCCTGGCATGTCACAGCTCACAGGAGGGAAAATATGCTTTGGAAACAAATTATACTGCTAGAATTTTGTACTATGTAGGTGGAGGTCTAGATTAGTCTTACAATTTTATTTTAGACCGTATTTTAAGTCCAAGGGCAGATGCTGGATATAGAATGTCAGAACATGCTTACCCTAATGGAGATAAGTGGAAGAACAGATTGATAACTGTTTTCAGGACGTTCTTTTTGAGAAAGAAGTGATGAGCTTCAAGTTGTTTGATTTGCACTCTTCATCTCTAGCACTGGCTTTGGCTAAATCAGGACATTGCCAGTTATGTCCTGGCATGCCACATGCTGGAGCTGGAATAGGCAAATTACAAATGGCTTATAAAGGGAAACAGGCAGTCATGGTGAATGGGTTCATTAGCGTTATAAACATGGTGTGTATAGCTGACCTTCAGTGAAGAAGTCCCAAACTGATGAATGCTGCTAGCTGGCACAGTGCATCAGGGAATGAACCATTTTGCATTGGCATTGTTTCCAAAAGCAGCTGCTCCAAACCCCAGCCAGAGACAGGCTAGACAGGCATTTTCTTGTTCCTGCCTAGATCAGCAGGAGTTCACCACTAACATTGTAATGTAATATTATTTTAATTGAGTGAATCACTCAATGGGGATTGTTAACAACTTACTTTGAACTTGCAAATGGGTATATACAAGGCCAAACCTTCACTTACCATGCTATTTCACCCCACTAAAATGAACCTCTCTTATAGCAAAGAAGGACTACAGATTCAAAGAAGCTTTTTGAGAAACAAAAGGAAGGGGCATACTACAGTCAGAAACTAAATGCCATTAATAACAAGACAGAAATATTTCTGGGACAAACACTTTACTTTCAGTTATAATGCACTACTCATTCTGGCAAACTCCATGAGTTTCAGGATGCAGTCAGTATCCTACATCCATCTGCATCCAGAAGATGTAGGAGATTGTTCTAACAGGATGCAAGTCTTGTTGCACATTTTCATACGCAGTTCCCTTACAGAGAACGAAACTCAAATGGTTGGTTCTGTGTTAGAAAGCAAAACTTTTTGGACTTTTTGAAAATAAAAGAATAAAGCAAACCAGGTAAGTGGTCAGGTTTTTGCACCTACCACCCTAACTCCCTATTTGTGAGTCATCCAAAATAGAAAATACCGCAGTTTGAGTCCCAGCCGCAAAATAGGAACTTCAGTTTACACAGATGAGCACTGGTTTGCTCTCCATGGGCCTATGGGTCTTCCTCAAGATCTGAAATTGCTACTACATATTTAAGAAACTTTTCCAGCAGAAAGTACACTTTCCATCAGGAAATATTTTCAGGAAGTTGTGTTTGCAATTAAAATATTCCTGATTTTCCTTTAATGAATACTCAGACTTTTTCACTTTTAGCTTGTGATCAAGAGTTTTGGATAGGTCCTTTTTCTGCTAATTTCTGCTAAGGGAAAGGCAGGGTCAGTTCAGGGATAGAAGGATTAAAAAGGTAGTGGAATAGTTTTCCCACAGTGGTAACAGCTACTGTGAGCAAGTGAATGGAATTAGTGATTTTGCAGGTGCCTGTCTGAGGGGTGAAAAAACACCAGAGGTAGAGCCTGAGGCAGAGATTTAATGATAAAGGGTTACCACAAAAATATGTGTTTTATATCTCCTCCGCTGAAGCTCACACACGTGTTGGTTAAAGTTTACATGGAACCCTGCCACTTTTTCAAAGCCTTGGTTATTTCAGAGTCATTTCAGAGACTGCTACACTGGCTAATTGCTATCACATGTGCCAGATGAAACTCTTGCCAGTTCAGCTAGGTGAAAATCTGGGAATGAAGCACATCCTTTAGAAGAAAATTCTGGCACACAGTGATATATGTGAGCAACACACCAGCTCCAGAGTGGTTTAGAGCAGAGCGCAGTATGAGAAATTCAAAGTGCAATGATCAGTACCTTGATGCCAGTATACACATTGAATGAACAGCACGAAAACCATAGCTTTTGTCCCATGACATCACTCATGTATACCCTGGGAAAACAGACTGTTAGACTGGGGAGTCTGACCTGAGAGAGAGTCTGCAGAAATATATAATGCAGAGGGAAGAGCAGCAAATTTCCTAAAAAAGCTAAAAAGACAACACCATCTTCACCATCCAGGAAAAACTCAGACCAATCCAAACAAAAATCTCCCTCCTGTCTTATATTTCAATTTTACTGATGGATGTTACTATCTGAAGTATTATTACTAGAATGTGAAAAATTCAAAGGGTTTTCCCATGTAGGGATTGTGTTTCTAAAAAATAAAATTAGTAAACAGAGATAACTAGCAAACAAGAGATTGTTTCAAATGCATGCCACGTAGCAGAGATGATCATTGGATCCTCTATTAATCTTGCTATACTTTATGTATTTGAATCTATTATTTGTAGTGTTTATTCTCTAATAAGATAAAATTAAAATCTGTATCCCCAAGAGCTCAGGGAGGTCACCAGTGTGAATTAATCACTAACCAAGTAAAAGAGCTGTACTCCAAGGAAATTGTTATCAATTCAGATCTGCATATTAATTGATGGCTCATTCAGAAAAGTGTTAAAAAGCAATTTTCGATCAGAAAAAATGAATTAGTTTTGTGGAAATGTTTCTATGACAAATACATTCCTGTCCAGGTTGGAAGGGAATATATTAAAAGTCAAATCTACAAATATACTGCCACAGAAGGGAAAAACAACCACATGTATGCTCTGCAAGGAGAGGCTGGTCTGAGCAAATGAACATGTGTTTCCACCATCATATCAAAGAAGACAACATCAGAGAAGATAAGATTTAGAATAAGGATTGATGTGTCCTTCAGAATACTACCTTGAAGGAATAAATATGTAGCAGAAAACTCACACAATTAAAATCTGCTAGGTAACAAGAGCTGCACTTGAACCAAGCAAATTCCTATGCTCTTATCTGCACAAGAGGACTGCATTTTGAGTTGGACAGTTTAATTCTTTAGAATAGTGCTATTTTCCATTAACTAAACAGGCACAGAAAAAACAACAGTTCTCAGCCTTGGCCTGTATTAAACATAATGAAATTCAGGATTAAATCATCAGTACTTTTCAGTCTACTGTAGGTCCATGTCAATGACTCAACTGCTCCATCAACCTTCCATCCTGAAAGCCTAGGACTTGCAGTGTGTCCAGGGACAGGCTGGTTTCAGACCAAGTACGGGTGTGTGTGTGGATGTGGATGTGCATATGTGTGCTTGTGCATCTGTACATATGTGCATATGTATATGTCTTCTGAGATCAATGCCTCACAAATACGCACCCTGGAGAGTGCTGTACTTGCTCTCTACTTCATACTGAATGAGTTTCAGCTGAAGACATTCAGTTGCAGCAACTGCAGATCATAAAGGAATTCATAATATCTTCAAGGATATTCAGGTCCACTTACACACCAGCAGGCAGAAATCTAGTGTGCACTGCAGAGCACCAAATACTTCCTTTTCAGCAGTCTGCTGGGGCAGTGGGATGCTGGATGCTGCAACAGCATTTGCTTTGTGGATCAGGTTGAAGGACAGCTTCAGGGAAAATCTATGTCCCTATGCAAAAATTGGAATAAAAATGGTCACTCAGGGCCATATTCTGTATACTTCTGTCAGTAGTCAGTAACAAATTCTGGGCAGAAGATGTAAGGGATATGCATAGTTTTTTTGCTTCCAGTGATGCACATTGGTGCACTGAGAGGGATATATTATTTGTATGTGTTTTATAGACTTTGGTTGGTCTACTAATCATATTTCAAAAATTTTCTCATAGTTTTCTGAACCAGTTTACCATTTTGACCTTTACAGTATCATCTATCAATTAATTCCATATCAAGCTATGCTTTCAATGAAAAAACTTCTGCTGGATAATTTCAGTGGATGACTATTATTTCCTAAATGTTATTTTGCCTTGGACTTTGGAATGGTTCTTACTAGTTGCTAATACTTTATTTATTTTTGCTATTGCTTCTGACATTCCACCTAGTGAAAAAGACCCATGATGACATCACAGTCTCGTCCTTAGATGGTTATAGCTTAGATATAGAAAATCATAGTAGACAGTATAAAAGAAAATTTTTTTAATACCTAAATCTCATGTGTCATTTTATTACTCAGTTATTGCTGATATTTTTCTGAATTTTCACAGCCTATTTAACTTTAGCAATTGCAAATACTTAAATATGGGCTTCAAACTTTGTCATTCCACTTATTAATTTTTTTTTTTACAATCTTCTTTATAATATAGTGGAATAGCTCAGGGTTCCCACATAGATACATTAAGGACCACTGTTGATTGTGAAATTCAGTGTGATTTCTGATTTTCTACAGTCTATATGCTTTTATCTCTAGTAAATTCAACAAATAATGTGGGAGACTTCGAAAATGTTTGGAAGCTATGTGTACTAAAGCAACAGGATCACCATAACCCACAGGCTTACTGATGTCTCCAAAGAAATCTAAGGAGGTTTTTTGAGCTTAAATAATCCCATTTTTGGATGGATGACTTCTGTTCACAGAAAGCACACTGACTCTTCACAAATATATTATGCCTAACTCTGAATGATTTGCAATAACAGTTTTACCACTTTTAACAAAACTAAATAATAGCTCACATTTCCCAGGTAACTCTGGAATCCCTTTGCACACATCAGCATCACATTTTCCCTTTTCCACTCTTGTCCTGCTCTGATCTTGATGCAATATTGCAACATATATTATGCTGAAAATGTCATTATTTAACAGTTCAATCATGTAACTGATGAGTTAACCAGAGCAGGATTTGAGACAATAGGGTAACATAAATGTCTGTAAGTAGTGGGGCAGAAATAAGTATATGCAGATTTTTGCAGCAAGATGCTGAGTGGAGTGGCAAGATCTGAAAGAGACACCAATGTGTGATGGAACTGTCAATGTGAAGGACTCATGAAAATACAGCTACTACTAGCTATGTTTCTACGATTCTATGATTCTGTATTAAAAAGATCAAATCTTTGCCCTATCCCAAAGAAAAGATTACAGTCACTTAACAGTATCAGAAAGTTTTCTATGAGAATACTAACAATATTGTCAAAACATACCCCTAGCATAGGCATCCTTCTTTCTCCATGAAATATGAATCCTGTGTTTTAAACAGCTGGCTCACAGTAATTTCTCATTTTTATCTAAACATACCCAATGACCAGATATTTCATGGCTAAGCAAGGAAGAAATAGGTGTGGATAAGAAAGAATAAAGTCAGCCTATCAAAACCAGTAATAATCTCAGGGCTTTGAACAGAGAGTGAGGCCTATGACAACACAAGGGATTCCATGGGAAGCTAATCAAACTGTGCCACACAGTTGCCTCACATTAATATTCTGAATGCTCAGTTACAATGGAAAAGAGACACTCAAACCACTACCTTCAAACTTTCCCAGATTCACAGGAATAGAAACATATACTCCTTTTTCTTGGAAAAGAAAAGTACATTTTTGAGCAGTCTGCTTCCCTGGTGAAACTTTTTTTAGGTTACACCCTAGTATTTTATTTTAATTTCTTTAATATACAACATTGTAGGGAATCATTAAAAATAGTGGAGTAGTAATGCATCTAGTGCCAGGAGGAGTTTATCTATGAGTGCTGTAAAAGTGTTTATTGCATTGAAGCTCTATCCTTCACTAACAAAAGCACAATTTAGATTCACACACTTTTGCTTACAAAGATATCAGAACTAAATCCAAAATATAACGGGCTACTCAGTCCCTGAGACATGACTGTATACAAGCTGTCTACCACTTAAAAGAAATCTACTGATCAAAACGTTGTAGAAGTTCAGATATAAAGAACCTGCTGCTAGCTTTCATTTTTGATATTTGTTAGTTCAGCTTATGCAGCTATAGTACCAAATAATGTACAATCACTGTATTCCTTCACTCCGAAGAATGACACAGTCCAACATACAGCACTGAAGCTGAGTAACTTTCTTCATCTGCTCAAACAGCCCTAATTAGAAAGCAACAGATTTTAAATCTCTAGTTAGGTTGAGGGAGTCTTCTGGGCACAGAGCAACAAAGGAGGAGCACTAGGTTAAAAAAATGCTTAGAAGGGTTAGGAATGTGACAAGTGCATGAGTCAGTCTTCCCAGCACTGGATTTTGCAAATGTGGTTTGGAAATGAGAAGGCATTTCAAATGGCTTCCTACGCCACAAGACAGCCCTTTACACAGGGCCTCAACTGTCTTTGGCTGTATTTGCTCCCTTCTCTTCTGCAGTTTTTCCTCTCACCATTCTGTAGAAGTGTGTTGCATGCACAACTTGACAATTCAAGATTGAGGATGCTCCCCAAATCATCTGTGATTCCTGCTGGATATCAGTTACTGCTATTTGATACTCAACAATAGAATATTAATCTTTATGCAGTATAGCTCTAGGATCAATCAAGTAAGCTGCTGGGGATTAAAAGAGAGAAATTATCCATCTATTCTGGAAACCTGTCACTGACCAGATGTTTCAGAGGAACAGGGAGAGAGAGACTCTATGGTACATGGACACTCTAAGGTAGTCAAAATCAGACCAAAGAAATTTAAAACAATTTCTTTTTGTTCAGCCCTCAGAAAAGATCTATTTTCACCTCTTAAACAACCACCAGAATTCAGAATTTCCCTTCCCTCTTACTGCAAATAAAGGAGAAATGGAGATTTATCTGCTGTAGCTTAACTTGCCTTCCAATTTTCATCAGTTTGTGACAAATAAGTCATTATTTAAAACTACTTATTTCAAATTATGTTTTAAAGTGTTCTGTTTCCCTCAAGCAATTATAGATACTTGAAAAATATTGAGTTTCATTGTAATGGTTTAGATCAAATGAGAAAATTGTACTGATAGCACCATATGATTTAGAGATAGGAAGTTCAAACTCAGTGGGAAGTGTCTTTCAATTCAAAATGCTATTTCTCTCAATAGCAAAAGAATGAATAAATGTTCAATGGATAATTATATTTATCAACTTTAAAATATTGAAATATTTTTTTGTTCAAGAAGCAAAGCAAAACATGCAGAATTACACCAAATTTCTAGTAAGTTGCTTCTGCTGTGGATCTTACATGCTGATAAAGTAGTTTTTTCTTTCCATTTCCTTATGCTCAAATTTATAAGCAATGTCTTGAGATTTATTAAATGTCTCACAAATCAAAATATAATTATTAAATATAACATATAGAGGTACTTTAATTATTATTTGTATTTAGATTTTATTCTTGACTGTGAATAAGTGCCTGATTATGAATTTAAAGTATTATTTTAATATGTAATAAGTTTTAGAAATGCATAGTTGACATATAATGTACACATTAATTATTTCATCAAAAGTGGAAAGAGAGCAATGCTGTGATTTCCTTACTGTATGTCATTTGTAATTTTGCTTCTTTGCAAGTAACAAAAGTCATAGTCAAAAACTATAGTCAAAGTCATAGTCAAGCAAAATATACATGTCAGACATGTCAGATCTGAAGTTATTTAGTCTCCACATTTTCAGACACCAGTCAGTACCAATGCTGGAATTCTAACTGCAAACTTTTTTAATGATATCAAATCTTTGTTTCTCAAAGCCACATCTCCCACACCACATAAGCACCTAATGTTTATGGTGAAGGCAAGGTGTCTAAATGTTCATGCAATTAAGATAAGGTTAAGAAAATGTGAGGCCAAAAGAACTAATCAATAAAGATCAATATTGAAAACTCATGACAAGCAAGGCCAATACACAGAATTTGAATATTTAGAGTGTTTAGTGCTGCTATGCTTTTTCCTGTTATGTATTCTAAACATATTTCCAACAGATACAGTATTCTGTCTTCTCTAATAATAGCCATAAAATGATAATATTAGGACTCTGAGAATAGGGAAGAAAAATAAATATTTCTCTTCTTATATAATGGCTGGACATTCACAATCCAGACACTGTAAAAGTATAATTACTATCTTTGTTACAACTGCCTTTAATGAATATTTTCTTGTTAGTTTCTTTGTTTTATTGAATGATTTTTCTAATCACACTTGAACCACTATAGAACTTTAGTATTCATGACATCCTGTGACAAAGAGCTCAACCATCTCAATAACACTAACAGCGTGTCATTTTGCTTTTTCTGAACCACATTGCCAACTAATTGTGTTTGGCACCCCTCTGTTCTTTACTGAGAGAGAAAAAATATAATCATTTGATGTTCGTGTTCTGCATACCATTCATGATCCATTATGGGTTTCAGTATCGTCTCTCCACAGGTACCTTTTCCTCAGTAAGAGTCCTAGACTAGCAAGCTGAATATGAGTCAGAGGTATGCTCCGGCAGACAGGATGATGAACCGTGTCCTGGGGTACATCAGGCAACGCATCACCACCCGGTTGAGAGAGCTGATTGTTGCATTCTACTCTGCTCATACATTACCTTGAGTCCTGTGTGCAGGTCCAAGTGCCACAATATAAGAAAGGTACAAAGTTATTAGCATCCAAAGGAGATCTATGAAGATGGTGAATGGTCTGGAAGGGAAGCCATATGAGGAAAAGCTGAGATCACTTGGCTTATTCAGCCTGGAGAAGAGGAGACTGAGGGGAGACTTCATTGCAGTCTGCAACTTCTTTGTGAGGGGAAGTGGTGGGGCAAGTACTGATCTCTTTTCACTGGTGGCCAGAGACAGGACTCAAGGGAATGGCCTGAAAACATGCCAGGGGAGATTTGGGCTAGTTATTAGGAAAGGGTTCTTTACCCAGAGTGGTTGAGCACAGGAACACGCCCACCAGGGTTGTGGTTATAGGACCAAGCCTGCCAGAATTCAAGAAGTGTTTGGACAATGCTTTCAGAAACATGGTGCAATTCTTGGGGCAGTCCTGTGCACAGCCAGGAGTTTGATTTTAACGGCCTTTGTGAGTCCCTTCCATCTCGGGAGATACTGTGTTGTTTGTTGGGTGAAACAGATTGTTGAATGACTTTGTTTTCCTTATTTATTCCCTTTAAGTCATGAGTTATATATTACAATAGTTGAAGCATTTCACATAGTCACAGAATCCTTTAAGTTGGAAAAAATCTCCAAGTTCATCAAGTCCAACCTTTGACCAATCAGTGGTCAATTAGACCATTATATTATGTTCCACATCCAGTCAGTTCATAAACATATCCAAGAATGGTGACTCCACTACATCTCTGGGCAGTCTGTTCCAATGCTTGACAAGCCTTTCTGTGAAGAGATTTGTTCTCATGTCCAACCTCAGCCTTCCCTGGTGCAGCTTGAGGCTATATCCTCTTGTCCTGTTGCTAATTGCCTGAGAGAAGAGGTCAAACCCCACCAGGCTACAGCCTCTTCAAAAAGTTGTAAAGAGTCTCCCCTGAGCCTCTTTTTCAACAGGCTAAACAACCCTAGCCACTGTTCATAAGGCTTACCCTCTAGACCTTTCACCAGCTCTGCTGCCCTTCTCTGGGCACACTTCATCACATCAGTGTTTTGAAGTGCACGGTCCAGAATTAAACACATACTTGAGATGCGGCCTCACCAGTGCCAGGTACAGGGAGAAAAATCACTTCCCTGGTCCTGCTAGCCACACTGTTGCTAATACAAATCAGAATGACATTGGTCTTTTTGTTCAGCTGGCTGTTGACCAGCATCCCCAGGTCCTTTTCTGCCTGGTAGCTTTCCAGCCACTCTTCCACAAGCCTGTAGAGCTGCATGGGGTTGTTATGACCCAAGGGCAGGACCCAGCACTTTGCCTTGCAGAATCAAAGAGTGTTCTGAGTTGAAAGGGACCCACAAGGATCACTGAGTTTAACTCTTAAGTGAATGGTGCATACAGGGGATTGAACCCATGACCTGGGTGTTATTGACACAAAGTTTTAACCAACTGAGCTAATCTCAGGGTCATGCTGTACTTCTTACCCTTGGCCTCAGCCCATTGATCCAGCCTGTCCAGGTCCCCCTGTAGAGCCAGATGAACACTCCCACCCAGCTGTCATCTGTGAACTTACTGAGGATGCACTCAATATGCTTGTCCACATGATCAATAGATATTGATCAGGACTGGCACCAATACTGAGTCTTGGAGAAACCCACTAAGTAGCAGTTGCCAACCAGCACTGTTCACCCTCATTCTCTGGGCGTGGCCATTCAGCCAGTTTTTAACCCTCGGAAGAATGCACCTGTTCACGTCATGGGATGCCAGGTTTTCCAGGAGAGTGCTATGGCAATCAGTATTAAAGGCTTTACTGAAGTCAGTTTTCATCCCAATTTCCCTAAGAGGTCTTACATAACTGATACCTGGTCTCATGGTGTTCATTTTGCTGTTTATCTGGTGTTAATTTTTAAAGTGATTTCAGCCATTGATACTTCACTGTAAAAGGCCTTTTCTGCCTCATCTGCATCATCTCTCAGAAAAAAAAAAATAAATAAAACCCCCCTACTGAATGGGTAAACATGAGGATCCCTATATTTCCCTTTTTGTAAGTGCTTCAGTATTTTGACATTATAAACTCTCTTCAGGTTTTCTGCTCCTGAGGTGTTTCAGTGATATTGGCATCAGCCTTCTTGTACTGCTATCACTGGAGATTCTTTTTCCATTTTCCCATGTGGTTATACCTTTGGATTTCTGAAGAATATATTCTTAACTGAATAGACTATTTCACCCTTCTAAAACTGAGCACTTTTTTAGCTTTCCTTCTCTCTTTGTTAAAACTGTATACATTTTTTTTAAAAGACACCAATATATATGCATTAACACCCTCCATGCTGACTGGGTAGATTTCACTAATTTAACTGTACCTTTTAATTTCTTCTTTAAAAGTTTTTTCATCATTTCATTATCTTCTCTTTTTGCAAAATCTATTGCAGAGCATATTTTGACTTTTGTTGCTTTGGTAAGAATGTTAAATGTAAATATGTTACAATCATGGACACAATGATAATAAAATTTTGAACTGAGCTCTGCACTTGACTAATTTCTTTCTTTCCTTGTAAATTTACCTGTGAGAATATAACACTGTTCCATTTCAGGTGTCTTAAATTGTATTTTTCCTATTGTGTCTTAATGATTCCATGCTAATTTAACTGTCTATTTCTCTCTCTGTGCAGTTGAATGCTTCTTTTATTCCTATTTTTCTGCTGTGATGTGATTTCCCTTAGTATGCTTTTAGCTACTTTCATTCTCATGGTTGGCTGATTTATTGTACTGATCTTGTACTATGTTTTTATTTATTTTGTTTGGGATTTGAACCCACAGGGATTTTTTGTTTTCTACTAAGACAAAAGACTTATTTGTCTGCTTGACTCTAGGATTCAGTAGAATGCCATCTCTACCAAGAAAAGGGACCTTCTTGGTCTGAAACCTTCTCCTGACTATTTTGTATCAGTTAAACATATCTGACTTCCTGGGGATAGCTGTCTTCTCATCTCATTGGCAAATGGCAAACAAAATGATGGAAAAAGACTAGGTGTGTTAGCACATATTCATTCCCCACACTCTCCACAGTCCTGAAATAGGAAATCCTGAGATACTATTAATATGAATACTAGAAAAGGTTTAAGAACACTTTAAAAAAAAAAAAAATTCTAGATAAACAAGAGAGCATTTCCTTTGAAAAAGAAAACATTTTTAAATAAATACTGTCTTTTGTTTATTTTCTAATTATACAGTTTGGCGGAAGAAAAGATAATGTCTCCTACAGTACTAAATAGTAGTGTTGCCTCATGACTTAAAAAAACCCTTAAAAATAACAACACTTCAGTGTTAAGTTCTGCAGCTTGTAAATAGGAAATACATGTGCCACAGTGCAAGGTGAAAATATTAATATAAAGTATCAATATAGGAAATAATACAAAAGTATACTGAAACCCTCCTAATTTTCCAATATTCAAATGCTACAATGTAAAAATAAACAATAAATTTTTAATATAGAATATTTTTCCAAAACAAACTTCTATCATAGGAAGTTACTTCAAATAATGCCTCTTGAATAACTTTATCATTGACTCACTGAGTAAAATTCATCCTGACCAAGAGGTCTTGGTCCACTTTTTGCTGTCCTCTCAGGTCTGCTACAAGATCATGGCAATCTTGTCTACAGAACAATTGAAAGACTGTTTTCAGTGGGAATTTTTTGACCATGTCAACAAGTTGAGAAAACTGCCATTCATAAGGATGCACACCACTTGGAATAATTTAGACCAAGGTGAACCACAATACAAATTTTTTTTCAGCCAGAAGAATGAAGAATAACCAGATGTGTGCTGTATGGAGACACAATAAAACTGTGACTCACAGCAATGCTGGAAAGATTGATTAAGTATATCATGACTGGATAAGGAGTGGTTTACAGAGCCCACTATCCCTAGTCAATACACACCAACTCAGAAATTATAGTTACAAGGACATTTTGGAAGCCTCAGATAGACTGGAACAGAAGCATCTAAATGAGTTAAGATACTCTCCAAAGCACTGGAAACAAGCACAAATCACTCCAGTTGTTCACAGGAGTCACAGCGTCACTTTTTTGTTTGTTTGTTTGTTTTTGTTTTTTAATACCGTGAAGAAACCTTTCAAAATAAGAAGTGTACAAGAAGTATTAGAATAGGTGTGTAGTGCATATCTCTTTATATTTTTCATCCTACATCTGCAAAAGAAAAACAAAAAAGGAGAAGAAAAAAGCAGCACACTTTTATAAAGTGTAATTTTGGTGTAATTTGAATGCCAGAAAGCTAGTGCCTAAGTGAGATGTTTGTTTCAGTTGTCCCAGCTGTATGTTGCCAATGTAGACTTTAGTTTAATTGCAGGCGTTCTTTGAAATAAATCATTATCTGTCATTGTCATTCAAAAATGATAGAACATTAAAATAGATGCAACATTCAGCACTATTTAGACAAATCTGAAAACATTTAAAAAGTATGTATTTTGTAGTCTTTACATCATAGAATTTTGTGCATTTTCTAGAAAGACCTTTCAGATCAAAATATAAGACACATTTCCCACAAAATATTGTAAGCTGGTAGAGGAAAAGAGGATAAGCCTTTTCGTTTCCACATTTGGCTGAAAATGGAAATGTTATAGAGATGTTGTATTATTGTCATCAGGCTGTGTCTTCAGTCAATGAATGGAACAGAGATTGTGAGATATCAAATAGCTCCTTTCCAGTAAGGGGAAATCCAAAGGTCATCAACAAGATGTGCTAAAGTGGATATGATGTGCTGCTTGGCAATTTAGGAGAGGCACAGATATAACAAAAGTATTCTCTAATGATCAAGAACGACCAAACTCAAAATTAAGGGTATTTTGGCACACTATGGAAATTTAAAGTTCCTTTGCGTAGCATCTCATATGTTTGAATTTGATTGTGTGTCAGCCAATTTTAAAATTATTGGATACCTCCCTAACTTATTTCCCTTTCTTCTGAATCAGTAGAATAGTTTCTGTAGCAGAAACTATATTCTGCTTAAATATGTTTTTCCACAGCTGCTTCTCTACACATATGTTTTCTACCCATTGCAGGAGCAGCTAAAGGATACAGTGTGTACAGGGACACAACTGAAGACAGTAGAGTCACTCTGTAGCTGAGAAAGGTGCAAAGCAGCAGGTTGCAGATGCTGTGAGCAATAAGTGGATTCATTTGGTGATCATGGGATTTACATTGAATCTATGCGTCACTCTGGCTTAGTGGTTCTGACATATTGCTCCTCACAGTACTGTATTGTTGATTTAAGCAAGTTTCCTCTGTTGCTGGAACTTTGCCTCAAACCATTTTCAGTCTTAAAAATCTGTTTCCCTGGAGGGGATCATTCTTCATCTAACCCACCTGCAGATTAAAATATAATGCAGCTCTGCATAACATTTTAGAGCCAAGATGTGCTGAAATAAATTTCGTGATAAAAGACCACCACTGCCACATCTACCATCAACCCCATTTGTAATGCTGTGCAGCAGAGGGAAGTGAAGGTATGAGAAAAGTATTCCCCTTTTCCATATAAACACAATCACTTTCTTATAACCACAAGTAAGCTAGTATCCATTATCACTTGGCAGCATAATTTATGACAACTGCACTTGGGTGGAAATGTTTATAGTTGGCTCCAGAAATTTACTGCATATCTTCATAGCCCATCATAGTTTTCAAATCATGTTATTTAAAAGGTGTTTGTGTGTTAGGATTCTAAGGATGACCTAATTAAGAGTTTCTAATGGTATCTAAGGACACTTTTCATTGACATTGTTTTCCTATCACTATCTGATACTGGGTGCAATCTGTTTCATTGCAAATAGTGATTACAGTTTGTACAGTACCAGCCATGTTAGACCCAATCTGATGGGAGACAAGAGGTGCTTTCATCATATGAATAGTAATTTACTTTATGAGCCTCAAGCATAAGTGATTTAAAAGGCAGGAGTGATTTTTCCACAATTAGAATAGGCATAAGATCTGCCAATTAAAGCGGGGAAATCCAGTCTTACTTAACTGCGCACCATGTCAGGACAATTTCCCAAGAGGTTTCTGCAGAGCAGTGTGAAGAAACAAATGCAATCCAGAGTCCTATTCCATGAAACACTTATCCCAGCGAGCTCCTCCTGGACTCAACCCAACTTTGCTGTTTAGACTGATATGCCAAACCCATCTGGTTTCACTAAGTTCCTCTAGGTTTTACAAGGCTCCAGCCACATTCTTTGGCTCCAGCTGGCAGAATGTGCTTCCAGTGCTATCGCGTTTTGGAAATGGATCTTCAGCTATTAAAACAACACTGAGTCCCCTAGGAGTACCCCTACATTCTTAAAAAGCTTACCTTGGCTCTTCCTTGGGTCCTGATACCTGGTATTGAGGTCAGACAAAGTAGATAGTTTTAGCATTCTAGATATAACCTAAAACTCTTCGGGAAGGACTACATGTTCTTTATTCCTCCAATAGCTGGGACTCCAGATTGTGAGAGCGCATGTTATTTGAAGATAGGAGATGCAAACTTTTCAAGAGATTTCTCAAACAATATCTCTTCAGTTTGGATAACACAAATAATAGAAGCAAAACCAGCAAGCATCTGCTGACTGTTTTTTCCATTCATTGTTCTCATTTGCTGAGATACGAGCAAACTTTTTAAAAATAGTAGTAGTGAGTAGTGCATACTCTTTTTATTTATTTACTTATGTTTGTTTGTTTGTTTAATTATATATTTTTAAGAAGTAATGTCTCTTACCTTCCAGATTAGGACCTTTGCCTTACATGTTTGTAAATATTCCTTTGCTTCCTCTTTTTTCCCTGAAGGCAATATCCCTTTGCACATCTGGGCCAGTAATCAGCAGACCTCTTCTTACACTAGACACATTCTCCAATGAATTCAACTATTGTGTTTTCAGACACTTAGCACTGTTACCTGCCTTTTCTAGCTCTCTCTCTCTCTCCTTTTTTTTTTTTTTTATTTGTTTTGTTTGGTTTGGTTGTGGTGTTTTTATTTGTTTTTTGTTTTCCCTTTTTTGTTTTCTCCTGGCTAGGAACTTCTTTTACTCCCTAGAGTAAGCTCTCTGAAGCAGGCCTAGAGAAAACTGCTTTTGCTGAAGATACTGTCATTTGACTTCTGTGTTTGATATATTCATGTGCTGAGTGAGGAACACAAGCAGGTGTTCTGGAAGCCTAATTTATAAACACTTAAGTATTTTATTGATTATACCTATGACACTTTTGGGATGAGGAAAATTGTTTTTCCCAAATAACATATATACATTCATTTATAATATATTTACATATCAAGTACATATTTTGTGCAAAGTACTGACCCCAAGAGAATTCAAAAAATTTTAAGTAATATGGGAAGAAAACAGGCATTAATATTTCAATCTTTGTAGCTCAAATTTCAGTTAAATTTGAATTTTTGTAACAGACAGGTTTTAATTTCACTCTCAAATATTTGTTTTCTCCCATGACATGAAAAGCAACTTCATTTTCTTCCCTCCCTTTTTTTTTTAATGTTGTATATGAAATTGGGCTTGAAGTTTTTTCTGATTTTTGAAAAACTTCTCCATGTACTTGGAAAATTATAAATATTTTTTCCACTAAAACAAAAATAATAAGAACAATAAGAACTATATGGACAACTAGTTGGAAAGGTCTGCCTAAAATAGCAAGTAGATTAAAATACTTTGTGCTGGGGATGTAATTTCCAGCCTAGATCCATTTCAGTATTTGCACTGAATGGTCATGTAGATGAAATACAGGATGAACCCTTCCCAGAAACAGATTAAGAACCATTGGTGGTTCTCAAAATAATTTTAGAGTAACTTTTTCCTTTGTTACCCTCATAACACAGTAGAAAACATCACCCTTTTCACCTTTTAATATGCTATCTTTCCTTAATATAGGACACAAAAAAACCAACAAATAGAAGCATTCTTGATCTAACTTCTACAGGTGAGGGATGTTTTATTTTTTTTGTGATAGGTTCGTAATATGTCTGGCATCATAGACAGATCAGATAGTGCCTAACCCTGTCATACCAGATAACCCAAACCAGATATCAAATCTATTTCCTAAAAAGAACTAAGATTACAGGGAAATAAGCAGTATCAAAATGATTCATATTACTGCATTCAAAAATGTGTCAAAGGAAGATTGTCAGACAGTGTCAAATACTCTCTACCCATTGATTCCTATAGAAAAGGCAAGAAGATTTTGATTCTAGTTGATCTGCAAGATTGCAACAGTGGTTAAGGTAGAAGGAGCAACATAGGAGACAACCAGAAACATGTTTAAGGTCCTAGAATTTCAGTAAGATCTGTAACTATGTGGGACGAAAATGAAACTATTTGTCCAGTTTTATTCACTTTGGGTAGATTTTCTTTGATGTTAATATTATAGAGTATACAGAGTATTATCTACATTATATCTTTCTATAGGATCCATGTTGCAGTCAATGCACAGAATGCATAAAGCTCTCTTAGCTAACATTTTTCAACATCTTTTTATTCAGTGCTCAGTGTGTACTCCTGCAAGTTATCTACTCCACACATTTTTGATCTGTTCTTTGTGTTAGTTTTTCTACACTGATATATATAAGAGCTTCATAAACTATTCCTTTATCATCACAACACTTCTGCAAGAGTATTGTCTCTCTTTTTATTTTATTTTTTTTTTTTTTGAACATAGAACTGAGACAGAGAGAGATAAAGGTACGAAGCATACATGAACATGGAGTGCCTAATCTGAGATGTTTCAAACAAGAGTGCTCAGCATTTCTGCAAAGCAGATCCCAAGGCGAAGATGGATACTAAGAAGTAAAGCAAAAACAGTGTCTAAGCCTGTGGGGACTCAGTAGCCCTATGGCTGTACTTTGTGGCAAAAACCATCTTTCTTTCCTTGCCTCAGCATCCTGGCCACTCTGGGGAGGCAACAGGTCATCATGGTCTGGAAGGAAACTATGTAATATTCAAACCAGGCACCTTTCTGGACTACCTGAGCATTCCCATCAGCAGGGTGAATGTCAGTAATCCCCTGTTTAACATCGATGACTCACTATGAAGTGTTTGTGTAAGATAGTGATCATATTCCTTACAATGAGAAGGCAAATTTGCAGAATACATTTCACAGTTTTGAACAGGCCTCTGGACATAACACTTCAGGTGCCAAAAAAACATGGCTGGAAATTGTAGATGCAGTTGTCAGAGTGATTTTTGATTGTTTAATGCTACATTCTGAAATCTTAATTTTCATTCACTAGAATACACTTACACGGAAATATAAGTAAAATATAAAAATTGGTTACTGGACCCCTTCATTAAAATAATTTTTTAAATTATGGAAATTGAAAGGTTTTTTTATAAACAGAGTTTGAAATAATGGCTGATGTTTCCTTCAGTCTGCACATCCTGGGGAAGAATGTTCAGATTTGCTTACAGGAATCCTTAAAATCTTACATCGTCTCACTTATGCACAGCAAGTGGTGCCAGTGATGTACATTAAGTTTAGCAACAACCTCCCAGCTAAGAAAAATGACCTTCAGCACAGTTGTGAAAAGAATATTGAAATGCTTTGAAAAGAAAAGAATGGAAAAAAGACCTTAATTTTCCAATGGTCAAATTTAGGTCTGCTCTGTAATATTTTTAGGTCTACAGCAATAGGAAAATATTTATAGTTTTCATTTTCAGTCCAAGGAACTCATTCTGAAAATGTTATCATTGAGAAATAGGCTAATTGGTGCATGATCACCTGTCATTTTACAGGATTAAGATTACCAAAAATATAATTGCAGGAGAGGGAGAAGCAAAATCTTTTACAAGTGCTCAAGACCCAAATTGTTTGTGCATCTGATTTGTCAGAGCCACAGTGTCACCCAGCTCTCCATGCTTCCTTTGAAAACCCCAGCCTACATTTGTGCATACAAAGTATTTTCTGTATTCAGACATGTATTAGCTTTGTTCAAACACTGTATTCTTGCTGTATTTTACATCATTTCAAGTGATTTTTTTTTAAATCCCACCTGCCTTACTGAGGGTTGCCAGCTCTCTTTCAGAATTCACCATGAAAGCTGTTTTGAAGCGGTGAAAAAGGAGAAGAGAGCAGTATGCAGATAAGCCCGGCATCCAGGCAGGCAGGCTGGGGGAAGGTCATTTGCTGTCGAGTGCTAGAGACAGGAAAATGCCAAGCCCATAAAGGGATGCTGTTGGGGACTGCGGGAGGACAGGAGTCACTAGGTGGCAGAAGCGCTCCTTCTGCTACTCCTCCTACCCCGAGTGGTGTGGGCTGTAATTAGGTCAGTGTATGGTAAAGTAGGACTGGGTGATAAATAAAGTAGGTTTTCTCTCCTAGTGCACACTGCAGCTTAATTTCACTTCTTTTTAGGAGGTGTTACAAGGTGGATTAAAACTTTTAAAGGGAAAAAAAAAGCCCTCTTGCCAAAGTAAATGAAATTTAAACTCACTGAGGAGTAACAGCAGAAAAGGAGGAAAGAAAAAAAAAAAAAAAAAAGAAAGATGATTCCTCTCTGGTGACATTGATATTCTGTTCAGGAGAATACTGAGGAGGGGGAGGGCTGTGAAGAGATGTGTGTTAAATTTCAAATCCAAACAGGCAAAATGTGCAGTATTGCCAACTCTGGTGCAAAGCAATAACATGTACTTTTTCCTTGAGGTATTTATGTAATTTTGCTAAGAAAAAGACAGTTTTAGTCAACAAAACATAACTGATTTCCCCTTCCAGAAACTGGAGTAATGTATCTCACTATTGAGGTGGTACTGAAGGTCAAAGATGAGATAACATCTCCTCCATCACTTAATCTCCATCTAACTTGGAGCCACATTACCCCAGAGCTCAGTGTCAGCTCATGGAAAGGAAGGTACAAGTTCTCAGAACAATTATTACAGAATGTGCTTAATCAGATTCAGAAAGCTGTTCTTTCTGGGTTAAATCATGTTAAGGACTTCATACTATTTCCAGTGAAGTCAGTGCAAACCTCCCTTAGATTTCACTGACATCAGATTTTGCTCTCAATGCAGCATCTGACTTCCCAAAAGACACAACAGTAGAGGATTTTTTTCAGGAAGAGGAAGACAGATGACAGTATTATCCTCTTCCTCTTTAGGCTTTCCACCCCTAAATATTCAGGGAGAAAAATATACTTAAACCAGAAGATCACCTGGCTGAAAGGAACAGACACAAAAATATCAAGAAAATAAACAACAATGTATTTGCTAAAGCATAAATTAGGCAGAATCTGAAATTCTGCCTAGACCTGAAATGGTGATGCTTAAATATGATATTGTAGAGGTATGCTAAGATCAGGAACTCTGAAAGCTCAGATCACTCCTGTGTTCTGTTCTCCAGGTGCTTACTGGTTCTATTTTGGCTTGGGGGCTTAGGTAAACAACTCCTGCCTAAAACCCAGTGGGAATTTAAGATAGGTATCGTGCTGTAGAAAGTCCCAATGCATTCAATTTATTCAAGTATGGACAACTTACATCAACAGGATCCAATCCTAACAATGCATTTTTATTTACTTTAAGTTTTAAACATGGTAAGGGGTTGTGACTCTAGCCACTTAAGATAATATCCTATTGATGGGTGACCAAAGTGAGAGAACAATTTTAGTGGCATCAAAGTAAGTGTGTACGAGCATTTTTGGTATATGTCAGTTCTAGCCAGTGGGAATTGCTGGAACCAGGTCTCTTCTGAAATGGGACAGTATCTCCCCTGAAGTGTACTTGCCATCTTCTCTTCATAGACATTTCTGAGTGGCTTCCTTGGCTCTCTAAGGTATTGTATGGCTTTTGACCAAATGAAGATTTTGTTTTGTTGTGATTTTCTTTAGGTATAGATAAGTAGGTTGGACATTCCTGGCTTAACTGTTTGAAGATTCAGTTAGAAAGAAGGAGTCCTAAATCCCACCTTGAAGTGGTTATGATACCTACTTTTATACACAGTTTTCTTTTAATCCCATTTCTACAGAGCACTTTTAGGCATTAGCCTATACCTTTGGGCATTTGAGTGAGGAAAACCTCTGCCCTTTTTCTGCCTTTTGTTGCCCAAGCCTGAGTAGGCTTCTGAGTTTCCAGGTGAATTCTCTAACAAGTAATCTGCTCTGTAAATGGTGGACACAGGTCCTATAAATCATCTGGTTTCTAAAAGCAATGAAGTGAACTCTGGTCTTTGCAAGGGTACATGAAAGCAAACATTTTATGACTCAGGTTTTCTTTTTTCAAGTGAAGCATGGGAGCTGAGATTTCCCTTGCTTAGTGTTTTTCAGTGATACCTGGTAATTTGGGGAGAGATCACATTGCACTGTATACTGCATAAATCCTTGTGTATACCAAATTGGATAACAGTGCCTGAAAGACATTGCTGTCTCTCCTTTTATAGATGCTGAAGTCCTGCATTGGACCTAGGGCTATAACGCTGTTGTTTATTACAGTTAATGAATTTAAGTAGGACACCAACTACATTAGCATATAGATGCTGCTGTGATTTTCAGAGGTTTGAATAAGTTTCAGAGAAGAGGGAAAAGTCCAACATAGTCCTGTATCCATAACACCATTCTTTCCTAGATATGGGTGGATATTCTATAGTGGGAATCATAGTCATCACAATATAAAGATGCTGTAAACCTGGAAGAGTGTGTTAATATTAGACACATCATTCACACCCTCAGGTAGAGGCAGCTATGAAAGAGCAGAGCATTAAAATACTACCTTCTCTCAGTCTCATCGTCTTTATTTCTCATGTACTTCATACTACACAAGTATAAACTATAACTGCCTGTCTCAGAGAAAATCAAACTAAAGACATAGTGCAGACTTGTAGGCTTTCTCTAAGAGGTTACCAAATTGGTTTCATTTTGTTGTGTTTCACCATCAAACAACTAGTAGCATCACAGCAAAAAGCTTTATTATTTAAAGATTTTGTCAGTAATAGGAAAGATCAATTTCACCACTGTCACTACAGTTTCCCATCTCCAGCAACAGCTGATATTACCACTGACTTAATCTAAAAATTGCTGTCCTTGTATCTGATCTGGAAATCATAAAAATATAGCTGATTACTTTGACTACTTTAGTCAACCTCTATACTTGCTTTAAAATTAGCTATGTTGAGGACATGCTGAGGTTCCTTCCAACAGGCCTGGTTTTGCCACCAGCTCAAGAAGCCTAAGAAAGGTGAAAGATGGTGGTGACAATGGATGTAGCTAGTACACTCTTATCTACATGTGGTATCTCACTGATCACCATACCAGAACAGGAGAATCATTAAAATTTCTTTCATAGAAATCCTCAGTGTAAACAATATCTGACTGTGTATTTAGAATGCTAAACTTATTACTTGACAAGTTAGATCCCAAAAGGATTATTTTTGTTACTACCAAGCTTGAATTTGATGTAGAGTGCGGGTTGGATCTTTTTTTTTTCTTGGTATTTTTAACTGCTCTTGAAAACATTTTGTTGAATAGTAGGAGTGGTTGGTACTGTTCCAGTTTGGAACTGCTTAGCTCATGAGTTCATAAAATAACTGCTACAACTGAAAAGTACTGCAGCAGCACAGAAAAAAAAAAAAAAAAAAGATAAAGAAAACTCTGCAGACTTACAAACACATTTTCTCTTCTTAATTGAGGTCCAGATGTTGAAAACACATGGACAGAAAAGAATTTTGGGTTTACTTTTTTAAAAAATGAATACATTTTAGTTCTTTCATTTGATGATTATTACAGAGTTTAGAATTTCTATTTTACAGTTGTGTCATTTGGTGCACGCTAAGAGGTTACAAAATCAGTGGTACAAAATAAGATACATTTAGCTTTATTATCTCAACTATTTTCCCACAAGAATAAAATCTTTGTGGTAAGGGGAAGAATTTGTGTATCGTGTATTCAGTGTTCTGCTTCCTTGTGAGAATCAACTCAAAATGGATATGCCTAATCTTTTAGGCCATGCTAGCCACAGAGTCTGCATTGGGACCATGTTAGTGTCTCATGCTGTAACTTCTACTCAGCAGTTTGTCATACCCTTGACTAATGATCTGGTATACACATGTGCATGCCAGACATATCATGAGTAGATATACAACATCTTCCCTCTCATGATATTTTCCAAATCCATGAATGTCCAAATTATGATATGACCAGCTATGTGCATACCCATCATTTCCAGTGTCATTGCCAGATGTGTAGGCTTATGGCAGAGGAGAACTCTGAAAACTATATGCAACAGGGAGCAAGCACCAGCTCACATGCAAAAGTTGAGTTGCTCCTGCCTCAAGATGCACAGATGTCTATTTCTATCCTAGAAAAAGAGTTCAGTGCACAAACATTTTGGGATGGCATCATGTTCTGACTGTCACATCAGTTTAAGCAGATGTATTAGTTTCCATTTGAAGAACAAATGGACTTTTCTCATAAAAGGTACCGCTACTTGATTTCAAAATCAATTTTATTTTGTGCTAAACAGCTGAATATTGGTCCACTCATTCAGGAACTACTGCATGGGAATGAGATGGTTTGTTCAGCAGAGATATCAAACTGTGGTGAACAGGTTGCTGCAGTTTTAGTGATGTACTTAATTGGCATACAATGACAACAAAATAACAGAGAGCACTGCAGGTCAAACTTCAACTCCATCGGCAGAGCCCTGTGGGGAAGCATCCAGAGTACCTGCTGCACTATTGTTCCCTCTATTCATTAATATCAGCATCTCTCTTTCTGATGAACACTAGGCTTTTTCTTTTAAATGAAAAAAACTCACAAGGGGTTCTATGTGCCAGGATGGTGTCATAAATTATTTGCATAAGAAAGAGGGAATAGTTTCAAAATACCTCCTTGAAAAGCAAGGAGTTGAATTTTCCTCTATAATGATAAAGTCTCATGTCACACTCTGTATTTCATTGTGTGTCTCCTATAAAATCATTTGATTAGAAAAGCAGAAGATAATTGGCATGACAAAAACAAGGACACAAGAAGTGAGGCATTATGTGCTGTTTCCACAAATATTACTGCTAATTGTGTCAATTAAATTACCTAATTAGTCTACAGTAAATCACTTGAGCACACACTAACACAAATTCAAAGCATATGTTCTACAGAGAAACTAATAATTTCTAAAGGGTCAGAGTTTAGGAAAAGCCATCAGACATGGCGTGAGCAAAGTGTAACTCTGATTAGAATTTTTATAATAATCAAGCATACCTAAGCATGATATAGGTCAGCCTGCTGCCTGTGAAATGATCTGATAATAAGCTTTACACACTGCATGCCAAAATTAGTCCTGGACATACCCTGACTGTTTTAGGAAACAGCCCAAAGCAAGGGGTTGTATCACGGCAGGGCTGGGCTCACATTAAAGAGCTTTTGTGAAAGGCAGGCCATGTGTGCTGGCCTGTGGTCCACAAGTTTGAAGCAGGGCATGATGACCTACAACTTACTGCATAGGCAGCCCAGGAGAGGTGAAACCTGCACTAGACAATTAATTGCTCTTCTCCAGGACTACTATCTCATCCACTGAGACCACCTGTCAGGGAAGAGCCCAAGTTCAAAACAGTGACACCTCTTACAACCCCAGTGAGCACGCCCACGTGTTAGAATGCCTGCTGCAAGTGGTCACTGACCCATGCTCACTCCCAAGTGTGCCCAGGAGTTGTTTAGGTGAGTGATAGTTCACACAGGCTAAAACTACCTTGGGGTGTTCTGTCACTTGGACAGGTCAGGCAGTCCTGGGGTTCTCCAGCACTTTTACTTTGCATGTGGGCAAGAAGTCATGACATCTATTTTACTCTCTGCATGACACACTCTTACAGGGTCACCACCATTTTTATAGAGAGAACATAAGTAGATTGCAGACATTGGAATCATAGGTCTGACTAAGAATTGAGTTATTTTCCAAACTGACTCTTTTATCTATAAATGATCTTTATCTGTAGCTATAAATAGTAGCCTTTAGCTATTGCCACTCTCATGCTTTTCCTACATGTGCATTCCCCAAACTGGCAAGACAATAATCAACTTCTTTATCAAGATTTCACCTTAATCTTTGACAACAACCCTAGTAAGATGTATTGCCATATGTGAAAAATGAGAATGGCCTTAGAAGACTAAGGACAATGAAAAAGATGCATTCTGATACTTGATACTTTCTAGAAACAGTTCTTTCCAATCATCAGTGCAACATATATAATAAAAAAGAAGTGTCTAAAGAGCAGCTAGCTAAAGAATTTTGGGGAAATTGGGTGTTTGGAGAAAGCTTCTGGAGGAGTCTGTCATTTTTGATTTGTCACTATTTGATGTCATTGTTCATTGATGTTTCATTTTTCACATGTCATATATTTAACAAGAAATTAAATTCTTATTTAGTTGTGGTATGATAAAACTGCCTAAAAACACAAGCACACACATATATTTTAAAGCTGACCAAATTGACCCTTTTATCTGTTAAGGTATCTGAGTATATGCTTTACTGTTTTTAAATATAGATAAATTTTAGTATAAGGATGTCTGAATATAAACTCAGAAGGTGAATCTCTATAGAATCTTATATAGATTGCATCAAAGGGTATTTTAGAGGAATCTATAAGTGAAAAAGTGGAATATGAGTGGACTTTAGATAGCTCAGTCACAAATTAATTTTTTAATCAAATGTTGAAGTTGCATAAGTGTCCTCAGTAGCCTTAAGACCAAGTATGAAAGAAAATTGTTAAAACCTTTGAATTGTTAAAGCCTTTTTCAGCACTGTCTTCTGTTTAATAACTAACCACTCCCCACCAAAAATAGTTACACACCTGCAGGTCAAAGGGCTTCTTACTTTCTCCATAACTGAAATTACTTGCTCATTTAGCGTTGTCAGTGGATGCACTAAAATTTTGGGATCAAATTTAATCACTTGACAGGGATATTTGCAGTCTTTAGAGAACCACAACAATTCTGAGAATTGTGCAAGGGGTTTCTGTCATTTTTCAGAAAGTCATATTGTCTGTATGTGTAAGTGCCTCTGTCTATAAGTGCAGGAGGCTACTTCACAAAAAATATCAGGGTCTAAACTAAGTGCTAACTTCTTGTTATGTAAATGTCATAAATTTAAATAAACTTGAAGATGCTCAGGTTTTAGGTCACATTCCTTTTTCTAACTGAAGATATTACAGTATTTAATGACCGAGTTGTTCAGGAACAAAGATTGATTAAAACAGTATTTTCAGAACTGCTTCTGAGGATTGGGTGGCTCTTGTAGAAAGAAAGAATAAAACTTCAATATCTGTATATACCAGGGAAACACCCTACACCTTCAGCACGGTCAGTTCTCTCTGAATAGTAACAGTGATGTTTTCCTCTCAGTTATGTCATTATTGCAAAGCTCAATTTTTAATTTATTATTTTTTACTTTGTTTTGGAATCTGTAATTGTAGCAAAGTGAAAGTGCATGAATCCTGATTGTCCAGAACAATTATGAAAGTAGATGTTTTAAGGATGAGTCAGTACTGAGAAGTCAGTTTTACAAAGCGAGCCAAAATTTTATTAGCTTGATTAGCTTATCTGCATGCTGGCCAGGCAAAAGAAGGGATAACCTTGGCACAGTGCTTGGAACCACAGCCTGGCAATATTTTTGTTTTCTGCTACATCCCCCACTGCTTAGCACCTGCTAAACTGCATCTACTAAACTGGTCCATCTTTGGGTGCCCTGGTCAAGGAAAGATATTTTTAAGCTGAAGCAACATTTAGCAAGGTGGCTGGGGCTGGACATTCAGCTGTTGAGGAGAGGCTGAGGGACCAGGAGTGGTTCAGTCTGGGGCAGAGACAGGTTCAGAAGGACCTAACAGCAACCCCGAGCATCTGAGTGGGGATTGGGTGAGAGGTTCAATAAGAAGACAGTGTAGAGCTTTTCACAGTGGGGCTAGATGGGAGGATAAGAGACTACATATGGGAGCTGGAAAAGCAGGCTTGATGGGATGTCAGAAAACACTTTTTTTCACCATGAGACTAGTCAAGCAGTGGAACAGATTTTGCATTCCCCAGCCTCAGGGGTGTCTAAAATCTAACCAGACGAAGTCCTGAACTACCTGAGCAGCTGACCCTGTTTTCAGCAGGAGATTGGAATAAAGATTGCTCAAGGTCGCTTTCAGCATGAATGATTTTGTGGGCCTGTGATTATGTAACTGCAAATAAAAGCAATTTACATATATTTATCTGCCAAAAATTGTCCAGGGGAGCACCTCAATTTAATAACTACCAGTTGGCTTTTCACTCCTAACAGCTTAGAAGTTTTGCATAATATAGAATCATGGAATCATTTAGATTGGAAGATCATGGAGTTCAACCGTTAGCCTAGCACTACCAAGTCCACCACTAAATGATGTACCTAATATATTGCAGTATGGACCACTGTTCATAAGAAATAGCTACCTCTTAAAAAAAAAAAAAAAAACACCACTGTACCACATTAAGGCAATGTAATCACAAACAAAGGGGTATGCCTTTTATACTATGACATCTTGGTGGAACATATGTTACAAGCAAAACAAAGATAGTTCATGCCTTGATGTAGTTGACTACCTTTGATGCTGCAATTAATTTGGGCTGGACCAGCTGCCTTGTAATTAAACATAAGTCTTTGCTTTCCCAGACCTCAGATTTTATATTATTGGAAACATCCTTTTGGTGCCAATAAACATAGCTAGTGTTTTAGGTTAACTTTCCTCTGAGGGGTAGGAAGACATTTCCTTCTCTATTAGTTTCCCAAATGCATAGGTTAATTGTTTTTCACTGTGCATTGAGTTATTTCAACAACGATCATATTTTTCTTGAGAAGTCGATGTCATGCCTCCAAAGCATGGGTGATCCAAGCAAAACAGTAAATGAGGTTACACCTGGGTTTTGGGACCACTCTACCTGTCCCCATCCAATAGTGCTCTTTCACTTTTCACAGAGCAGCAGCTGCCAAACACACTGGTTTCTGCACCTCCCACAGAAAGCTCTGGTGGGTAAAAGGTAATACTTCATTGTTTCTGCAGCATCTGCTGATCCAAAAGTTGTTCTCATTTGCCTCTTAAAGAAGAATCCGTGGGCTGTATTCATCTTGCATATCATAATAGGATCACACTACTTTTCTTTTGTGAAAAAATCCTCTTGTACAAATGAAGAAAAAGTATTTGGGCAAAAAATTACATAGGCTTATATTAGTTTTCCCTTTCATTCTCGATACTTCCTCATAGTAAGTCAGTTATTAGATTCCTGAGTAATTCTGGTATTAAGTGCAAAACATAGATACTGAAAACAGATAAGACTTGGTGTGCCAAGCAAATGCACATTTGTCTTTTAGAAACAGAAGAATGACACAAACATAGTTGTGATGCTACACAGACCCCTCCTCAAACACAGTCAAATGCAGGTAACAAAGTAAAATAACATCAAGGTCAGTAAAGGCAGAGAAAGGAAGTCATGGTATAGAAGAAGAAACAGGTCTTGATTTTTCTTCTGAGACTGACTTTTTCCTCTTTTATGTAGTTTTAAGATATTGAATGTCCCTGGCACATGACCTTTATCAGGTATATCCTGAATTCATTTTGCCTCTCTATTTTATTTAAAGATAGATGTCATTGATTTTATTGACTACTCTTCTTCACAGACAGTGCAGATGTTCTAATGAAACTGAGCACAAGTGTCTTTTAAAATCTTATTTCTTTTCTAATTACTGGCCTGCATAATCAGAAATAATTAAGCATTCATGTAAAGGAATTTCACAAAGGAAGCTCAAATATAGTCATAAATATACATACAGGATTTTTTTTTTCCTCTTTGAAGGAAAGAAAGAGTCTTACACTGATTGCTTTAACTTATTCACAATAATTATCAGAAATTGGAAAAATTTTCCAAATGCAACATGTTGCAAGAATTACATTTTTTTTAAAGAGAAATCACTGAAGCTTTTAAACAAAATAATTTTTTTAATAGCAACTAAGAAGTCTTTATTTTAAAAATACATTGGTTTTCATGAAGTTAGGAAAGGACATTTGTATCCTGTAAGCCACAAAAATGTGTCAATTTTCTGAGAAGAAAAGGCTTCATTTACTGGGAACACTTGTTTGATATGGATCAAGGGATTATGTTTTGTTTATGGCCAATTAACATAATGGTTGCAATTTCATATGGGTGGCCAAAGTTTCCCTCTGTCTGATGAAATTTCTTCTTTATAGTTGGAAGAAATCCTGATTATGAAGAAAATACACATTTCAGAAATGCCTGCAATTATACTGAAAAAGTTTAGAACTATATACCACACAAAATTGTTCTGGACAAAAATTGTCTTCCTAAATGGCACTTAGTAGTGGATTCACTCAGGGAAGAGCCATCCAAAGGGCTGCCTTTGAAGGCAATGACAAGTAGCCATTGATCACAAGAGGTGCAAAAGTATCATATTGCATCTATGCGTGTTTTCTTATAGGTGTAGGTGCTGCATTTCATAGTTGATGATCCTTGTGGTTCCCTTCTAACTCAGCATATTCTGTGATTCTGGAATATTATCTGGTATATGACAACTCCAGCTCCCAAACCTAATACCTTCCAGTATCAGGGAGCTTGCAAGAATCTAGTGGTTACATGAGGATCACAGTGACAAAATAGTATATTGCACACCGATAATAATTATACCCATACTGAATATAATGAGGATATGTCATTACTCTGTACTATATTACAGGTTTGAGGTAACTCACTTGTTATCAAGGCCTGTTGCATTGTACTCAGGTAACATCTGCCTGCAGCACATTTAGCCCATAGTGAAAAGCTGCATGTTGGAAAGCAGATACAGCGCGTAATTGTTGGCAGAAGACACAGCTGCAGCTTCCCGCTTATTAGGCTAAAAATGTGTCTTGTACTGTATTGCTTTGGGTTTTGTCCGAACACACAGTGTGCATTTTTGATACAACACAGGCTGATCTAACCAGACACAATATGACTCATGTAACAAATGGCAGTAAAAAGAGATTTGGTTCTTTAATGGATAAAAATAGGCAATGCCTTTAACAACAGCATTTGCAGCTGCCCTTTCATATTCCAGATAACTATGGTTGTTAATAAGTGCTTGACACTACATCCATAGTGAATTTCTGCTTGTTTGTTCATTCATAAACCAGAAACATCACCAACATGATGTTTGGGAGACATTTGCAAGCTTCATAGAGCATCACATGTAGAGCATCCTCTGCCTATTGGGACCTACTGAGACAACAGAGCCACTTTCAGACATGCAGTTCTACCTTGCCCATTTTGTTCTCAGTAGCAGCAGCATATTGTAGACATGTACAGCCATTAAAATCAGGAATTACTTTCTACATACTGGAAAAAATGTTTATGTAGTTCTTTTTGTGCATAGGAAAAGAATGTCCTGACCTAGTCATTTCTCTGGCATCAACTGTTTTAGTTACAGACCTGGCACTAAAAAAACCAGTGCTGAACTGTGCTTATTGGACAACTGTTGCCAATCCAACCACCCAGAGTCAGCATTTCTCCTTTTGCACAGTAAGTATGATCACTGGAAGCGAGAAGGAGTTGCTCTCCTAGCTATTCCCAAATGAGATAGTTGGGAAAACATTCTGCAGTGGTTCAGAAACAAATTAATATCCTTGACAACACCTCCCATAAAGAAAGAAAGCTACTTTTAGATATGCTTATTCACAGACAAAACTCTCAGTGCCTGCAAGATTTGACAGACACAGGGGGCTAAAGTCTCTGTGAGCCATCTGTGAGCCATGCAGCCGCTATTGCTGGACAGAGCCAAGAGCCTACAGAATGCTTATTATGCATTGAAACAGCAAGACAAAAAAAGGAGAAAAAAAATTATGACAGTTGACTCATGCACTGTTTCAGATCCCAAGAGTTTGCTGCTAGCATGATGCAACCAGCTGAAGGTACACTGAGTACAACTTGCACCTCACAGTAAGCATCCTGACCAGCTTTCCCATGAGACAGACGTTTTCCTGGTTAGCCTACAGGCTGCATTTCACAGACATTGTCCAGGACCACTTAAGTAAAGGACCATTTTATTAATCTGATATATTACAATAGAAACAGAAGATAGAAACAATTATTTTTTTTTTTTATTTTTGTTCAGGAGAAACTGTTTACTGATTGCTTTTAAAGTTCTCTCCTGCAAATTAGGAAAATTTCTGAATTTCAGCCAGGTCTTGGATATCTGATACTGAAAGATTGCTCTAATATGTGGAAAATTTCAAAAGACAGTTCTTGATTTTAGAGTCATGAACAGTCATGGGTGACTCATATTTTCATTTTATGGAAATTTATCATCCATAAAAGTGGGCTTAATAAGTCATCACAGCCTTTATATACAGAGTTTGTTGATACCGTTTTCTTAACACACATTTCCAAAAGCCACACATGGCAAACAGGCAGTAAGTAATAAACATTTCACTATGAGCTTCAGTGCTTCTTTCTGCATCTTTTGCTATTAGCTCTGGTGATATACCATAAGCCTTCTTCCGGTTACTCAAATACTACAGATATAACCTGGTACTTAATACACATTAAGATTGATATGTTCACTGTCATAATCAATCTTATTACTTGTAATTGCTTACTACTGATATGAGAACAAGAAAGATTATCCATGGTAGAATCATGAAATGATAATGTTCCTATAAACAATTAGTGAGAGTAAAATGCTGTGTTTGAGGAGGAAAATGCCTCAGATTTGGTATTGAGTCCTGTGTGGTTGAATAGCTTCTTGAAATAGTCATCCTACCTTTAGTCATTGAGGTACAGTTTAATATCGTCCCAGTTAAAGCGACATACTGGCAGAAAGAAACATTGTTTTAGGTAGAACATGGGCTTTCATACACTTTGTCCCTGAGGACAATTTATTCATTAACTGTATGGTAAAACTCCAACAGAATGTGCAAAGGTCATACTTAATGGACTGAAAAATCTGCAAGGAATGTAAACGATTGAGACTAGAGAAATAGGATTAAAAGCTGCTGATGTCTGTAAACAGCCCTGTAGAACTGTGCAGGCCAGAGGAAGAACTACATGTTGAGACTTGGGTAATGTTTAGTCCTTCTGAACTTGGACAGCACTACAAGAATTGGGTAAGTGGTGGAGAGCATATGCATAAAGGAAACAGTCACGCAGAGTAAATAGCTATGTTCCCAAATGTTTTGTATAGCTTATGTTTTTCAATTCGCAGTGCATCCTATGAACCAGAACATTTCTTATTCATTGAACATCTAGTTTGAAAATGCTGGAAGGCAATAATGTTTTGTTGCCCAGTTGCAAATCACATTACTGTGCCTACAAAGATCAGAGTTTGAAAGCCAGTTTGTAAATCACTTAGGTATGATCATTTATCCTGTTCCCACTATCTGGTAACAGAGTCTTTGAGACTTTTAAGACATATTTGTTGTATTTATAATTTAAAAGTTTCCACTGTAGTCTATGCTTCCCAGTTTTAGATATTTCTTCATTGGGATCATGGTTTTGGTTGCATTCTCACCAAGGAGTACATATATAAGCCTGCGTTTGGAGCAAAGCTAATGTTGTCAAAAAGAGCATCTATTTGGTGGCTCAGGCACAGTATGTTCCTAGTTGCTTAAAACACAGTCTGGACCTACCTTCTGTTCCATCTACCTTCTGATCCATCTATTTAAAATATGTAGCCACAGGTTATGCTTCTGATGAGAAGATGCATGTGCACAAATTATACAGCTATTTCAGACTTGACAAAATCACTAAGCATAATATACTACAGAAAACTTACAATAACTGGTCATTACTGTTACTTGATGGAAGTTTAACATATATTTTCAGCCAACATTTGTGTTTACATTACGTTTTCTTGATGAGGTTAATGCATATAGTTGTAATCTACTTACCCTGCTTTTTAGAGAAAAGTCCCTTGGTATTAGACCAGAAAAGACAGAACTGTGAAATGATGTAAATGTAACACTGCTCAGGATTTTAAAAGAAAAATTAAAATATGTGAGAAACTACCATGACTTTTAAACATTCATGCTTTTGCACATGTACTTCAACAGAAGAATGAGTGTAGCACTCAGGCTAGTTTTCCCCGTTAGCTGTTTGTATCACAGCAATCACAGTATCTAGGTGCCAGTTTTGACAAAATTTCACTGGGAAAGAAACAGTTATTATAGGTTTCATTGTGAAATAACTGGTTATGTGTCAGCAGCTGCTGTACAGAACTGCAAATATGTCAGTGACTGTACAGAATGAGCATTAGAGAGATTTGGATACACATCACTGAGTCCTGGAGAGACTGCAGACACTGTAGAAGACTGTACTGTTTTCCTATTCTGCAGAAGATTTTCCCAAGAAAATACCTGTAGAGAGATCCTGAAAGGGCAAAGTTCAACACAAAAAACCCAGATTTCTGAAATCCAGAACCCTTGTATATTTTTATGTCTTTCAGAATTTATAGGAATTAAATATAACTTATTCAATTAGCTTCGAAGGGTGTTATGGATATTACAATTGATTCCCTAATTCTAAGAAAGACTCAGATTGAGATGACAATACTGAATTGGTAGAGACAGCTAGTGATAGTAATAGGTTGATGAAGCAATTAGTATTTTGATAGATTTATTTGCAACAATAGTTGCATTATACTGCAGCTACCACTAGTGTAATCTTGGATACTGTAGTAATTTGCTAAAGTAAGTAGTTATCTGATTCTTCTTTTGAATCTTATGAAAATGGATCACTAAATCAATTTTCAGGTAGTACATGCCACAGTACTTTCAAGTACAAGATATAGGAGTGTGTATATTTTCAGTAGGACCTTTGCACTTCATCCCTACAATTTCACTACTCATAAATATATTAGGAAAGTAAGATCTACATTTCTCCTTCTTGTGATATGCAGCCAATATTATCCACTGTCATAGTAAGTTATGCAAGTGTGTCTGTCTTTAACATCTGGGCCTCTTTCTTTTAATGGACTTGTTGAGGAAATAGTGTGGTTTTCTATATATTTCTTCAAAATTTAGTACTCCGTTCTTCTAATAAAAGATACACATGTACTGACATGAAACTAATCAAGAAGTCTGACTGCTGAAGCCCTGGCTGTATTCAGCTATTCCTCTGAAAATTATGATGACAAAATTTGCTTATATTCTGAGTAGTTCGGGGTTGCTTATCAACTGCTACGTGTACCTTGTCATCTTCTTGTTTATTTAGAACTTTGAAACACAATTGGCTGGGTGACAATGAGACTTGTCATTGGGTTTTTTTGGGTTTTGTTTTTGTATGTGTTAAGTACAATTTTGAATGAAATGTTCATTCAAAACAGTAAAAACCATTTTTTATCTGCAGTTAATTTGTTTTCCCTATGGTTTTGCATACTTATGCTGTTGATATTCATACTCATAAAAGGAAATTTAGAAGAGTTTGGACTGTGATAAATACCAAAAGAAAAAAAAAGATACTAAAAAGGAAAGAAAGAGAAAAAAGTATTAAAATAACATAGAGGAAAAGTTAACTTTATAATTTTTCCCTTCTATCCACTTCAAATGTCGTTTCATTTTAAGTTTTGGGCACATGTTGGGGTCATTTCTTACTTTATCAAAACAGTTTTCCCATCTTAATTAAAATCAGTGGACTATGCAATTTTGTTAGATTGAAGGAAAGGAAAGTTTGTTAATTTACATTTAAATAAAACTGATTTTCTGAACTTCTGATATAGTTGCATTTCTAAGATCTTGTGCTTCATATTATATTTATAAGTGGTACCACTGGAATTATGGGGAGTCTTGGCTCACATTTCTGTTATGTTTCAGTAATAGAAGTGTGTTTGTAACTGTGGTAGTCTACGAATGAAGTCAAGGCAAAGCATAGAGGTAGAGGTAATTTTTTTTTCATTTATTAAGTCTATTGGTATAACTGGAAGAAGAGACAATTTGAAGAAGCTTTTTTGAACCACTGTCCATTTTTTCCAGCTATTCCATTGAGTCTAATTGAAACTGATATTCATGACAGCTGATAATATAATAATTCTGTTCTGGTGTCTTGAGTGGCAACTTTCCTGGTTTGATATTTTATGATTGTAAGAGTTTGAAGTTTAACTTCCTACTGGTTGACATATTCCAAAGTTTTCAATAACTAGAGAGACTAGGACATTTTATTTTTGTTAATTTGTTTCCTTTAGTCTTTCATTTGCCTTTTTTTTTCCACCTTTCATTTTTCTTTTAGTTTTCTTTATTATTTTTCTCTGGTTTTACCTCTAGACTTCTGGTTTTCATTGAAGGCTTCAATACTTACAGTTAAGTAGTCAGGGCATTCATATGGATGTAGTCAGAGACTCTTTATGGTATAAATGAATCACTAAAGTACTTCAATTAACACCTGAACTATGTGTAATTAACAGGAATTCTCTGCAGTACAAAAAGATTAAAGATTTACTTGCCACAGTAGTATACACTGTGCTTGAGGTACCTAGAGATGCATAAGAAAATTTTCTTATTTTAATATTTAGCCAGAAATGACTATGAGAAGAAGCTTTCTTAATGATTTTCTATTTAATAGTTCTTGTTACACGGAAACCTGAAAGGGCTTCCTCACGTTTAATTTTATGCTGTGATATGTCCAAAAAGCATCATTCTTATAGTCCTTTTGGAGTAAGCCTGTTTCATATTGAATAATCTTGAGTTAGTATGCAGCTGATAATGTATATTTATGATTTTAGCATTAACAGAGACTGGAAATACTTCACTGATCTGAAGGTAATGTAATGTTTTTGAGAATGTTTTTAGTTTAGATTCAGTTACTGTCACTGGCTATAGAATTACAAGGAAACAATTTTCCATCCACTGAAAACAGGAGGGTATCAAAATATTTTCTAATTGAATTGTAATAGAGACTAAAAAAAGTGTGGGCTTTTTTGTCAAAATCAAAATAATTCTGAAATATTTTATTCCATACCAGTTTTTATTAATGGTTATACCACAGTTTCTAAGCTAAAACTCTTTCAAAAAATGGAAAATCAGATTTCCTCTTTAAAACTGTCAAAGAAAACTTTTTGACAATTTCAAAAAATATTGGAATAATAGAAATTATTTGAAACTGACCTTTTTTAAGGACTGTCAACTATTTTACCTGATGTCTTGGAGTATTTGTCAAGCAAAGAAGAATGTAGATATTTTTTTGTTTTCAAAGAAATCCAAGACAGCCGCCCACATCAGTAGTATTATTATGACAAGAGCCTATCAGACTTGGTGTTGAATTTCTTGGGACTAATTCTCTGGACAAATACGTAGGAATTTTTGCTATTCTAGGGAAAAAGTTTTCATTTTATCAAATTAATATTTCCAGTTAGTGACAATGTATATATGATTTGTTAATGCTACTGGAAGTCCCTTTATTTTCCTGTTCATGTCCGCCTTTGAAGCAATTAATTAATCTAGGGGAGTCAGTTACTTGATTTTCTCATTGTTTGCAGTCAATGTGACTGTGAAGTCAGGTAGTAAAAAAAGAGACAATGAGGGCTTCATTTAACGCTATCAACATCAATTATACATGAATTCCGTTTACCTAGAGAAGCTGAATGCTCAGACTTGATCTTAAACTCTGATCCCAAGAGAATTGGAGTCATTCTGCCGGGGATAATCATGTTCTATATAAAGCAACAAAGTTCTACCTGTATTTTCCTAATGCTATATTGAACAAATTTAAATATCACTCAGGTTCAGGGAGGTTTTTCCACCATATGGAAACACTTGAGTCTGTGCTTAGATACTTAGACTCTCAATATTATGCCTTAGATTTAATTGGCAATTCCCATTGGCTTAGTGGCAGTTCTGCATCTAAATCTTCTTGTATCATGCCCAAGCAATGTCTCATGAAAGATTATATGCACTAAAAAAAGGAAAAAAAAAAAGAAAAGGTAAAAAAAGACTTTATAATGGAACTCTCTCTGGGGAAAAAAAAAAAAAAAGAGACGAAAAACTTATTTTATTCGACGCAAAAATGGGAATGGCTGTGTTTTAAACATTTGCAGAAATCTAAACCTTAGGGTCTTTTTTGAAGTTACTAAACCATTACAGATGCAACCACTCATACCCAATATAAACTTGGTGATAGCTTTTGAGGCTGTGAGAATTATATCCTTAGGAAAGGTTGATTTTTTTCTTTTTCTGCAAATAGCTTTTAGTCAACTGTTTGAAATTTACCAAAACATTGTGTCATGCCCATTTATCCATTGTTTTAATTATGCTCTGTGATAGAACTTGCCAATAAGACAAGGTGTGAGGTACTGCTACTGCAACAAGCTTGAAAAATTCAGAGGGAAATACAGGGTACTTTAAGTTTCTAGTCCCCACACCCTTGTTGCCTATTAATATTGCATATAACCTCTTGACAGATGTATTGTATGGAAGAGTTTGTTTCAATGGGTGTAGTATCAGGCAGTATCTGGTACAAAGTTAAAGTTTATCTGTTAAGTGAGTTCTACCTTAAAATGTCCCTACCACATTTGTGTGTTGGACCCATATAGGTGTCTAACATCCCGCTGTACCTGTCTGTTCATTTGTGTGTACAATACAAACATTTTTGCTCCTTTCAGTCACATTCATACAAATACCGTGACTATTTTTTTAGTTGGAATTTTTTTTTTTTTTTAATTCATGAAATGTTCAGTATTTGGGAGTTTGAAAAGTATTTTCCATTTCTGACTGAAGGAGAGAATAAATGTTGGGTGGGGTTAGTAAACTCGGAGTGTTCCTGAACGTACTTTTCAAAAAAGGGCAGTGCAAAGCATGGCAGGACAGCAGAGGTAGGAGCAGAGACAGGTGAAGCAAAGTAAAGAGAAACATTTGAAGTTTACTTATAACTGTAAACAGGAAATAAATAAATAAGGTTGAAAATAGATAAATAAATTATCTTCCCAGCTACACAGAAAAATATTGACAGTGCAGTATAGATGCTTTATGTCAAGCATAATTCATTTTCTTCTGTCAAATCTAATCAATCATTTGTCAGTATCTGTGATCCTACATGTCAGAAATGCATACTGAATATAGATAAATTCACTATAGTAAAGAATATCATATATCAAAAATGCACCTACCTAGCATGTCTAGCAAAATCATCGAAGCTGTGTCCTTTAATAGGAAGGACAGTGACAAATATTGAAAGTGTACCAAGACAGAAATACAAATACTTGAACTTGCAACTAACAAAAAATTATCCCCAAAATGTCCTGTGTCTTCAGGATAATAATTTCACTAATTTCCTGAAGGTGTGAATTCTGATCTTGCAGAGCCTTAAGTGCACATTCAGAGAAGTCCCACCTGGTTGTCAGGTAGAACTGATTGTAGTTGAATGAACAGTTCCATTGGAAGTTACAAATAAGCATGGCTGTCATAAGAATATATGAACTATATCCATCACTGCTTTTGTCTTCATATAGCTAGTCAGTACAAATGAGGTCTACTTAAGGATGAAGGTATCCAACTTGAATTGAGACCCAGACCCCTGTAAAGACATATACCCTCTTTAAAATGTACAAGAAAAGTTAAACACTTAGAATCAGGGATGGAAAGATCATGCTATGGAGCAGGAGGCAAAGTTGGGCTCTTCTAGGTGAAACAGCTCTAAGAAGTATCTGAGGATTTCATCCCTTCAGTTCCTGGACCAACAGTTCCTTTATGAGTTTAAGCCAGTTCTCTGGGTTAAAAATTATTGGAAATGTAAGAAAAGGGGGAATTTTTTCACATTGGGATGAAAAGCCAAGTCAGGGTTGATTCTACTACATAAATGAAAAGGCAAAAAACAGATGTCTCACAAAGGGCGGGTTTGCCTTCTCATTGATTCCTATTGGTGCTATCAATGGGCAGATTAAAACAATAAGAGATAATTCTCAAGGCAAAGACCTGAGATTGTCTCTTATAGGACAGCTCCTCTCTGTCCCACCCCAGTCCTCCCCTTCTTCCGTGGCAGTCACGTTCCCTCACACCCCAGTTTATCCAAGAGTGGCAGAACCATGACCCAGACTAATTTTAGGGGTTGGTGAAAGGCAAAGCACAAAGAAGAGCAGTAATCATTTTGTTGCTGTAACAGTTGGTAATCAGACAATGTCTTTTTAATGTATCTCTAGGAACCACACAACCAGCATCCTCCAGGCATTCTCTTAAGAGAGGGCTTATTATGTACAAAACACAAAAATTATTCTAATTGAAAAAAAAAATATTCATCAAATTAGATATTTCTCTCTGTGATGGCAAATAAAATCTTGAGCAATGTTTCAAGTGTTCTGCTATTGGGTTACAGAATGATTATTTGATAGCAAAAAAATCATCACATTTGTTACAAACTTGACAAAAGGTAAAAACTGAGGGGATTTTTGGGGTTTCATGTTCTGACCGAAGAATCAGTTTAAGGACATCTGAGGATATTTTCTTGTTAGTAAATGCAGCAATTAAAATAATTAAGTAGATAAGTTGTGTTTTCTGTCCTTTGCCTTTCTGTCTTACTATTTCTTTTTTTTTCCCTTCAAAACATATGTGACTATTAATGAGTAAATACAATTGCATTTTTTTGTTGACTAACACAGCTATCACTGCTATAGCTTGCTGTAGTTTTCAGATGTGTTCCTTTCATAAGGATGAGAGAATGCAACAGAATTTTGAATGGTAACGTTAAAGCACACACATTTTCTTTCACACATGTGGATCTTTGTCCCTGTTTCTAAAATGTGCACTGGGTTTTCTGAAATGTTTCTTGAATTTCGTTGTAGTAGAAAACACTCATAAATACTTACTGGCTCAGGAAAATAATTTAAAATATGTACTAATTGAAATGCAAAACTGAAACAATTTGTTATTGTAATTCTGCCAAAAAATGGGCAAAATGAATCATTGTGACACATTTCTTTTTTCTCTAAAAGAAAGGAATGACAATGTAAAAGAAATATCTGTATTAAAAGGTAACACTTATTTGTTAAAAGGAACAGAAAAATACCAAATCTTCATGGTCACGTATCATGTTGAGAACAAAGGAGATGTTTTACTTAAATAGCTCTCTTTTTAGTGCAGAAACAGAAAAGTACTCAGGAAAATTCTCCCCCATCAGAAAACACTGAATTCCATTTTTTTGTCATCTTAATGTAAAGGATACACCATTATTCAAGTCAATCATAGAGGTTTTTCATGTATCTTTAATGTTTTCTACTTGAAATTGAATTTATAACAATTTACCACAAATACTGCAAGAACATCACATTCTTTTTATTGAAAGTTTAATTCAACCTTACAGAAAAAATATTAGAAACTGCTAATCTGGAATAGAACTGCAATTCTGGTGAGTTGTCTTGTGGGGGTTTTTTGGAGTTTGGTTTTGCTTGTTTTTTGTTTGTTTGGTTTGGTTTGTTTTGTTTTCTCTGAAAGCATATATTAAGCTGAATTATATAAATTCACTCAGGATGCACTGTTCTGTATATTTCTCTACAGTACAGTATTGAAACCCATGATGTTTTCACAGGAATGAAATTCCTTACTTTGGATTTTATGTGGACTGTTGTACAGCTGCTTTTCAGCTGAAGTATGATTTTTGCTCTCAGTAAAGAAAACTGGAAGGTTAAAATTAACAAACAAATCAAGATGAACAGATTGTATAGCAAAATGCCAAGAGAAAGGAAGGGATTGCAGTTTTTGTGTTTTTGAAAGTTACTAGATTACAGGGACTGGCAAACAGAATAATCATTTGCATAGGTATCTGACATATGATTATGCCTCAGATGATTTATATAAGGCCTTGACAGGCTACAGTGATGAGCATGCTAGAAATACGATAGACGGATGAATGGAAGGTACTCAGTGAGGGGAATGTGAATTGGAAAGTCAATATCAATTTGAAAATCAATCAGCAAGAATAAGACTGCTCAGTTTGTGTGCACAAAACACTGGGCTAAGGGCTGTCTATAAAGGCAAGGTGGAGATTTCCAAATCCTACAGCAAATATTATATCCAGCAATGTTCAAATGTCTGCCGTAAAACATGTGTGATTCAATCGTTTATAGCTCATAAAATCACAGTCTTTTCTAGACCATCACAGTCTTTTCTACACCAGAACCTTCTCTTTCACTGCCAGGAGCCTGGCCTGTCTATCTAGGATTTAGAGTAGGCTCATTTCCCTTTCAGCAACATAATCAGGGCAGGGTGGTTGTAACATCCTGACCTCTGGCTGAGAACCCCACCACAAGCCAATTCTTTAGATAACTGTTTTGGTGGAGACACTTGGCTGCCCTCACCTCCATAACACTTTGAAAACCTTAGCAAGACAGAATGCCCCACTGTTTTTATTAAAAAAAAAAATAAAAATCTAAAACTAAACCCTAAACCAAAACATGTGAAGAACTCCCAACAAACTGCACCTATTTATACAGAAAACTACTTAAGGGCAGTCATTGTCTCAGTGTTTTTGTACAGCCTTGTCCAACAGGACTATACTGACTGAAGTGTTCAAGATCACCTTTGATAGAGTGCATCCAAAAATATATTAGAGAGTACTGGGGTTAAAAGCCAAGAGATCTAAACTTAGGAAATGCCAAAATTAATGCTGATAATACTTTATTTAGGGTATAGATAATTTGTTCATTAAAGGCTGTACTGTTTCTGACCATCTCCCAGATTTGTCATTGCTTGGGAAAGCTTACACTCAGCACAGGAGAAACAGTCCAGGCTTTCATTTCACTCCCTTTGTTCAAGGTTCGGCACTATGCTTTGTTTACTGCATACCATTTTATTGAGCCTCTGAGTACAGAACTATTAATATTCTCATGAGTTTTCTCATGACACTACTATAGTATTTGAATGTATCAAAGGAATTATTTATTTATTTTGTTGGTATTTTTGTGACATGAAATGTAATTATTCCCATCCAACAGACAAGGAGCTAAAATCCATGTACACTTTTTTTTTTTTTTTTTACAAGAGATTGCTGTAATTTTGAATGCCCAACTGAAGATGTCCTGATTTGTTTCACAACTTATTGCAACACACAGTTATTTATACAAAAAAAAAAAAACTTGTGTGCAATTAAATAACAGAGGTAGGAACATAGTATTTCTGAGAAAAAGATATGAAATCTTTGTGGACACTAAAAATAAAATAAGCATTTGAAAATCAAATTCTAGGTGACTTATCTAGCACGATGTTAGGACATTGTCATGGAGATGAGGATAAATTAATTTCTCCTGGGCAGTTCTAGCTGTCGAAACCATAAATCATACTTTTTTTCCTAGAATTTTTTGCTTCATGTTTACACAATAAGTAGGGGAAGAATTCCTATGACAAAGTCCTACTCATAGCAATTCTAGCATATTGAAGGGAACAGAAGTATAATTGTTAGGCAGAGAAGAAGATGAGAAAATGAAAAAGTACAAATAATGTACCTGCAAGAGGAGCTTTATGAACTTCAGGATGCAGCAAAAAGAATGATAAAAAAGGAAATTATAAGCTTCCAAGGTCCATTATGTTTGTTGTCATAAGTGATAAGTAAACAGAACTGGAATGACAAGCATGCAGAAGGAAGCTACTTTCACAAACACTCACAAAAGCAGAAGCCTTCTTTCTCATACTATAAAACACAAGTGATGCATTCCTCACATATTTAGTATGGAAAACGTGCCTTTTACCACTCCATATCTTCTGAATATCCATCTAGCAGTGTTAGTATACTAAAATGGAATCTCCTATGAACTTTCAAGTATTAAACACCTTTCCTGTTGCAATTATCACTAGCTTACTGCCTACACTATGTTCCTGGCACTCTTTGCATGCAGGTCTGTAACACCTATTGATTGCAGTGGCAAAAATGTACAAAGAGTAACTAGGTGCTCTGTGGATCACAATCTTGTTTTACTTTCTGTTCAGTGAGCCGGATATAGGCCCAGTCTGAGCAAGAGAAGCAAGCAAGGAGTTGATCAGATGGCTCAAATTATAACTTTGACTATGAAGCTAACATGATATCAACAGGGAGGTACATTTTAGAGTTCCTTAGGACCTCTCTGCTTGGCAGAGAGAAATTCTCATCTGGAGTCCCAATTTTAAGATTTGTTTGCCATTTTTAATCCATCTTCTGTTTGTATTTCAGAATTTTTCTTAAATCAAAATATTCCCAAAACATAAAGGCTTCCAAATGGAAATACCATACGTCTCTAAATGTCATCTTATTTTAATCTATCTTTCCAGACTCCTTTCGAGTATGATTTGCATTATATCAGTATTATACAATTTGGAATGTGTATGTATAACTGTTTTACCAAAGACAATGTAATTTCTGCTGAAGGATTGCATCTAATGAGTTCATCAGAATTACCTATATATTTTAAAATCTGAAATAAAGTTGCCAATGTTTACAGTTTCCCAAGCTTCAATTTTTTACTGTAGGTGCTAGAACTACAAAGACTGCAAATAATCCTGATGTAGTTGGTATTATAAATTACAAGTGGGTTATGCTAAACCTGAATGTTACCTGATTACCTGTAAGCATGGGTAATCAATCCATAAGCCATAAGAGGGGATCTTGCTTGTTTGACTGCTAGTCACTTTCTCTAAAATTTCAGTGATGTCTAATGGCATAATACTACCTACTATGCTGGATATTCCTCAAAGCTGTCTAGGGACACCAATTTTTATGGGAGTTGGTTTAAAAATCATTAGACATTTTTGGAAATTCTAAACCATTCTTTACATGTTCAAATATTCATTGTTTCAGTAAGGTACTAAGACTCTGCTCTCCTAAATTTTGTAAAGCATCCAACTTGAGCGATTATGCTCACTAGTTGAGAGTGCTAAAATTCCCATGTTAAAAATAGATACAACTCAGAATACGGGCTTCCTGCCTCTTGGTTATGTTACCCCAGACCACCTAAAGGTACTCTTAATAATGCAGCCCCAAAAAGACATTTTAACAGCTATATTAAAAAGATACTTTCTTTAATTAATACATGTGCATAATCTCAAAAATTACTTAGATGTTGCTTTCATTAATCTAATTTATTTTTCTGGTCATAGTGAACACTGCCTATGCAATTTTCCAATTAAAATTACAATCCTGTGACTGTAATTGAAGCTTTATCTACTGATCCATCAATTCAGTACAGAAAATGACCTGAATGTAACAGATTGTTTACATTTTCCTAAATACCCATCAAGGTTATATAGTCTATTCTAAATATATCTGCACAAACCTATGTAAAAGGGATTTCTTTATTATTTAAACAGAATGTAAACAAATTACTCAACAGCACATACACAATAATGCTCAAAAACTAAATCCATTATCCATCTTTGGAATCTGTACCTCAGATCAGCCTCTGAAATACACCTTAGAGGGCAGTCCATGTCAAATTTTTCCATCTTTTTTCTCAGTTGATAATACATTGATGAAAAAAGCATAATTGCTTAGTTATCCAATACCATTAATTTTATTATGTATTACTTTATTACTTTACTACTTTATTTATTTATTGTTTTATTTAAACAACTTATGCTGTTTTTTTTATTATTTTCCATATTTTCTTCTCTGAAAATTTGCTCACACTTGGAAAAATATTCAACACTTAGATTTTTCAGAAAACTGGGAGTTGTTGAGGCCCTGCACTTAGGTATTTATCATTTGATGCACTATGTAGCAGAGAAGCCAGAGTGCAAATAACTCTTCAGGGCCTACATCATGTCATAAAGCTGAAAAAAACTCTTTGTTGCTTGGGGTTCTCAGTACAAAATAACTGTTTATTTATTTATTATTTTGCACATAAACTTACAAAAGCGGGACTGTAACGGCAAATATGTCTTTTGGGGGTTTTCATCAGAAATAACACCTTTAGGTGACCTTGGGAACTGTACCCCAGAGGAAAGAAGCTAATGGTTTATACTATTAGTAGTACTAGTGTTTTGATATGATCACCTTCCAGCATTTAAGACCTTCTGACAGGCACTATAAATAGATTATTTTTTTAAAGAATATGAAAAATATGATTTACATTATATGTAAGGAACTAGAAGAAGATAGATTTTGAGAGAAATATAAATGAAAGTAGGGAGTTTTTGGAAAGAATTAGTTACCATGCAAAAATTATGGTTTCATAATCATGAAGAACAATGTTTTGTAAAAGTTCTTTAGTGAAACATGGCAAGACAGGAGACAGAAATAGAAATATATATATATATATGATTATATTTATTTTTGTTTTGAATATCTAAGATATTATATTTACATAAATATGATTTTTATCTATACAGAGATTTCTCATATGTATGAGAAATAAAGATGAGAACAGAAAAGAACCAGGTCAATAATATCTAGAAGGGATGAAATCTTGAAAACTAACAAGAAATATAAGGATACAAGAATAATTTTCAGGTTGAGAGAATCACCTAAGAATAACATTCATTACAAGGTAGATATGACAAAATTATTATTAATAGTTATTCAGTAAATAAGCGAATATATTCATTAAGTAGCCCTGCTTAGTAAACTAACCAAGAAAATGAAATGTGAAAAATGAAGTGTAAACTAGTTCTTTAGTGACTGAGAAAAATGGCAGGCACCATCTATTATCAATTCACAAAGACCCAGGGGGGGGAAAGGGAGTAAGACTATGGTTCCAAACTCAGGAAAATTGCAATACTGAAACAAGATACTGTTGAAAAACTGAGACTCCCTGTTATTTCCAGAGTAACTTAAAACTGCTGTGTTACACAAGTCCAAGTTAAATTATCATATTTGTGGCAGCAACAGAGCCTGGTTCCTGCTGAGAGGACCTGATGCCTGTATCTTGTCTCCCTTTGAGTTAGTGACTTCATTTATCAGAAAAAAAAAAAAATAAAGAGTATATTTTACATTTTCGGATATAAAAGTAGTGGAAAATCACAACACTGCATGCTGCTAAACTTCAAGCATCATCTACCATGAATAAATATATTCAATTAAGATCATGTTTGAGAGTCCTCAAAATTTGGCTGAGGAAACATTCCTTTTAATAAATCTCCAAATAAGAAAACTCCAGCAGCTTGAAGAATTGTTAGCCTGCCATAGTCAGTAGATGGTAAGCCTTATATCAGTCCTAAACAATAATGAAAATTCTGGTAAAAAATTCACTGATAAGAAGCTTAGTGATAGGAATACAATTAATGCCATTCAAAATAATTTTACATAACTTAGACCTAGTCAAATACATCTGACTCTAACATTTGATGAGATAACAAATTTGGCTAGAAAAGGTAAAAGTTCAGATATTGTATACCCAGACCATGATAGGCATAAGACACAGTTTGACCTAGAACTCTGATTAACACTACGCAATATCAAAAGACCACATAAGAAATAGATCCAACAGAGATCTCAAGAGATTATGTGTCAATGGGCAACGAGCAGTGAATATGTGTTTCCAGTGAAACTTCATAGGAATTAGATTATTCAACATCCAACTTTTATGTAGCCTACTTAGCAACAGTTCAGAAATAAACAGGAATCATGGATAAAAGTGGTGGATGTTGAGCAGTTTGGACCAACTAGTAATCAAGATGAAGGTTGAAATGAGGTTGATGCATGATTTCTAAGTAAAATGGAATCACTTACACACAGCCAGATTCAACAGAGTCAAATAAGAAGTCAAATGTTTTGTAACAAGCAGTGCTGGAAATCTATACAGAAGACAGAGCTGTATAATAAGTTAAGATTCCAGAGAGGAAACAAGAGCCATAGTGGACAAACTTAATACCTCCTGTCAGTGAGATGCTGTGGTAAAAAGACTAATAGCAAAAGCAGAAACAAGACATTGAATCTCTGTTATAACATATAGGGAGGTTCAATATTGGAATGCCATTCACAATTCTTATGTTTTTTAAATAATGCTGTAAAATTAACCTTTTGTACAAAATTCAGCAAAGTGCCACATAAAAACTGCTGTGAATGATAGAATCCTTAAAGCTTTTGCAAAGGAGATTTAAGTGTTTGTTAGACAAGATGTAGATGTGAGCTGATTACAATGTAGCTGTATTTCCATGAGAAGAAAATAGCAGGTTCTTTAACTAGTGAAGACATTTGTGGTTTTTATATGCAGAGCCAGTACCTAGAAGCTGAAACAAACCAAATTCAAAGGAGAAACAAGGCAAAATAGCTTGTGTAGGAATCATAGTTAAAGATAGATAGATTCTAAATAGGAATCTTCTTACTATGAATAAGCTCTTTCTTGGTCCAGTTCCATCTATTTTTTTTCTTTTGTCCCACATAATTTGCTTGAAATGTTCCATCTGGGCAGATATGAATGTTCCCATCCTTACTGAAACATCAGAAGGCAAAGTTATCTAAAAAGCCAAGAAAAAAAAAAAAATAAGGTAAACTGCTGCAACTCCAATGCTGGAGTTGATGGTGACAAAATCAAGAAGTTTTAAACATTGAAAGACATCAACAAGTAAATTCTGAACAGAATTAATCAAGAAGAAAAATACTAGATAGACAATTTAGGATAATAAGATGGTAAAAAAATCAGGGTTTTATTAATTTATTTGAATTATAAGACAAAACTGCATTTCTGTGGCACTATGAACTATTTTAAAACTGCTTCAGGAAATCTTCATTTTGAAGCTCCACTCTATCTGCGCTTTCTGACTTTTGCTATCAAACCCAGTCCTAAGCTTAGTCCATTCCTTAATGTAAACCTTTAACCCTGAACCTTGACTGAGCCCTGTGCCTGAGCCTGTGCCCAGGCAGTGTTCCACAGCAAAGTGTTCCACACTTTCTTTCCATAACCTCTTCAGTGTCACTCCAGCTGTACCTCTGGTTTTTTTCCTCTCACTCCTAACCTAACTAATCTTAAGGTGTCCAAAAGCAAAGTCAAGATGGCAAAAAATAACTCCTGAACAGTCCTCATAATTAAACAGACATTTTCACATTTCAAAACATTGCTCATAGACTTAAGGGATTTTTTTTTATTATTGCTGTTGGTTTAGACCAACAGCTCTACACATCTGCAGGAAAAAAAATCTGTATTTATTATTGCATTGCTTAAAGAACATGATCAGGGTTTGAAACACACTGTGACAGTCTTTTTCCATTCTTAGAAGCGGCAATTACACAAAGAGATCAGCCTCATATCCTATGAATATTTAATTTCGGGTTGCAAATTCATACTGAAACATTAACTGTGACTTCGTGAAGAACAATAGTCACTAGAACTGATTCTTGAAAACAATATCATCATATGCCCTAGCATAGCATTTGTTGTCAATCAGACAGATAAACCTTATTCAAGTGTTTACTAGTAAACATACAGAAACCTTTCTCTATTTTGGAGAAATTATCATAGAATAGCAGCACATGCTGAGTTGGAAGTGACCCATCAGGATCATTGAGTCCAACTACTGCCAGGACACCTCGAGAGTCTGCCTGAAAGCATTGTTTCTTTCCTACATGTTACTGAATACTAACAACTATTCTGTGGCCTAGTGTGTCTTTCCTGTGTGGTTTTGGTTTGAGATTTTATGAAACCTGTGACATGTATGATTTCTGAGAACTTCGGAGTAGGATGAACCTTGAAACCATCAAAGTTTCAAGAGCATCTTCCTGTCTTCTTTTTATTATGAATTGCATTTCAAAATCACTCTTGAAAGTTTTCAGAGCAAAAGATTGTCCCTATGAGCTCATAATGATATTTTCATCTGCAAGGATGGTGTTTTATGTTTTTTTCTGTTTTTCACTTTGCATGCTGTTGAATCCATTCTTCCTAGAAAATGTATGCTGGCTCTCTCCCATTTAGTTTCTGTTATCCTACGTTTTTTGGCCTATATTTGACATGATGAGCAGAACTTGAATGAGGCGTAATTATAAAGGATTCTATGCCTGTTGTTTAAAATAGGATTATTTGCATGACAATGTATCCCGTAGAAGTAGAAACTGAGAACTAGGGCAAGCCTGAGCGTAAACAGGCTGCTGCTTGGTGTCTACTTTAGGATGAACTGAATCACTATTCATTCTGTGACGCCCATAAAGATCTGAGGCACCATTCACTTGAAAACAATATTTGATATGAGGAGGACAGAGATGACACAGGATTTAAGAGAATTTCATAGCTCTATGTTTGTGGGATTTGAATGCTTGTTGGGATACCATGGACTGCCTTTGTTGGCAGTAGATGACAAAACAAGCAACTGAGCTGAGACCTCCATTAATTCCATTAACTGCATGAAGTTCAATCACTTACTGCACGTGTGGATACTTATCAATAGATGCCTTAATTTGGAAACTAACACCAATTCAAGTCACTATTGCTGTGAAATCACCAATTTGTTTATATTAAATATGCAAAAGGTGAAAAATTTTTGATAGATACAAATTTCTTCAATGAGTCCAAAAATGTTTTATGCATGGAGTCAGTCAGGGATTGGGAAGTAGACAGAATATTGACTGACTGAGTTTTATCTGTAGGTAAAAACTCATCCAGGTTTTGCAGTCCTGAGAGTGAACCCCTAGTGAAAAAGGACACCTTGTGGAATAAACCTGCATGTGTCAAGGCCCTAGTGAGCATTTAGAAGTGGATATTTTAGAGGAAAAATCCTTCCCTGTTTGGTAAGAGGTCACACATGATGCAGAAGGTACACCCTGGTGTTAGTACTCCCACCAGTAAAGAGTAAGTCTTTGCTTCTATAACTGTACTAGAATATTTTAGGGAAATTCTTGCACCAAAAAAATGCAACAAACGCCCAAAAAACCCAAACCCAAAACAAACAATAAAAAACCACCACCACCACCATAATTATTCGCTCCATTTTCTTCTGAGAAGTTACAGACCTTTTTTTTTTTTCCTGGAAAAAAAAATCAATATAAGCCAACTTTCAGGCAAAACTTATCCTGGTCTAAAATTAATGCTTTCAGTTTGGCAAAACAGTAAGTGAAAACAGCTTTGCAGTGACAGGCTTTAAAGAAATATGACTGTATTGCCATCAGTACATATGTGTACTTCATAAAAAGAGTGAAATACATTAAAAGCTATTGGGAAATGGAATGGCAGAGGGAATTTCATTTTTATAAATCTCATTCTAAAGTTAGTATGATAAGAGAAACCAATTCAGTTCTGTAACACAATTCTCTATTTCATGTTTCTTAAAATATCAAGTCATGGAGTTGTGAATTTTCGATAATGGCCATTGCCTTAGAATCAGCATCATACCCATTATAAAAATAGAGTGGTCAGAACTGTCCACTAACTAAACTGCCATTATTGGAGAGAATGATTTGGAAAGCCTTCTAGCAGTTGTAACACTGCAATTGCTAAAAGATAAGACTAAAACATACTGTGATTTTTTAAGACTCAGACCTGAACTGGGAGACACATGAGATGTCTAGGTATTACAGAAATTGTGCTTGAGACTTCCAATATTGTGCTTTTACAATATTGTGCTTTTAATAGTGTCTTTTCTAGGCTTAATGATTCTAAATGAATTATTTAAGTGCATAACAGATCAGTTAGTAGAAATATAGCTAAAAATCAAGGAAATTCTTTAGAGGTCTACACTGCAAAAATGTGCACGCATATTTAAAAGCAATTTTCAAAATAAAATACAGATACTTTTGTACATGCAAATTTTAGAATAATTTAACAATTATGATGAACACTTTTGTGAATACTTCATGTATTAGAACACTCTAGTGTTTGTAAAGCCTCCTTTTTTGAAATTTTGTCCTTTTAGAAGAGAACCATGTCTCACAGTACAAAACAGATTTTAAAGTGACATATAAGAATTTGACAAAATAAGTTTGAATAGTAGTGAAGACAGCACAACAATTTTAGATAACTCTGTTCTTGATTCAGAATTGTTTGGAAACAAATGTAAACTTGGTTTGTTTTTTTGTTTGTTTTTTTTTTTAGCAAGGTCATAATGAACAGAACCAAACATATTTTACAGCATTAAAAGTAGAAAAGGCAGAAGAAGCTCTGAGTTTTATATTCAGAGTAGAGAGAAACAAAGGATGCAATATATTAGTTTTTCAGAAAATGTTTGTAATTTAACTACCTAGCGCTGTATGCACACAAAAAAAAAAAAAATTACTTGTGATACCAGATCTGTGGAAGCAACATTTCTGAGGAATCATTAGTCATGTCAGCTGTACTTTTATTAAAATATTAGCTTGAATACATCTGTGAAAACTATACAATAAAGTTAGTATTCTGGCAGTTCTAAAAAAACCCATCCCATCTAATGTCTAGTTTCTAGTAATTTAAGAATACCAGCATAAGAAACAGATGGCAATATAGCTCAATATCCTTTGAAAAATCTTCTGCTACTGTTAAAAGCTACACCTGCTGAAATGTGTGATCTTACTTTAAACGTAGAAAAGCATTAATAGGAGTGTACAGCAGTCTGGTTATATCTCTTAATTGGTATACCCTAGTGGAAACAAACATGCTAATTAAGCGATCATCCTGATTATAAGAGTCTGATAGGAATACACAGTCCTGGGAGATATTAATTTCTATTTCAGCAATGGCTTAAAAAATAATCATAGTAAGATGATTGAAATATTTATACCACATAAATATAAGTGACTCATTACAGAGCACAGAATGAGCACATAGGGAAAAGGATTGAAGCAGAGATATTTGTGACACAGAACAGTTACAGCTTCAATTTCCTCTATAGAGTATGGTGGACAATACCGGTCACTTTGATTTCACTAGATTTGTCATTTTTCTACTCATTAGACAGTGAAATTCATTACATTCAATGTATTTTCTGAACTCATTTGGTTTAATGCTTTACTTTAATCCATGTGCCAATCTAGAAATTGATTTCAATGGTCTTGTTCAAAGCACCTACTGCAACATTAATTTGGAATGCTTTGTTCAAATTCTTCTTGTGCGCCTTTGGAGGTGTGCAATAGCATTCAATGAAGTTTGCTTCCATACTCACATCTGCTCCAATCACAATGAAAACCTTTCTTCAATTTTAGAAGGCTGATACTGTCAGACTCAAGATAGCTGGTGGGTATAGCCAAATAAGAAGGATATCACAGCTTCCAAAGTCCTGGTCATTAAACACAGCAGACTCAGGTAAGAAAATGACTGTTTGAATCCTTGAAACTTTTTGTTCTAATTGTGACTCCAAAGAGAGAGAGGTAAAAAGAAAGAAAATTCAATTGGGAATAGACAATGGGGATAGAAGTCCAAGTGCTGTATGTCTTCTGAAGGAAAGCCTATTTTGTGGAACTAAAGACCCTTTCTTCTAGTCAAATCCAACAAGGGCTAACAGCAAGAAATATTGCCCTTGATTGAAATGCATACTTTTATTTGAACCATACAGTTGAGTACAAGCATTTATTTGATCCTTACAATGGCACGTCTGGGTATACTGAATAGACCACAAAAGACTACAAGAAATTACAAATGCTGTCAAAGTACCATATAGCATATGGAATAAGGACTGGAACAAAGGATTACTTTACGCTATATGTTAGGGACTGCATTTGGAGATACGCTTGTTTCTAGAAGAAAAAGGAAAAAAAGTCAAACAAAACTTAGTTACTGCTATTTTTAATTAAGAGCCTATTAAACCCAGTTTTTTGTAGGAGGTTGAACATAATACTAAAAAATCAGACTTAAACCTACGTAGAACCAAGAGAAAGAGGAAGTTTCTGCAATTTTGTTAACTATATTAATCATCTGATATTAAAAAAAATTCTAGCAGCTAGCACAACATAGCATTTGTGAAAACAGTTTTATTACTTTTAATAAGTAGAGCAAAATAAGTACAGATCTGCTTAGCCTTTCCTCTGTTATGTGTTAAGAAATAGTAAAATAATTGTATTTATATCTAAAATGTCACAAAACACTTAGCACTTACCATAGTGGTCATGAGCAATAAAATTGCTCATTATCTGGCATAAAATATACGGTTTCCTTTTTTTCAAGTAAAATTAACAAAATAAGGCTCTAATAATCCTAACACTTTTCTTTGGCAGGTCTTTCTAGTCTCACTTCAGCACTGCACCCTGAGCTTTATAATGATGTGCCTCAACCCTCACCCGAATGCATTCCTGAACTGCAGGAAATCCACTCAGTGAAGCCTGAGCTTTTGAGAATCTGCTGGAAGCTTCTTCTCTAAGATTTTAGGTATAATTGACTATAAAATGAAATCTGAGTCTTTATATCTAATTCATTAGATATTTCTATTTAATTTAATGGCTGTGGAAATAGAGGAAAATATAAATAGAATTTTAGTGTTTGGATACTAGGATTGGCATGTATAATATAAGATACAGTATGCATGAGACTGCAGAGATATGGGATTACTCTCTACCTGAGTAAAAGGATAAAAGATCCCTGAGCACAAAATAGTTGCCGAATCACCAGAATTAAAGACAATCTTGGATGGAAAATGCAGAACCACACAACTCTCCTTGCTACCCTTGTTTTGTAACTCTATATAATACCTGAAGAAGTCTATAGTGGTTCTGAAGCTCCTTTTTCTGAACTTCAAGTGTGGCTCTCTCTGTCAATTTTTTGCATGTTTTCCTTAAAATGTACTCAGACAGCAAGTGATCAGATTCCCTCAGTCCTTCTTAATGTGACTTGTGAATCCTTGATCTTACAGCATATATAGGTATTAATGCACATGTGCATTTGTCTCTTTCTAAATATGTACAAGGATGTGTCTATATAGGCATATGAATATACAGGAAGTTGAGTCTCTGAGAAGTTAATGAATATATGACACATACACTTTAGGAGTACTAAACAAAACAGTGAAGGAATGAAAAGGTTCTACAAGTGCATCTGTGCTAATAACTTGTGTGTTTCATTCCAGTCTATCGCAATGTGAAATGTCTGACTCTTTCAGCATACCTAAAAGACAGGGTTTAAAATGAAAGAGCACCACAGATACATGTGTGGGAAGCAGGACAACAGGGGACTTGCTATAATAAGAAGACCAACTGAAGAGATTCCTTGTACAGCTGAGTGACGGCATTAGAATTTTCAGTATTCAGATGCAATTAGAAAACAGCTGTGAAGGAATATCAATTGTTCCTGGTCATCAGTGGCTTATTTTACAGAGTTATAATAAAGAATACATTATGACATCTTTGAAAAGAGCAAGTAATTGTTTCTTCTTCATTTATTGTTTTAACATTTCTCTGTTTATTTGTGCTAGCTATTCTTTATTTGCTTCAGGACTACTCTTAAAGTTCTTTGATTCTCCTATTTATATTGAAATCCTGTCTAGCTCTAAAAATCTCTTTCACAGAGTTCTTTAAAGTGATGGGTTTTTATTTATGAAGGAAAACTTGAACAAATGCTTATAAATTACTCTGTGATGGTTTCATAGCAGAAGTTTTTCTAAATGAAAAAAAGTTGAAACTCATCAATGAAATTGCGGAGTTATATTAATAAGTATTTGGTCCATCAGAGGACTGAAGTCTTCAGATTCTGTGTCCTGATCTTTGAAGCACCTTTGAGGTACACCTGTATTCTAATATGTTTATTTTCTTTTTGTTGACATCTCCACAAAAAGAGCAGGAGTTGAAGAGTATTGTGTCCATCACACAGTGCAAGTAACAAATTGTAGGAAGAACCTCTGCAACACAAATCATGAGATGAAATTTTAATTGTGGCAGGAAAATATGAGTTTTCAGCTATTATAATTTGTATTATGCCAGTGCTGTTAATATTGATTTAATCTTATACAAGTGACAGAAATTGAAATGTCAGGAGTGATAGCTGTGCTGAACTGTTTTGAGCATGTAAAATGGTGTGGTGTTTGATTAAATCGCCCTCAATTCATTTGTTTATCTTGTGCTGCACTGTAAATTTAATCTCTTATTACATTATTTGGATTCTAATTCACACAGGATTCGAGGTGGGAAAGCAAAGCACATATATTTGCAGCAATATTCCCTGTGACCTCTTTTTAGTGTGAGGGAATGTTCACTCAGAATGAGAAATGCTCATGCAAATGTGTGTTGCAGGAACACAGCTATTCAGGAAGAACAACCCTCCTCTTATTGTGTGCCTGTATAATGCTTAGTCCAGAGATGATCTGATCAATGATTTGGATCCTGAGAAACTACTTCTATGTGACTGACTATTGAGACAATCAGATTAACAGGTCTTTGGAAGCCATTCAGGAGTAATTCTGTGCCTGTTGCACTGAGCTGCTGTTGGAGAGGCTTCTGCTCTGGCAGGGGTGGTAGCTGCTGGCAACTGAGCAATCGTTTTGGATGCTAACATCCAGCTGCATGCTGTAAAACTATGCTCACCTCTGGAGGGTAAGCCGAGGCACAGAGTCTTGCAGCAAGTGTATCTTAATCATACTTTTAACCTTTTCTCCTCAGTCATCAGATCTGGTGTACAATCTGAAGGTTGGACTTCTGCCTTCGGGCCTTGTCAGATGCCACAGGGCCACAGACCTGGACCTGTATTCTGTCATCATTCTTAAGTTGGTTTATTTAGTGGTTGTAGACAAGATTCTGCTAAATACAGAAACTCTGAAATAGCTGTTTGACTGCAAAGATGCTAAAAACACCTCGTAGAATAACAATAGGGAGGTGCAGTTCCCATATTTCTTTTTCAAAAAAGCAGATTCACAGCTTTGGGCTTCATATAGGAAATATTATTGTAACAGCATTCTTTTAAATGGAGTATATTCCTTCAGAGTTTTGGGGTACCAAAATCTAGAGTTTAGGGTCCAGACAAATCCATGAAAACCATTACTGAGGATATATTTATTGTCATCCATAAGTTTCTATCTAGGAGTCTTAAGAGAGTATCTATCCTTGGCAGGATGCATAGAAATCAGTGAAATAAATCTGAAGCATGATCTATTCATTCACTTAGAGTAGTGGTACTGACTTAAGAGACCACATTAACACTGGGAGGGGAGTTACTTTTTTGGATAAAACCTCTAAAAGTTGATTCTCCTACTTACAGCAATTTTGCATTGCTGGTCATTCTGTAATTGTGATAAGGTTCCTCCTAATTTGCGCCAACATAGATGAAATGAAAATAAAGGTCAAATGGTTTCACAGATTGAGTAATTTATTTCTCAGTGGCAGTTTCAGCAACAGACCAGGAGGATAGAGACCAAAGGCTGAATCATCCAGCAAATCAGCAACCACTCTAAAATGAATCTGATGATCTCAGCCCTGTTCCCAGGATTGACAATAAGTCCTGTTCCTATTTCCTGACAATAAGCAGGTAAATAAACAAGTAAATAAATAAGGAAGTGTTATCACAACTGGCAGTCTTGCTGAAGTCTCTATAGAGGGGTCAAACAGTAAGGCTGAGGGCTGAAGAGACACAGAAAACAAGCTATTTGACCTTCTAGGCTGTTTCTAAAGATGAACATTGTTTTTGAGGCAGCAGTGTGGTGGGGAAGGTGGTGGAGTTAGCCACAATTCTGTCTCTGGGACCAGCAAACTTTTAGGAACATGGAATTTGCATGGAAATTTTTTTTATGCTGAAAACTGAACAGAAATAATATCAGTAAGTGGTTGAAAAGAGCTATTTGAAATGCTTAGTATGAGATCAGTGGATTGTTTACCTGATTGGAAAACTATGGACTACTGTGAAGATTAAAAACCCAGAAACAGCATAATTTGTGAGAATGGTCAGTTTGGAAGTGTGAACAGGTGATGAGCAGTGGCAGAAAGTGTTGCTCATCTGCAAAATTTTAAAGAGAATTTATTAAGACAGATTTTTGCAAATTAAGAAAAAAAATCCTGTAGAATAACTTTGCAAAAGAAGAATGTAAGAAAGAAGAAATACTATGCTGGTGGACTGCAATGAGAGGTGCAAAGAAGGGTAAGGAATCAAGGAGGTATGAGACCAGAAAAGGGAAGATCTAGGAAACAACAGAAAAAATCACCTGGATGGGATAAATAAAAGGAGGCTATTGAGCCAAACAAAGATTTTTAATGAAATGCAGAATCTCTTAACTTTAACGTTTTCCTTGATCCTTACATTCCACAGCACCGCTTTATTTCTAACATTAGAATAGCTACTGTATCTAACAAAAAAGACATGCTGCTGTTTGTCACAAAATCAGTAGTACAGGGGGAGGGATGCTAATGGCTGAGCAACAAAATTTGAAAAATAATGACATTCCAGGAGAGAGATCCAGCCCCAGAGTTCTCCAGATTCACCCATGTTAAGTCTTCCTTCTTAGCTGTGTTTTTCAACCTCTGAGCATTTTGCAGGTGACAGCATTAAGATTCCAGAAGGCACAGGGGGGGCATTGAAATTCCCTACAAGCTTTGAATCTCTCTCCATTGATCGGTGTGTCAGTCCATGATGCAGTCATGCACAGATGTTGCACAACAACAGCAGCAGGTTGCAGAGCTCTAAAAATATTTGGATTTAATTGAAAAAAAATTAAATATTTTAAGCCCTTTATTTAATGCCCCAGCTTCTCCTGCGATACAAAGCAGTGGCTATTGTAGCTAGAAGGTGGCTTATTCTTTTTGGAGATTACAATTGATTCACACAGAATTTGAAAGGGGGGGGAAGGAACAGATAACATGGCATCTGAAAAATAGTGTAGACAGAAGAAGGGGGAAAGCAGACACTTGAGAAATTTTTCAAGCATGATTCTTTGTCTTCTTGAACTCTGATTTAAAGGTTGCTTAGCAACAGTGGCAGTAACAGCTGGGACACCCTTGATCTTGTTGTGTAAACTATTAAAAATAGGTGATGGAAAGTAGCACCATGGAAACAATGACAATTCTGAAGCAGGTGTCTGCAGTGCTGCTTTTCAGCTTAATGTCAGAGGTGTAAATTACAAAATTTTTTTCTTCCTTTAATCTGAATTTTCAGAAAGGAAGGAATCTTTATATTACCAAAATTAAATAAGACTGAAAATAACATTATTCCCTTCTGTGGCACTGACTTTCGATTATTGCTTTATATGGTTTCTTGCCAGAACCTTTAGAGGATCTTCATTTCCAGAGACTGAGGTCATTTCACTCCAGTAAATTACTGAAGCAGTCCTTCAGCAAGGGTCATAACTGGTATTTACAGTATTAACCTCAGCTGTGAAAGGATCATAACCTTGATTTCAGTTGGACAATTTAGCTAAAGTCTCACCCAGAATTACTATTATTAAAATCATAATCTGAAAATGCTTACCTTATATGGGGCTAATAATCATAGCTAGGATTAATAAAGACAGTGGAATCAGCAACACTCATTCCGGAAACATGTAAAGACCCAGGGTTAAGTTTTTCTTAATATGGCTAGTACATCTAGGTCAGGCAAAAGAGGACCAATACTCAGAAAGAGTAATTGTTTGCCCTTTGAAACAGCCTCCTTTTAAGGCTCTTAAATTCAATGTCCACGTTAGAGCAGGCAAACTTTCTTTAAAAACATGGGACAGTGTAATTTATTAGGCTAAGAATGCAAAGTGTGAATAAAACACTCTGCATTATTAATGAATTTGGTAACTTTAAATATTACAAAAGAGAAAAATTATTCCTAACCCATGGTATAGATGTATTTTTTTTTTAATCTCTATTTATTTGTAATGAGAGGTAAGCAGAGTCAAATATTCCAAAAAGGCTAAGACATCTATGCAATTTTGACATTTCTGTCCTTATTCTGTCTTGGGTGTACTTGCATTCTGATTGACTAATAATCACCAATTGCACAACTGAAACAAATAACTGCATGGAAAAAGAGCATAAAGAATTGTCTATCTGCCCAATAAAACTAACTATGAATATAAATAACAGCTGCTTAGGGTTATTCTGACTGAATGAAGCAACTCTATCTCTTTACTGCAATATCTTTGAAGAATTCAGCTTAATTTTATAACACTTCTTATGACGTTGAAAATTATTCTTTCCTCTGAGCATCTTTTCTGCTGCCGAGATTGGTACATTGCTGAAGCAGTATCTTCTATCAGACTTGTTTTTGCTTATCTTGGAAGAGAGAAATGAGATACTAGAATGCATAATTTTGGCATTATGTTGTAGTGCATTGTACTATTTTTAGAAGATATCCCACACTGAGGCAGGACAGAGCTGACATGAAAAGTCATTTCTTCACAAGGAATGAACTTATTTTGCAATTAGGATGCAAAATAAATTGTGGGTATAAAACTTACATTTTTTGGTTTATAGCAAATTTGGTAGAAAACTTGCCATCTTATTTGGATAGACAAATGTCCACTATCATAAAATGGTTTGGGTTGGAGAGGAAGATCACAAGAATCAATTAGTCTGGAAATGACCTCTGAGATCATTGAGTCCAACCTTTCACCCTACACCACCTACTAAACCATGGCACGGAGTGTCACATCCAGTCTCAAACACCTCCAAGGACAGTCATTCTATCACGTCCCTGAGCAACCCATTCCAATGTTCAATCACTCTTTCTTTATAGAACGTCTTCTTAATGTCCAGCCTAAACTTCCCTTGGTGCAACTTAAGACCATACCCTCTGGTCCTACTGCTGATTGCCTGGGAGAAGAGACCATCCCCCACCTGGCTACAACCCCCTTTCAGGTAGTTGTAGAGAGTGACAAGGTCTCCCTTGAGCCTCCTCCAGGCTGAACAACCCCAGCTCCCTCAGCCCTTCCTCATAGGGCTTGTGCTCCAGTCCCTTCACCGGCCTCATTGCCCTTCTTTGGACATGCTCCAGCACTTCAATGTTCTTCCTGAATTGAGGAGCCCAGAACTGGACACAGGACCTGAGGTGTGGCCTCAGCAGTGCCGAGTACAGGGGAAGAGTGACTTCCCTGGTCCTGCTGGCCACACTATTCCTGATGCAGGCCAGGATGCTATTGGCCGCCTTGGCCACCTGGGCACTCTGCTGGCTCATGTTCAGCTTCCTGTCAATCAGAACCCCCAGGTCCCTTTCTGCCTGGCTGCTCTCCAGCCACTCTGCCCCAGCCTTTAGTGCTCCATGGCATTGTTGTGGCCAAAGTGCAGGACCTGGCACTTGGTCTTGTTGAACCCCATGCCACTGGAGATCACCTAGTTCCAACCCTTCTGTCATGGGCAGGGATGCCACACAGCTGGAGCAGGTTGCTCAGGGTATAGGATAGCATGAAAGTTACAGACTGTTTCTTCTAATCTAATTTAGTCTTACATACTTTCATTCATTGTTAGACAGAACAATCACACACATAGGCACATTCAAATAGTCAAACTGACACTGGGCTGTATTTGAAAGAACATAGCAGTATTAAACCTTTGTGCTCAGCACCCATTTCTTCAAAGACTCTTCTGTAGTGTGCAAGAATGATGTACTATCCAAGTAGATAGACTTGTCTTCCTGACCTCCATGAATTAAACTAAGTGCCAGAACTGACATCATGGGAGTCTGTGGGATCTATTCTGCAATAATCTAGTAACATTGAATTATTTATTTTGCTTAAATTACTTTGTGAAGTAATGTATTTGATTTCATTTGTCCTGCCCTGTATGAAAAGCAGACTATTCTCCTTCGCAATTTAGATAAATGGGGACTTGTCTAAATATGTAGCATTTATTTTCAGTGTTCTGCCATTTGGAACTTCTTGGTAGCAGCCAATTCACAAAGAAAGCCACTTTAAAAAGTTTGATTGGGGAATTTAAGTAATGTGACTTATTTTAATTTGTGGCATATCCAAAGGTTGGGCTGACATCTAGCAGATGGGGGAGTAAAAAAGAAACTTCTCATTTTTAACCTTAATACTACTCTACTTTAAAAAATCATCTGAAGTCAATGGAATCACATGAGGAATAAAATAGTGTAATTGACTATAATATCTCTTACTTGGCTATAATATCTTAATCTCTTACAGACTTAGGAAACTTTTCAAATCCTCTGTCTGGTACTGAGAAAGTGTCATGGAAGTATTTTGTAGACAATAAAGCCTACCACACCATATCAATCTATGTCTTCATACATCTGTTATACTAAAGCATTCCTTGAGTTATGCCAAGAAATATGCCAGTTTAAAAGTCTTATAATATCAAGGTGTTACAAGTTGCCTTTTACTCTTTCCTATTGTCCTACATTTTTTGAGATTCTTGAATTTCTGTAAGTACAGATATATTTAACAATCAGAGCCATTACAATAGGATATCACAGGCAATGAGCTCTATTTTGCATGATGATTATCAGTTAGGAAAATATTTTAGCACTGTACCACTAGCATACCAAAGTACTAGAAATTTTTAAGTATGAAGGACTAACTGTCTAAGTTATGTTCTTCAGTAAAAGAAAGTTTTCAACTGACATTTTCTCACAAATATGTCCTTTCCATTAGAGGACTTTGAGAGATAAATCCAGGGGAAAGATAATCTCAGTGTTTCTATTATTAGCTAAAAGATTTTTTAGATTCTTTTGCACTATTTGCTAACATTGTGTTCTTCTAGGGATTGGTACTCTGGACAGATAATTTCCCATAGCTTTTTATATGCCTCTAAAAACCTATTTTCTTCCTTTTCCTTATTTGCCACTAGCACAGAAAGCCCATATACTTAGAAGTCAAAAAATTTCTAGGGTCAGTGCAAGGTTAGTAATGAAACCTCATGGGAACTCAGGACCATCATAGATCCACTGTAGTCTCTATCAATCCCTTCTAATCACAAGGTATACCAGGCTTCTTCTCTAACAAACATACTAAAAAGCTCTACCACAATACACTTCATTGAACAAGGTTTTCTTTATTTGAAGGAGCTTGGGAGAACAACTAAAGCTATGGGGGTCCATCACCTTGTTCAATGTACTGCTGCAATGGTCTATGATATTCACTAAGGCACTGAAAATCTGGGGCTACCTGTTGGGCCTGAAACATACTCTAACTGATCATCTCGTCTAGCAGAAGAGCTGCCTGGAGGCTTTTCATGTGGTTTCTGAGGCTACAAACTTTAGCTCAGTTATTCTCTTCTGTGTTTGTATAAGATGAAGGATTATTCCTCTGATTCAACAAGGGGAAAACCCCTGAGGTTGCTCTCTGAAAATAGATAAAACCAAAATAGTCACATGGTATTACAAATCTTCCCACATGGCTCCTCCACTTTGGTAGTGATGTCAGCAACCATCTTCTTGCCTCTCTTGTATGGATAAAACTGATCCCTGAGGTGGAACAGAATGAGAATGAGGAAGCACACTCATCTTGTCATCCAAAAAACCCTGTACCTTCACCTGGTCCCACTGAGTAGTGTGGGATGCAGAGGGCAGGGGCTGCTCTGGGTGTTGGAATGTTAGACAAGGCTGCAGGGTTAACTTGCCTTTGAACATTGTCACTTCAGGTACCTGTGAGTTTTGGAGGTCAGCCTAGAGTTGTGGGACAGACTGGGAGCCAAAACTCAGCCAAGGCTTGAATGACATCACTGTGCCACAAGGAAAGAGTAACTCAAGGGGACTCAGGTAGGGCTGTTCCAGTGTTACTTGTGGGTACACTCAGGCCTCTTATGTCTTTCTTCCCTGTCAGGTGAGATATTCCCCATCCATATTTCAGTCCCCATCCTCCACTCCCTCTTTTCCAGCTTCTCTGTCTATATTTGCTCGATTCAGCACTTTCAGGATCCTTGTGTGAGGCTGTTTTCTGTACACGCTAGCAAATAAACATATGGAGCAGCCCAACAAGCCCATACTCTTGCTGATTTCACTGCCTGCTGGGCAGTATAATGAACTACCAAATAAACTGTTTGCCAGCAATATTTTGAGATTAATGCTTAAAAAATTTAAGCTTAAGAACAGTAATGAAAGAGTTGAAAACTGGACTAACCATACTCCATACTTCTCAGACAAGATGTATTTTATTCTTGCTATGCCTTGACAAGTATCTTCCCATCAGGACTGCAGTTTGCAATGTAGAAATTAATCAGATGTTCAAGATAATTAAAAACACATTTCTAAGTGCTGTTGGGAAAGAAAGATGTGGAATGAAGGGACAAGTTCTTAAATGGACTTATAGACAATGATTTTACAGTTCAGTTCCCCTGAGCAACCCCATTAAAATGAATCTTAAAGTTACTTTCAGTCTCTTTGCAGATTTACAATATCAGCAAAACAATTATGGATACTTTTCTCAAATGAAATGAACACTAAAAGATTGAGAGTTTTGGAATTTTTGTTTGTTTGTTTGTTTCCCTTCTTCGTTTTTCTTCCCTTGGTGACAGCATTTAAGATAGGGGTGAGAGGAAAAAAGAATATTTTATTCACAAGGAAAAAAAAAAAAGCATTGAGAAAAATAAGACAGTTTCATGAGGATGTATTGAACACCTAGATATAAACATGCACCGTGGAAAGTCCTTTTCAAGAGGGATACTGGGACTACTAACCTTACAGCAAGCCTGTCAGTTCTACAGAAATACATATGTGACCTAGAGTCCATGAGCCTGTGAAGAATGCAAGAGAACCTTGACAAACTAGAGCTGGCTACCACTTCACATTTGCACAAGTTGTGGAAATGTTGAATCTACTAAGGGGTTTGCCTGAGAACTTCACCCCATCCTCCCAAAAGATGAGGCATTTCCTTTGCTCTTTCCTTCTCCTTTGTGTTGTCCCAATGGGAGGAACTATTGGAAATGTTAGAAGGATTTGTTTCCAAAACCCTTCCAAAGACTCATGTGACTATTTCAGAAAAAAAAAATCTATCCCTTGATAGTTTTTCACTGAGAAGATTATGTCTTTTTAGTACTCTGAAATCAAAATATATGCCTTTATGATTAGCCCAAGAAAGGAAAAAGAAGTGTGATCTTTCAAACCCAGAGGAGCAATTCATGCTTTCAGTAACATTATGCAATTCTGGCCACATGTTACATATTTATTGAAAAGACTGCTTATTTGTCTGCTTGAGTATTACTATTATTATTTTTATTTTTAGAATTTCTTGCTCTTTTAAAGGCTCACTGTCCCTTCTGGCACTGGAACTACATAATACTGAATATGTGTGACACCACATTAATTTCCATAGCAGAGGATTAGGCTATTACAAACATGGGATTAGGCCCACTCGAAGGATCAAAGCAAAAAGAGAAGTACAATGTGAAGAATATTTGGGGTTTTTTTGGCAAGCAAACAAATATCCAGTATAATAGAGCAAAACAGAAAGCAACTGCCCAAGTGAATTTTTATAATTTAACCTGAGCTCCTGATCCATAAGAATATTGGATTTTATCTAATATATTTCTTACTGGTAGAAAAATTCTGAGTTGTTTGTTTTCTTTTGTTTTCTACTGCAGCAGTGTTATTCATACAGAAGCCAATACAGAATCTGAAACAATATCCTGAGGCCATTTTCATACAATTTAGCATCTTGTATTCATGTGCATCAGCGAACAGCTACACTTCCCATTCACGCTGCTAAGTTATTGCAGTACATTTGTGGTTGATTTTTCCATTGATGCTAGAGCAGTGTATAATTAGCAGTGAATAACTTATTCTATGAATTCAACCTCATTTTCCTCTTTATGAAATGTCCACAAATAGATAAAAACATATCCCTTATTCCATTTCACTGTAGAATGAAGAGAAGCTTTCTGTTTTAAACTCTGTAGGTTTGTATTATCCTGCAATTATTCAGTAATTGAATTTGGATATTAAACAGGTGTCCGATAATATAATTTTTTCACCTGATTGCCATAAATTTTTGTCATTTGATTAAAAAACTGTTACAATTTCAGGATGAGAGATCCATCTGATACAAAACTTGTATAAATTTATTCTGTGTAAGAGCTGCTTTGTGAGGCTGAAGAAAGAAAAATGAAGGACCATATTATGTGTAGAGACATTCTGGACAAAAGAGAAAATTATAAAAGAAATAAAGCCCTCTGGGTCCAAAAAACCTACTTTATTTCTCTTCAAGAAAATGTTTAGATATATCCCCCATCTTCCTTAAAAGAGGTTGGGATTTCCTTCTTAATGTAATGACTGATCCAGTAATCTTTGGCCCTGGACAAAGTCAAAGAGCTCTAATTTATTCAGAAGAGGTAGGAAGAGAAACATGATTTTCAAATTTCTTTTTCCCATTGTTTTCCTCTGTTAAGCTTCACCACTGTCTTCTTTGTTGTCCTAGGAATCATCAGTTTTGCTTTCACATTTGTACATGATAAATTAATCTACATGGAACAATATGTCTTTTCATAGGAAATTTCCATAGCAGGTTTGAAAATGTGTGTATTCAAATTTAATTGTATTCTGTATGATCTAGCACCATACATAAGTACTGCATTCCTTGAAGATAAATGAAAATGCCTGTCACACACTCACTGAAGGCAAACTTAATAATCAATCCATTTTAACTAACTTTTAATTTTCTGTCCAGCTGGAGGCATTTCCAAGTATACTCAAGTACTCTGTGTTTAGCTGGTGGATATCAGGATGAGGGAGGCTTCTATCAGGGACCGTAGGGTGAACAATGGAAATATTTATCCTGGCTTTGGTAGGTTTGTGAGATTCTGTGAACCTGTGATTCTATTTGCATCACTTCCTTCTAAGTGACCATGCATGTGTGGAAAATTATGCTTGAAAATGGTAGTGATGGGTTATGTAGTCATTACAGTCAATGATTAGATAAAAGTAAAGTGTATAAAGACCAAATGAAATTCATTATTAGTAAAAACTCAGCCTTGATCCCTAAAATGAGCAAAATATCTCCCCACTACCCTGTAAATTTGCTAAATAAAACTTGACTTTGAATTAACTTTGCAAATCAGACTTCCATGCCATGCGTAAATTAAAGGTAGGTATATACTAACAATGTAAGACTGACAGAACCACCAGTAAATCTAATTGCATATGGAACTTGAAGATCTCACTAGAGACGTCTTCATTGAAAATAATGATATTCACTTTAGGCTGTGCACTGTAGGCTGCAGAGCCTGGAGAGCTTAAAATTTATTAAAAAAAAAAATAAATAAAAGAAGACAAGAAAGCAAGAAAGAGTGAGTAAGAGCATTTTCTTGCCCGGCTTATTTATCCAAGCTCACAGCTCAAGATTAATCCACAAGGGCATAGAGGCAGAAGATTAACAAACTAAAGACAGTTCATTCCTTGCTGAATTTTATTTTTACTTTGAAGCTATTATGGACATGTTATACATGTCCATAACATTGCATTCTGACAAGCACAAGACGTTCATGAAACAGATGCCCAACACAATTGTATCATCTGTGTAGTGGCACATATGCACAACTGCATAACGGAAGCTATATTCTCACAGAAGATGCAGAGGAATTTGTCATATGTAAGACATCACAAAAAATAAAATAAATCCCATTTGCCTTGTTTTGAAACAGCACTGCAATTAAGGCTATATTTACACTGAGGAAAGTTTGGAAATTTTGATGGAACATAGCAGTCACAAGGAGTTATGAAGCAGCAAGATAAATTCCTCACTTAAATTTGAAAGATTAAGGAATTATACAAACCATGCGAACTCTAAGCACGCACTACAGAATAAGAACAGAAAATTTAAAATTTAGCAAATGTTAAAGTTTGGTTTTAAAATATAAGAGGCATTCAGTCAGTCAGATAGCAGAAATGTGCTTCAAAGACATTCATACAGCCTTACATTGCATACCAAAAATTTTTTTGAATAAAATTAAGTATCACTGTGCACATAGAGACAACTAAAGGGTTCAATGTAGAACACAATGTATCAAAGAATTTGCTGCAAACCAGAAATAATTTGTTTAGTTCTAATATTGCACGGGTGGATTCTCAGTTATCTAAGTTCTTTTTTGTCCCCCCTTAATATTCTATGGCTAAAAGTATAAAAAAGAAAAAAAATAAAATATCTGATTTTACAGTATACAGAAAGCATCTCATGTACATTGCTGAAAAAGAGATGAAAGGGGCTCTGAAATGAACTAAGACTTAAGAAAAGTGATTGGAGAGAAAAATTTCCATAAATAATGCAGTAACTTGGACATGTCAGAGAAGGAATAATTTTCTACTCATTCCTGAAATCAGAAATATCAAAAGAAAGGCATTGATTCTGGTAATGGAAAATAAACAAGAAAGATAAGACCCAGATGACTTAAAGGACTGTACAGATTAAGGTGACTTGCATGTGTTTGATCACAGAAAAAGATGTCTGTGGACATACACAGAAGCATCAGAATGTAGGTCTCAAGTCAGTGCTGGATCAGACCTCTACCTTGTGCTGCTTTCAGAATTTGTCACAGCAAGACTACTACTTTGCGCAATTCTTGTCCTCACATGGTTATTCTGGGGCAGTTTATATTTAGTTTGACAATGTCCCAGAAAACCAAGAGGTTTTGGAAATGGAACACCTTAGCACAGACCTTCTCAACATGACATATAAATGGTCCCTTCCTTAAGTGCTTTCTTATTTAAACTGTGTCATGCAAAAGCAAAGAGAATTTGTGTTTTCAATCTGGAGATTCAGAGATGAATGAAACACCTAGATGTTTGTGTATGCCAGTTTCTTCAATGAAAATGCAAAATGTTTCCAAGGTGAAGTTAGGATCTAGTTCAAGTGACAAAGTTTCTGCTAAGTCAGTGGAAACAGAATTTCACTCCGTACAGTGCCTGTATCTCCCTCACAGAACAGTGATGAATTGCTTATAAAGACTAAATATCCAAGTATTAACTCTTGTAAAAGTAAACTGCACATGAACACACATTTTTTAAATACTTATGGATAATCTTTTAAGAAATGCAATGATCTATTCAGGACACTTTTGGAGGAGTAAATATATAAGAAGGCTATGTTCTTTTTCTACCCCAGGTGTAGAAGAGAACTGAGGAAACACTTGTGCTGGTTTTGGCTGGGATAGAGTTCATTTTCCTCAGAGTAGCTGGTACAGGGGGGGCTGAGTTTTGTAATTGTGCTAAAAATTGTGTTATATTTCTGATATTGCTGAGCAGCACTTCCACAATATCAAGACCTTTTCTGTTTCTCACACCACCCCATCAGCAAGGAGGCTGGGGGTGCACAAAAAGTTGGGAAGGGACACAGCTGATCCCAACAGATCACAGGGATGTCCCATACCATATGGTGTCATGCTCAGCACATAAAGCTGGAGGAAGGAAGAGGTAATGGTGTTTTGTCTTCCCAAGTAACTATTGTGTGTGGTGGAGGCCTGCTTCATTTTGTTTCTCACTTACATCCCTGGCTTTTGTTTTCCCTGTTAAATGGTCTTTATCTCAACTCTGATATCTTCTCACTTGTACTATTCTGATTCTCTTCCTCATTGCATCAGGGAAGAGTGGGTGAGTGGCTGTGTGAGGTTAAGTTGCATCTAAGGTTATACCATAATAGCCCGTTAGCTAAAAAACAATTATTACTATTGTCTGGAATAAAACCCATAAAACCTCTGAAATTATTTACAATTAAAGCACTGCAAAGCTTCCTAATTCAGTGGAAACAGAAGCCAAATGATGGTGATGTATTTGGACTGATATGTGTTGGTCTCAACATGAAATGTTCTTCCCAGTCCTTGGAACTGCATGGTCAGAGCACACGCTATCTACAATAGTCCCTGAATCAGAAGCAGGTGGCCAAACAATATTTGTCTATACTTTGATGATAATTTTAGTATTTCAAGCAAAATTGAGAGCATAAAATTATTTCATTGCCTCACATGACCTGAGTGCATAGTACTGAATTACCAGTATTGTTTGCTTCTTTGATATGTATGCACATATAAATGGCCTTTGCCATTTAGAAGATTGATATTTAGGACTCAGAATGTCTCTACTAGTACATCTGGCTTGTGCAGCACCATTTCTTTTCATTTCATTTTCTTTACAACTTCGGTGCAATGTTTCCTAATAGCTGTAATAAAGTGGCTCCATGCAAGAAAGTGACAAAAGTGCTTTCTGTCAGGAAACAGAAGACAACTTTTGCTTGAGTTATTCTTGACATACTCTGTACACTGAGCGTCTGATAATTTTCTTGGCCATGTGCTTTACAGTCTTCTGACAACTTCTGATTTTCATGTCAGACCAGAGCAAAAAAGTCTATTCTTGTGGCTTAGAACCAGCCTAGGAAGCACTGTAACAAGAAAATACATGTGAGGAAAAAAGAAAGTGTGCTGCAGTGCAAATAAAACATGGTGCTGTGAGTTAGACAAGACAGTGATTCAACAGGAGTCAAAATGGTCCTTACCTAAATATGTAAGACACGAGTTCTGCATTAGGATGTAGATATTCTCTTTATTTCAGGCTTTGCATAACCTTTACTATGTGACACAATGTTATTTTTGTTATTGTTTTTTGTTTGTTTTGGTTTTTTGTTGTTGTTTGGTTTTTGGTGGGTTTTTTTGTTTGTTTGATTGGTAGGGTTTTTTTGTTTGGTTTGGTTTGTTTTTGTCTCTTTAATTTCTCCTTTTTCTTATGAAAGTAAATGAGTGCACTGGCATTTAGCTCTAAGGTTGTGGAAATTCTACTCAGTTAACTAGAAGCAAATACTTAGGTATTTTTATAGAAGCCTGAACACATGCAAGTCCCTTGGGCATTCCAAAGACACCAAAGGTTCCAACTTAGTTTTAGAAAAATTCTGTATATATAATGGGCACACACACAGAGGTAACTTTGATGTCAAAACTTCTGTATACATCATTGCCTGCAGATCTCAAAGACACTTGCTCTTCAAGTTACTTCTTCAGTTAGAGTCATTTGGCAAGTTGCTCCATACCTGGTCAAACATTAGATACATTTTAGGTATCACCACCTTGGCAAGATGTTAGGTCTGTGAATTTGGTTCAAGGACCTCTTCAAAATATTCTTCTAACCTGCTCTCTGTATTTTTCTTAGTTATTTTATAATTTTTAGCTTCTTCCTACCCATCATATCAATTCACTTGCAATTTTTTAAAAGAGAATGTCAAACTCAGTCACCTGTCAATAATCAGACTGTCACTTAACAACAATGACAACAACAAGTCAAATGGGAGAGAAATAGTTCACCATCAGACAAAAAGTATAGCGGCCATAACTATTATCTGCCTATGTTACATTATACAGAAAAAACTTGTGCACAACAGAAGGCACCCTAAGGATTCCAGCTGCTAGAAACTTGGACTTGTGCCTGCAAATTAAATTTACAAAAGACAAAAAAAGTTCAGTATTTATATATTGGCTTTGGCAACAAAGTTTTGCACATTGGGGAAATAAATTCTGAATGAAATTATTGTGGGAAGAAAAGCCAAGCTTCCCAGGAACTGGATTAATGCTGTGACTTCAGGATACAATTCTGGTATTTGTCCATCTCCTTTCTGTTGGCATCTTCCTAGATGTCTGATCACCTGTATGACCAAAGAGAAACTCAACTTCACTGCCTATACCTGAACTTGGGTATGTATGCTAATTAGTATGTTTTCTCAGGCAGGTAGCAACTCTTTTGAGGTTTCCCAACTTGCATTTTGTCTGGACACAAACGACCTTAGTTCAGAAACTGGATAGCCATGTGGTCTTTAACTTTACAAGGTTTTTTAAAAAAAGGTTGCATTTATTTCAGGAGCACTGGCATAAGAGTGTGGGAAAAGGCTTGAAGGAAGCTGACTCCCATCTTACTGTCCACTGATAATACAGTTAATTTATTCTTAGCATTCTCTTGGTATTGAACACAAGGACAGCCTAAAGATATCTGAGAAGTTCTAGAGAAGCTGTTCTCTGATAGTCTGACTGCCTGAATCCTTAAATCTAACTGTATGCTCTAATTCAGTTCAAGCCCTTGATGCCTGTCATTTCTTGAATTAATAAATCACATTGGGGATCCACAAGAAAAACCTAAAGGAAGTGAATTTGAGAAGATTCAAACATATTTGGTTCTTATAATTATATAACATCAATAACAGTCAGTGTAGACCAAGAATGATAATACTGTCAAATGTGTTCCATCTCCTCAAAGACCTTACATACATAGAGACCACTGTAGAACCACTGCAGTGTGTGGGTCATAGGAGAATGTCTGGAAAAGGTAAGTGATGTTTTCACTGCAGCAGTGGTCATGACAAACTTCCCAAGTTGAATTACTGTGTCAAGAGCTCTAGACCTTTGCTTGTCAAAGACCAATTTTCAGGTTGGCATGTCCAGATATTGAGTCCTACGGAAAAAGAGTGGATGGAGACAGAGCTTCCTGCTCTGATAATCCATTGGACTCTTTTTGATAAATTCTGATACAACTGACAATTCAACATAAAAAATACTGAGTGAGAATCTTAGAGCTCTGTAATTTTCTGTTGCAGAGCTAGATATCAGAGATAATTTTCAGTCTAGTGACTTTAACGCTCATATAAGAGTAAGATTTTTCTTACACTAGTAGTGGTAAATGGGCCCCAAAACACATATGACTCAGGTTCTGGATGACAGGAGAAAAACAACAGTAAAATTAATTAAACAAACAAAAAGATAATATACACAGTGATGAAAAGAGGAAATGCAAAAAAAAAAAAATAAAAACAACCCCCCCATCAAATCTCTGCTTAGTGAAGAACTCTAATAGAAAGTACTTGATTTGCTAATTCTGTACTTCATGTAAAACTGTTTCAGAAGGAGAAATTTTAAAAGGAAATTACTAGTCAAAAACCCCCCAAAACCCCCACATGCACACACAAAAAAAAGCCACAAACCCCAAACCAGTGCATTGCAGAATTTAGCAATATTTTTTCATATGTGCATGTGCGACAACACCACACATTGCAAAATACTGACCAATTTAAACTACTGAAGATACTATGTGTTAAAATCTCACATATTTTCACTAAGGCTGAAACAAGCAATTTATAATTGCATTTTTCTACATAATTATCATATTGTCATTAAAAAATGATTGTCAAGCAACAATGACAAAAAATTTCTTTGGAAATGAGAATATGGTATATTTTTTTTAATACAAGGTAAGTGTCAGGGTTTCAGAGGGGTTTATGGATTTAAGACAGCTAAGAAAATGTTTGTGAAGAAATTTTCAAGAAGAGTCAAACAAGAAATGTTATTAATGAAGAGAAATCCGTGTTTAAAAAATAAGGAGATTCAGAGAACACATGTGTGAAAGTTAATGTCAACTAAGCCTATAATTGCAGACATCCTGGAATTGTTTTTAAAATATATCAGTCCAAGAATGCTATTATTTCAAAATAGAAATATTTTATTTAGCAGCAACTAAAAGGCTTGATAAACCAAAGCTATTGAAAATTCTTCAAAGACAAATGATGTCTACTTACATAAAAAAAAAAACAAAAAACCCCTGCCACTAAATGTTTTTATATGACAAAGTGTTCCACTTTGAATAATTTACTCATTCTTTTAAAAGCTAGAGAACATGCATGATACTGTACTTATTAAACAGCATGCCGAACCTGAAAAATTAATCAGATAAAGCAGCACTGATACTTTCGAAACTGTCATTTGTTGAGTCTTCTGGAAATACCAGAAATTTAACTGATGATATTTGAGTTTATTCTCACTAGAAATAGAAGGATGTATCCCTTAATTCCAAGAGACAAAAATCCACTGACCTCGTGCCTAAGTTCCATATTAAAATGACTTTCCCCTTAGTATGAACAAGTGTTTTTAATTGGGACTTTCACCTTATAAATTAGGGGATAAGCCTGCAAGATTCTGAGCACTATTGACTGATACTAAGAGCCCTGAAATTTAAATGCAGTTGAAGGAAAACATCGAATTTCAGGACCTCTTTCTAAACTAAAAAGGCATGTTAAGCATTTAGATTTCTGTACTTATGGTCAGAAACTCGCATACACTGTTTATACACTGTGCTTGTGCTCACTCAGCTTAGAGGAAGGTCACAGCTGAGTGGCTTGATTTCCTTCATTTGACAATGACTACTAAAGACAACTAGAGCATAGCATGCTGCAATATCAACTTGCACCTACCTGAATAGGCACTGCATTTTCATTCACTCTCTGTGTTGTATCTGGCAACCTTTTGAGTGTTCATTGTATATTTCAGTCCAGGCAATACAATAATATCATGAGATTAAATCTGACAAGTGAGGAATTTTTTTCAAGGCAAAAAATATCTGCAGACACAATTTGGATTCAGAAAATTATCATTAAGTCAGTTGCAAGTATCTTCTCCATAAACAATAAGAAGAGCATCATAAATAACTGTGAATTTTATAATAGTTACAGGGAAAAAAATCATATTTTTATACATTAAATGTTTGTACTGAAATACAAAATTGCATAGAATAGGATCATATTTTTATATATTAAATGTTTGTACTGAAATACAAAATTGTATAGAATTGTATAGTATAGAATAGGATAGTCTCAAAGAGTGCCAGAAAAATACACAGTATTTCTTCCTTAAATGATTTTAAAATCTTGTGGTGTGTTTTTTGTTTTGGTTTGGGTTTTTTGCTTGTTTGTTTGTGGTTTGTTTTGTATTGCACAGACTTTTAAGGATTTTCCAAGCACTATTTGGAACACAAACATACAGTGACTAAAACTAGGATATTTTCATGAGTCAAAATACACCAAGTGCCTGTTCAAAAGTAGAAATATGAAAAAACATCCAACTTGAAATTGATTTGTACAAATTTATTATTTTTAACTTTTTAATTTGGAACTACTATGAAAAAAGTGATTTCATAAGGCAAAAACATCTTATGGAGCCATGTATCACTTGTATTATGTTCCATATAGCAATTATTTTCAAGGTTTGATTAATAGGTTTCCTTCTATTAGTATAATGCTTCAATATTAACCTATTTAAGTAATATTGAGCAGAAACTTTTCAGGAAACAAGTGAAAGAAATGGAGTGTAAGCAACAGAAAGCAGAAATTTAGTTCCCAGAAAGAAAGTGGAATTCACTGGCTATTGATCATATGCATAAGAAAGTTCATTAGCACCTAGTAATTAATGAACTCTGTTTTGTGAAAGTACACTCATAGACAAAGAAGACATCTACAATAAGACAGTTGCAGAATTTAAAGAGACACTAAAAAATGTTTGAACAATCAACACAGTGGAAGGATGATTTTTGGTTAATAATAAACTCCTGAGCTAATTCCTTCAACTGAATTGTGATGGATTAGGATAAGAAGAAGGAGATTCATAATCAATTTGAAACTAAACCACACACAGAGAATAAGTGACATTTCTGATACCAGCAATTTCTGATAATATTACCTTCAGGGACAAAATTTTAGGCAGTAACTTAAAACACCAAACCTACCTAAGCCCAAGACATTGAGGATTTGTCCTCTAGGAGACTAAATATTTGAACTAAATTTGAAAGGGGTATAAACTTGAAAGGGGTATACACTAAATGAAAAGTTGCTTCAGGGTCTTTGATGCATATTCTGTGGGTCTAAGATTTTAAAAAGTCTGTCTTCTGAAGGGATACTTTTTACCAAGGCCTGTAGTGACAGCACAAGGGACAATGGTTTTAAATGTAAAGAGGGTAGATTTAGATAGGAAGACATTTTTAGGGTAAGCATGGTGAGGCATTAGAGCAGTTGCCTGGAGAAATTCTGGATGCCTCATTCTTGGAAGTGTTCAAGGTCAGGTTGGATGGGGTTTAAGCAATCTGGTCCAGTAAAAAATGTTCCTGCCTATGGCAGAGTGGAATAGGTGGTCTTTAAAGGCTCTTTTGGACTCAAAACATTCTGTGGTTCTATGATTCTATGAAATTTTTTTGCTGTCACTGATTATTTCTGTGATTTCTTCTTTAATGTGCTCCTGAAAATCTGGATAACATTTATCTAAGATACACATTATAGGTCTAAACACATTAAAGATCATGAAGAACTTTACTTCAAGGAGAGTGAGGCCATGTCATGTACATTATGCACTCTTTCTACTGAAATGACACTTTATGTAAACTTTTATAGAAATAGATCAAAGGATGCAAGCTATGTAAACAGATTAAATTTTTCGGCTTTTGGATATATGATTGTTTTAGCAGGGCTGTCGTACAGCCTGACCCTCCATTTGAAAGGGGCTTGGGCTAAATTTGATTTAAATTAAAAACAAGCAAACAAAACCAAAACAGAAAAGGATGAAAGTTCAAGGGCAAGGCATAGCTATGTTTCTATCTGGAATGATTTAACAACTGCTATCAGGCTTGCTGCAATAGATAGATTTTTCCAACTTTAGTCTAGGGCTTTCAACACTTGCCCATCTCCCACATTCGATTGCTTTCTGTGAGATGAGGGAGGGTGTCTCTGACAGTCCTTTCTGATTTAATTTTGTACTGTTGGGCAACAGCATATCAACCGTAGTGCACCCCTCGTGGATTTGTACAAGCTGGGGGATATAGCAATATCCTATTGGATTTTTTGCTATCATAGGCAGGATGCCAGACACAACAGGGAGAATTAATTATTAACATCACTTCTATCTTTCCAACATAGCTTCAAGGCACTATTTTGTTTGCTCTCACTGATGGTGATTATTTCTCAACTGTTCCATGTATAATGAACTGCACATGCCTCTCAGATTTCAGACCTTAATCTAGCAGGTTATCTGTTGTATCCACAAATCCTGTCATTCCTTCAGTATCCAGGTTTGTGATTTAATCTACAAAGCTCTCTGGAGTGACAGTAACACACACAGGATTTCAGTAAAGAGCAAGCTCAGGCAGATCCATGGGATGCTGGACAAATTAATGGAGATGGTCCACTGGGATAATTTATGCTCATATATTCCAAAATAACTTGCTCAATTTTATACTCTAACTAATGGAGACAAGAATGAATACATCATACGTACTCATTTGCAGTTGATAACTGCCATTGCTTCAAGAAGAAGGTGACAATTCTCTTTCAAATCTACAAATGCCTTAAAAGTTAAATTATTGTGAAGCCCAAGGGCATATCTGAACAACCTTTCTTTTTTTTTTTTTTTTAAATTCCAAAATTGCCATTTCCAGTGTCTTCAAAATTCAGCACTGTAGTGCTTCTTTTTACAGTTAATAACATCTGCTTAGTATACTAAATAAACAATTAAAATAATTAAAAATCTTTGTCAATACATATGAAAGTCTTTGTATGCGGAGGAGCGCAATACTGTCAACATTGCATTCCTAAATCACAAAACAAGTAGGCTGAAGAAAATTAAGTGTGAAAATGAAGAAAAATATTAGGAAGGAGATTTTCAAGATTACCATAAAATCAGCAGACACTGCTATTTTTTTCAATAAAAGAAATATATACTGAACCAATGTAAAATGAGGCAAAAGCTATTTGTTTTCCTAGTATTTATATAGAACCAAAGTTATTAATGTGGCCAAATTGGCAAAAAAAGCAGGGAACAACTGCTTTTTAAGTACTCAAGGTAGAGTTTTCACAGTTCCTATTATGAGGAGTTTCTAGTTTAAGTTAATGTTCAAGAACAAACTGAGAGTTGTGTAAATAATTTATTCTCCAAAGCAGTTAAAATTTTCAAAATGGGAATATTTCAAAAGATATTTACTTAGAAAAAATATTTCATTAAAAATATATTTTCAGTTTAGAAATATATTTTCACTTTAGAAAAATTACTACTTAGCATAGACTAACTTTTTTTATTTGAGAATTTAGATAGGATAAATTTAGAACAAAGCAATGCTGAAGCATGAGATGGAACACGGTGAAACAAAATTCAACCAAAATTTCATAAAAACTTCCTACAATGAGGTGATGTGAGTAATGTCAGTTGGCATTTTCAAGAGGAAAACCATCATATGTCAAAAACACTTCTCATCTTCTCTTGAGACTCTTATGAGACTATTTCAAAGATTAACCTGTTTCATTAGATTAATAGTAATATTCAAGTGTTTTCAAAGAAAGGCTGGGAGCACATCTTCGCAGAAGAAACACAAAAATATTTTTTTTCATGTGCCATTTCTCAATTCTTTCTGCTTCTGTATAATAGCGTAATGAGACACATGACTTGGACTCTAGGTTCAAAGTCTCTAGTCAAAAAGTTCTATAATGGACTCTTTTCTAATTTAAAGTTAATAGTAGAGAAATTCAAATGTGATACCTAGTACGAATTAGATTAAATTGTTAGCAATACTGAATTAAATTCTTACCCTTATTTATCAGAAATTTTAGTCATGAATTTTGTTTACTTATTTAGGATACAACTAAAAATGGTTCTGGACTGTTATTTATAAATTAGTTTTTAAAATCATGGGTTTATACATATTGATACATACAGTTAGTGAAGTAGATAATCAAATTAGGGTTTCAAAGTCACTTTGAAAGATGCAATAAATTTAAGGTAGTGCCACAACGGACTACATAGCCTTCTATAATCAGAAGATGATAAAGTGTAAGGCTTTTCCTATTTTCAATAACTAATATTAACGAATGTTAAAAGAGGAAAAGAAAGAACAAGAGAAAAGTAACAAAAAATATATCAATTAGTCAAATCACTGTACTCCCTTCACTCAAGGTGTGATTTGAAATCTTGATATCTTTCTCTTTTCTTATTTTCTGTTACATACAACAGAATGCTGTGGCTTGGGAAAATGTAACTTCAGCTCTCAAAAATTCTGTCTGAATGCATTATATGTATTCATCAGACAACCAAGGACACAGTTTACAGAAGAGATAAGGAAAACAAACTAAAATTTAAAAATTCATTTAGCTAAAAAGACTTGCTATAAGTACTCAGCTGCTCTTTCGAAGGTTGCTCTTTTGTAAGCATCATGTGAAATGATTATTATCTTCAAGAGGATAGAGCTTTTTGTTTTGGTTTGATTTTTGTTTTTCTTTGAAATGTTAATTCTGGAATAGGTAGTATTGTTGCAATTCTTGCTATGTTTGCTTGAGTTTAGGTAGAAATGAAGTGTGGAGTTCAAGTCTAGCTTGATGACAAAATAGTTCCTACCTCATAGAAAGTTTGACAAAAATGAACTTATCCAGAGCACTTAAATTGAACTTCTGGAGAGGATTCCAGATGTTGATTGCAATATCTGTTTTTTCACCAAATGCAACAGATAATGTTTATGACATCTATGTAACTTCATTTTTTCAGCTAATAATTCTTTCCTTTCATCCTTGCTTTGTAACCTCTTTTGAATTGCTGAGAACTTCTAGGACGTTAATGAGAGAAACCATACTACTCTATTCAGCAAAATATATACATTATGGGAGATGTCAGACTAATTTTTTTTTTCAAATATAATTGACATTTCTGCAAATATATTCTATTTTGCCAAATAGGAACAATACATACCAAAAATATTTTGCAGCAGTAGTGCAAAGGCTGATTGTATTTTTAGAACACAGTGGAGATTTTGAAGGAAAGTACTAGCTAAAGCCTTGGTATTTGCTGAGTAAAAGCAATGGATAGCCTTATTTGCACTTAGTGTTTTTTGAACAAGCTTTGAGCATTATCACATGGTTTTATACTTGACTTACTAGTCTATTAATTTGTTTTCATGGAACAAGCTCCAGAGAGCAATAGAGAAAAAAAGTTCAATGCATGAGCAATATTATCTGTTCTCAAATGTCCATAGAAAAAGAAATGGAAATCATAATTATTCACTGTGTTAAATAACATCCTTTTAATGTCTAACATTTATTTTGAATGTTAGAATCCAATTACCATGTAATAATAAAGACCCTTACAGTACAATATCTTTCAGCACAGGGGGCTTATGCAGCTAGTTTCCATGCATTATTTGTACATTTCCAATTTGTTTAGTACAAGAGTATAATTAGGGAGAAATATAGGAGAATAGAAACAGTTCAGTTTTGTCAGTAATGTATACAAACACAGCATAATACAAGACAGCAAAGACAATATTAAAAAAGAAAGGGCAAAGCATTTAAGCAAAAGAAAACTTTATCTGCAAGAGAATGCAATTGACACAGGAGCAAGATAGCTGAGTAACTCAGTTGTTTATGACCCTGTTAAAGACTATCAGAATGAGTACCTGAAATAAACATGAATATGATCCAAAATACCCTAAGGGATACCAGAACTAACACAAGTGACAAGCTATCATGTGTCTGTCCTACAAAACTGATGTTGCTGCTAAAGATAATATCACCCTGGACACACAAGCTTTTCTCAAACAATGAATAAAAATACATTTGTGCAAACAAAGATGTGTAATCAGGTTGCATTTTAAGCTTTAAAATGGGAAAATAATCATACATGTAAGGCCAAATACAAAAAGGAAAGAAGGGCAATGTACACATAAAGGAGTTAAAGAGTGAGTGAAGCAGGATAGTCCATTCTATAACAGAGGGTATATGACAAGAATAATTACATATGGTATGAATTCAAGTGGATAGAAAGTTCTGAGAGCTGCAAGAAAGTAGATGACTAATGATGAGCAAGAAGAAACTTAATTAGCTACAGACTAAAGAATTACAGACTTATCTCCATGATAGCTTCTATGTGCCAAATTATAAAGCACGGGGCTATTAAAAGAAATATTGTTGGGTTTATGATTTTTTTTTTTCAAATAGTGTTCCAAAAATAATATAGTTTTGTGGTTAGGTGTCATAGTAATATTTCAAAACCAAACAACAGAAATAATATTCATCATCCTATACAAAGAATATAATATTTTATTGGTGTCTTAGTTAATTACAACCAACTATAAAAAAAAGGATTTCAGCCTCTATATATTTGCGTATCTACAAATCAGAATGACTACCAAACTTTTATATATGTGATTACTGAGTATAAACCCATCTGTTTTCAAACTTAGATAGATTATTTTGACAAAATCCTTTTGCTCATAAAATGTCATCTGGAACAAGGGTTTAAATCAAGCTTTGGCTAATGAAGTATCCCCAACCCAATGGAGAAAATGGTTCAAAAAAGTTTTATTGTTTACATATATATATATATATATATATATATATAAAATATGCACATAACTACAATGGATATTTGGAAGCTCAAAATAAGATAACTTACTGTTTTGATGCATGTTACCCACAAATTTTCTGATGTTTCACTGTTTGCGTCTAGCCCCAAAATATTTGGAAAACGAGATCTTTTGAGAGTGAAGTAGTATAAAATTAGTACAATCCCATGAATCCTTAAAAGTCATACAGCCTCTTCAATTTGTTTTCCATAGGTTTGCAAACTACAAAATAATTTTAAAGCAAAATGGAAATGCTAATACTTTTTGCTCTTTACTACTCTCCTGCTTTTTAGATTTATTGACTAGCTTTACAAGCAAGTACAGATACCTGCAAATCTCTGAAGAGAAGCTCACTCATGTCTAATGTTCTACCCTTAAAAAAACTTGTTCACACAGCTTGTTGGAAATTGTAAAGACGTCAAACGAGGCACACCATATTTTTTATTTTTCAACACAGCATGCTTAAATGAGTACTGCACTATGCAAAAGAAAAGGCTATGTTGTCCTAGATCTCTGGTGCTTGAAACAACTAAGTATGTTTTAAGGAACAGAAGGTTAAGGAGGTAATAGATTATTAAAAAGAAGTCTTTTTAATGAGTATAGGTTAAATATTTTTTCTCATAATCTAGTTGGCATTAATACTCCATTAGCAGAGTCTTTCTACTGAAGAAAATCTGTAGTAACTGAATTTATAACTCTAAACTCGCCCACTGTTCCCTTTCATTACTTTTATCTTTTTATTCTGATTATGAATGTTCATCTCCTGAAAACAAATAAACAAAATTATTAATACAGACAAAATAAAAAAATATGAAAACTGTTGTGATCTATGCTTCTGTAACTATGTGCCTACAAATGCATACAATTACACATGCAAGGATTTCTCCCAGCTGGGTTTATTATAGTGGTTGGTGGCATTCTAGGACGACTTCAGTCCTAAGAAGAACTTCTTAATTTATTAATGGCTGTTTTCCTCCTATGAACTCTAGCATAACTTCTGATGTAGGAAAGAAAATATTTATATTTAAATTTTTAGAAATAACTCAATTATCCAGAAAGAGTTGAGTGGCCTCAAGCATACCCCTGTAATGACCTTAGGTACTTCTAAGCACTATGTTGCCTTGTGTTCTGCTTTGTATTCACATGTGAAAAGGGGGCAGAGTTGATATATGATGCAGCAAGTAGAGGATCCCATAGATGTAAATCATAAAAAATTAATTAAATTAAAAAGAGTAAACAATCCCAGTTTAGCCCTAATGTGGTACAATTTCAGAGAAACAGACCATAACTTCGCTGGGTAGGGAAATCAGTCTGAGATGAAAAATGTGCAACACATATGTGGTCCTGTTTATGCTGGACTTGAAAGCACTGGGGAGCATTTTTACCCTGATCATGTGTTCAGTGTTTATTTTCTGTACTCAGTATATTTAATAAGTACTGCTACAAAACTTAACCTGTAAATTTTTTTGTGCGCTTTAATTTGAAATATTATTCTAGTATTCAGGGGGAGGGTGCAAGAACATACAGACATATGGCATCCATATTCTTAATAACTGTGTTTTGCTTAATCATGTAAGATATTTTGCAGTTTTAATTAGTATCAAGTTTGGGTAAAACAGTTTTGAATAAAGGAAGAAAGAAGTCAAACATTTTTTCTTGATGCTTATCTGAATAAAAACATTGAAATAATTTTTACATTTCATGTAAGGAAATTCATGTACTTTTCTAGATGTAAAGGACTTAAAGACTGAAATGAAGACTCTAATAGTAAGTGTTTAAGAGACCACATTATTCACAGTATTCATGTATATCCTGTATGACTTTCACACCTTTCTCCTTTCACCACTGTACTTTGAATTAAGCTTGCCTATATCTCTAAAGAACTGTTTGAGCTAAAACATCCATTAACCTTCAGGAAATCCACTATCATGGTTCTTGAATTCTCCAAATTATTCTTTTTTTTTAAAATGTAAAGGATACAAATGAAATAAGCGAAGTATTCCTATTCACAGCCTGCAGAGCCTTGCTAATGTTTTAAACTGTGCTGCAGTTGCTGATGCTTTTCAATATTCAGCTTTGGAAAACAGTCTAAAGCACACTACCAAAATGTGTAGAGGAAAATGTGTCTCCTGCAGACCTTGCCCAGAACAGCAAATCCCCAATCCAGCCAAACTGAAAAGCAATTTTAATTCAATCGTATGTTATATTAGTGACAGATTGTATTTCTTTATGCACTTTCAGGCTTTTGCCATCAGCTAGGTCAGTGCCCATAATGGGAAATAATTAGTCACAAAAGTGATTTTAACAGTGACTATATATTCATGCCCTTGATAACAAGTCCAAGAAGATTCTTCACAGAATTTCTAATTGTTTCTTTGAGGACAAAGACAAACTTTGGGAATTTTAAGACAGCAGAAAAAAGAATTGGATTTAGAATATGATTCTAAGATTCCCATTCTGTTTCCAGGCTACAAACACTTGGAAACACAAGTTTAGAGCTGCTTCAAGGATTATGGCTATAATTTCTATTTTACTGATTACAAAAATGCACTTTTTTTGTTCATAGTGCATACACATACATTTTTATGCTACAAATATTTGAATCAAAATAGCATGCGAGTTACAGGAATATGAGGCATTTACCATAAAGTATAATTTTGAAGTTTAGAGTCAACTATTTGGGAAGACAAAATAGAGCCAGGACTTTAAAGCCAGCAGTCAGTAGACTACTCTGAAGTATACATCATGATATTGATATTTTGACATGGATACAAATAATCCCATCCAGCAATATATTTAGTAGTTTTGGAAAGAGTAGATGTATTTAAACTAGCAGGCTTACTCTGCTCCATAGAGACTGAGATTTTGTTTAAAGAAAAGCACCTTAAATGAAACACTGTGTGAGCTGTTGAATTTAATAGTGTTATAGGAACTGAAATTTCTCTTCTATTCTAGTCTAGTCTAAATATGTGTTAGACATAGAAGCTGAGAGGTTTCATAAACCCTGCACACCAAAAGGCTTTATAAAGAGTAAGCAGTTCCCTTTTTAGCTCGGGTTAAATTTGGAAGGAGACAACAGAATTATAACACCTCCTATTTGAAAGATACATTCTTTTTAACTATAGGTATTTCCCAGTTTGAAAAGGATATAAGTAACAGGTGTTTTGAGTCAAGAAAATGACTGTGGCTCAATTTACTATGGTATCTTGACAAAGAATAATGAGACTTTATTCAATTCACTAAGTATTATTTACTGTAGGAGGAACTACAGCTGAAAAGAAGGAATCAAAGACTTTAAGACAGTGATCATCTTAATCTTTCTTTAGCTAGAAGAGAATACTAATCTTATATGAATGTGTGTGGGAAATATGCATTAAGAAGTCACTCTGTAGAGAGGTTAAAGCAATTGCAAAATATCAGTTCCAAGAATTGCTCAGAAAATTGTGCAAGAAATCCTCTGCTCTATGCTGGTAAATCCTGTGGTGGGAGGATGACAGCTCAGGGATTATATTTTTTTTTTTTTTTTAAGTTAATGGAAAGTAGTTTTCTCTGCTAGGAAACTGTCCTAACCACAAAGATTCACTCTGAAAATACAAACTTGCTTCTGTTACCTGTTTAGTTTCATGATGGAGGGAGTACCACTTAAAACCCTGGTTGCTGAAATCAGAAGATTAGAGAAACACCTCAGATTTCATTTTAGAAATTAGTATATATTGATCTTTCCTACTTGCAAGGAAAGCCAGAACAATATTCAAGTTCAAAAATGAGTATGGAAGCTTAGCATTTACTATTTCAAACTTCAGTAATTTAATAATCAATTTCCTAGCTTCAAGGTGTCCAAACTCGGGTTTTGGCAGTGCTAGGAACTGGTAACACTGTATGCTTACACCCATCATAAAGTCACAGGCAGTCAGGAAGATGTTTCAGCATGTTAAAATGTAGGTCAGATGGGACAATAAAATGGGGACACATTGACTGGGAAAGGAAATACTGCAGTCTATCAAAAGTGAAGAAGCTGCTAACTTCTCTCCCACACACACAGTTCAGCAAATGAGTTCTGTGTCCCCTCTAATAGTTTCCTTTCAAAGGAGGTCAGATTTCAAACACCAGGCAAGGGAAGAAATGGGCCATTAATTTCATGGCAGAAATCTGAAGTCAGGGTTTTGTTACACCAAAAAAAACTAGAAGGAACTGTCTTAGGACACGTCCATGTAAACATGTAAACTCAAACTGATTGCAAAACAACTTATTGACACATGCTTGGTGGAGCACAAATTTATACAGCATTCGTCTCTGATCTACCTCTGCTGCAGCAGTTTGAAACAGTATTATGTCAGATAATAAAAGTTCTTTGTTTGCTAAAGGGAACAGTTGATATGTGGAGAATGAATAGTATCTCGCATCTTGGCTTTACTGTGGCCTACTTTTGAATAGAGAATGCAAATGTGTTTGATGAACTATGCAGAGAAAAGTTAGAATGATTACCAAAATGTAAAGGTGTGTTCAATGCAATTCAGCAGAGATCTAGCCTTGGTCTTTTCCTATGCAATGTTCCATAAATAATCTATATCATGGAACACAAGTTATTCTTCCTTATATTAAGTTAGTATGAAAATTGAAGGGATTTGATTAGATACATGTATTCTTGGCAAATAAGACAAACGTGTTGTAAAAAACAAAAAAAAAGCAACAACAACAAAAAACCCTGAACCAAACCAAAACAACAAAAAACCCCCACAGAACAATGGGGACAAATGCAAAGCATTTGACAAGGAATAAGATAGACACTGTAAGTATAGAATGAGAAAGTCATCTGATCATAAAAGAGGAGTCAAAAAATGGGCCAATCTGACAAAAGGATTTGTGGCAAGAATTAAGCTTGCCTGACATGTGACAGTTCTGTGTTTTATGCAGCACTTGCAGTATCCCAACAAATGTGGATTAGAACATCACACCTCTAGAAAAAGACCACCTGAAGAGCCTCCAGAGGGGAGCAGTGAGAATGATCTGAGGTCTCTAATAACTTTGTTCTAGGACAAGAGAACAGAAAACTGAACAGCGTGGTCTGAACAAGGGAACAAAGGACACGGAGACACAAAAACAGGCTTCAAAAATGCAAAAGGCTGGTACAAAGAGCAAAAAACCACCCCAACCTGATTGGCTTGTCTTCATCTGAATGCCCTGCCATGGTTTATAGATCCCAGATCCCTGGATTAATGTTTTTTTCAAGACAATTGTTTTTTATCTCCCATCGTCTGCTCCTAGTATTGAGTTGATCAGGGATAAAAATGATTAAATTGGCAATCATGCATTCAAATTGAATTTTACAAAAAAACCCAAAAACCCCCAACCAACCAAACAAAAAAACCCCAAACCAAACCAACAACAACAACAACAACAAAATAAATGACAAGAAACAAAAAAATAAAAGGAAAAAGGAAAACTTTTAACATACTGAAGAAAACAACATAAGAGTCTTCACAAAAATTGCTGAGAATGACTAATAGCTTTGGTCTCTCAAAAACTAAGTTAACCATTTATTTTTTACTGCAAAAAAAAAATCTTAATAATGTTTTATAGTGTATAATTCAATATTTACTGGTATTCACAATCTAATAAATAATGAATAAAAGCCTGCATATAGACCTGTACACAATTTTGCCCCATGTTTCCTGTATACTAAAGTGAAATAGTGGTAAGAGGATTAATTCCTATTCTATTTATTTATATCAGAGGAAATTGAAGGGGAAATAGCACAGCACTCACAGATATTTAAAAGTCCAGAATATTTACAATCAAGCATCTTTCATCCCTAACCATAAATAACTTATCAGACTAATTCTGTGAGGTAATTTTTAAATGTTCAAATATTTAAAAATGTGAATTGTATAAACTAAATAATTAAAATAATTCAGTCTTATCCAGAAAACAATTGAAGAAAATTTCTTTCAAGTCTCTTTCTCTTCTTTTCCCCTAACAAATATGATAAGTGGTCTTTGACTCATGGTTTCATTTTGTGTTGATTTTAATTACAGCCATTTAATGATGGAAAGCTAGACAGAGATTTAAAGTTAGTAGTAACACATTCTATTTGTTATGCCACCGTCATGGTTTAGGACTGGTATTCCAAAACTTAGTGCTCCCACTGAAACCACGCCTGCATTTGTTTCCTCTTTTCCTGCAGCCCATTCCACCCACAGGTGGCTGGAGAGGAGAGCTGGGGCACAAAAGTTCATGATCACAAAAGATCATGAGTTAAGAGCAATTTACTGGAAACAGGAATGAGATAAGAAAACAAACAGTAACAGCAACATTGCTAAAATAGTAATAACAAAAATGTACAAAGAGAGGGTGATTTACATCCAGACTTCTCACCAAGCCTGAGACAGACGCCACTCCCCCCCC
>JAWWEE010000105.1:52515312-52531094 GCA_035221455.1 Xenops minutus | reverse complement strand
TTTCTTTCTTTCCTTTTCTTTCTTTTCTTTCTTGTTAATGCAGTTTATGCTTTTACAGGTTTTTTTCTGGTTTCATCAGCAAATTGAGAAATTTACCCACTGTTTTCACAGGCTTCGTACTCACCTGTCATCCTTGGAACTGGGTTGTTTTCCTTGTCTATACTAATACAGCAATAAAAATTCAATACTGCAGAAGTATTCACAGATTGCAGTTTGTGTGACCTCAGTTTTCAAAATACGTTATTATTTATGCACATCTATAATTGAGGGTAATATTTGTCTAGCAAATCATTATTACCATAAAAGTGAGAGAAGGAAGGAAGATAATTTTTCTCAGAATGCAGTCTGCACAATCAGAAACAGCAACTAAATTTTATTTTTTTTTTAAAACTAAAAAATTAAAAGCAAAAATCATGAGAACTTAAACCATTTTAGAGTAATTTTATGCACTGTCTTTTCTATATATCTTCACTTTTTCCTTTTAGCCAAAGGCAAAGAAGAAAAAGGGAATGAGGAAACAGCCTGAATCTGTTTTGTAAGAGATCATGTCAGTTGTTATTAACTCTTATGTGTCATTGGGCTGGTTGAAGGCAAACAGAAAGTCAAAATATTTGTTTTTCTTATTTGGATTTCTTATCTTCGAAAGAGATTCATTTAAAATATTTCAGCTGACTACAGTAATTTTTAATGCATTTTATTAGAGGTACCACTTTATGAAATATTTTTAGGTAGTAGAAAGCTTTTGAGAGGAACATATGGATGCAATACCTTTGGTGGGTAGGGGGAAGTGTTTATATGGTGATATAAAAATGTCATGCCTGTAAGGACTAATATGAAGAACATGAGCTCATTCTAAATTAACCCTTTATGCAAAAGAAGGTAGCTATGAGTTTTATCAATAAACATTAGAAATATTCCTTGCTCTTAGGTATTATTGTCAATTAGCAAGTTTAAAAGAACTTAGGGGTTTTTTTGCCCGCTTTTTTGGTGTTTGTTTGGGTTTTCTTTTTTAATTTTTTTTTTTTTTTTTTATAAATGAATAAAGTGAGGTAAAGTGTAGGCACTGTCAGTTAGTAAAAGTATATGACTTGCCTGAAGGCTAGCAGTTTCCACCAATTAATGTATTAAGCTATTCTGCAATCTTACTTTTGACTGTATTGACAAATGCAGCTTATCCCCCGGAATTCTTTTTTGGTTACAGATTTCCTCACTTTTTTCCTGTACTGAAGACCTGTCTCAGACTTATATGTTACCACACATAATAATTCTGAAAGCTGTTCCCAGTAGTTTCAGGAGTTCCAATCTACTCAACCTATACTAGCAAGTTCCTCACACAGTTGGACTTTTTTTCCTCCCAGAATTGCTGTACCAAAGAATGCGTTGCATGAGTTAAATGCTTCTCTTTTCCACTCAGGGACGTATGATGTGATAGGCTCTGGCAACAGATATGATTTCCTATAGCATCAATGGCACAAGTACAACAGCTCAGCTTTCAAATCTACATATATTTGAAGCAACCTGCCCTTCCCCCCTGTCAAATTGGAAGATGCTGGACAGCAGCTTGATGTTGTAGAGTATTCAATAAAATAGAAGTTTTCACAGTCTGGCATGATGGACAAGCAAAAGACCCTGCTAAAAGTATAGGTTCTGAAACTGCACATTCCAAAATAACCTGGCTTTGCAACCATATGGGCAAGACCCTTTCATCCCACCTTATTTTGAGGAAGGAAATATCAGTGCTTTAGTAGTTCTCATGTGTGGGAAGGTTCTTGTTTGAAAATGCTGTTTGGTGAAGAGAAGTAGCTGGCTGAGTGAACCTGTTATTTGAAGAAATTTTTTAAGAGCCCTGAACTTCTTTGTGGACACTTTTCTCAATTTCAATAAAAACAAAAATAAATCACTGTAATATTTTTAACAAGGTTCCTCTCAGAGGAACAGAAAGGTTCTGATTTTTCAAGTGAGTCCATGTTTTTTGAATACTAGCAGTCCTAACTCTGTGCTAGATACTTTCAGCCAGTACAAGCAGCTGTTGGCAGGCAGAGGGGGATACGTCAATTAATAAATTACTTATAATTATGTCAGTTTTTCTTGGAATTATCCATCTGTGTAATTATTGTATGAATGGCCCTTCAAATAGCTGGAAGCTGAACAGGTATTCCAGTGAGTTAATCTGACAGCAAAGAGTCACAACACACAAGTGATGAAAACCAGATAGCAGAGACTCTAGAAAGCACTACTTGAGTTATAAGATCTTTCTGATATGATGGTAATGAGTCAAATCAAAGAAACTAAACATATAAATAGAGTCTCAGGAAGATAAAGAGCAAACAGTTCAAAATAAGCAAAATACAATAACTGGTGTGAATAGTGCCTCTCTGAGAAGGTGGGACCTGTTCAACAAAGCATGGTTTGGGCTGGGAGGAATCTGGAAGTTTTTATTCCACAGGGATTTTATAGATACTCAGATCTGTTTTCTTCCAACTTGCACAAAAAGGCACACATTTCAATTGAAGATAATCTCAAAAAATTTTTATTTGGAATCATGGAAGTTTATGCATATTTATGGGTGTTCAAGCTACTTTGCACAGGATGGAAAGTCTGTTCATCATGCAAGATGGATCAGATTGTTAAAGAAGAAGATATTCTTTTTTATTTTTTTAATTTTTTTTTTATTTATTTACTGGGGAAGAGGAGATTGGGTTGGAGGATTAGCTGAAGAAAGGGGAAAATTAAGGGATGAATCCATTTTTAAAGGTATTGAGTATAATGCAGCAAAATTATTCAAATATTTGACAAAGAATTCCAGCATGAATTTAAGCATCCTATTATGAGTAGTCAGTAATTGTGCATTTATATTCTGGACGTGACCTGAGATCATGGGGTCTGGTCTGCAGAAGTGTTCAACTTTCATGGATCTCACATAAAAGTACTTTCAACCTTTAAAATGCTCTGTAATGCATGCTGGAAATCAGATTCTATGCCCTCAACTTGGACTCTAGAAATCTGTGAGTGCACTTGACCTCTTTGTCTCTTTCTAGTACCTATAAAATAGGGATTTACACCATCTCTTCCTATCACTAGAGAGTTATGAAGATTAAATAATTTTTGTGGGGCACTCTGACATTGCTATTTGGACATCATAGAGAAACCCATGAGAAAATTAATCATCCTGGCTTTAAAATAAGTGTGCACTACCAAAATCCTAAAGCTACACATTTGACAATGAGAATAACATTTACTGAACAGCCATTTTTCTAATTTCTCTGTTCTGGTTCTTTCTTCAGTCATTCTGCTTCTTCTCTTTCCCACAACCCACAAAGATTTTTCTCCCACATTTGCCAGAGCCTCCTGGTGATAACTACATTCCTCTAGTTCTCCAAAATTCATTCCTCTATTCCTTCCCTGATAGGCTGTTGCATTCTCCTCTTCCCTTACCACATGACTAAAGCACACTTTAAAAGTAAATAAAAAACTCCTGACTATGTAATCCTTGATGTCTTAGTCCACCTTTTATAATTAATTTCTTTTGTATAGTCTACCATTACTTTAATTGGCTGCAGAAAGAAATAATGATTTTTAATGGGTGCAATGCTATAAACTAACAATAAAATACTATTACTGTCATGACTGTCTCATAATTTAGTACAGGAATCTTTCAACACATGCAACTTAGTTTAAGTGTGACCTCATAGATTTCCTGGCATATAAAAATTAAAAGAAAAAGAAAAAAAACCCAAACCAGTGAGAACTGAGAATATTGTTGTGCATTTTCCTGTTTTCCAGTAAGTTTAATAAATTCAGATTTTAGCAGATGTCTAGAAGACTCTAGATTGTCTTTTTAATATACATAATTTGTTTACAAATATATAGCACACAAAATAGTTCAAGAACCATTTTGCTATATCGTTCCTCTTTATAAATTCTGTACAAGTACTTTCCCTACCATTTTTATTGAGAAAGAGTTTTTCAGCCCAAAATGCGTCCTGAATTATCAGTCTGACACACTAGCTTTGGTTAATGGTTTCTCTTGGAAGACTTTAGCTACGCCATACTAAAATGGATTATTCAGCTGGTAGGGTCAGAAAACCATATTGCATCACTCTGAATTTAACAGAGTTAGCAAAGTATAAGAATGGAGAATCAGGTTCATAAAAGGCAGTTTAGAATAGCTTTGGTGAGTGGTTTTTATATTTCCCAAGGAAATAATTATTTTATAACACGGCTACAACTCTCTGTCATTCATCAATGCAGATTTGAATGTTTCAGAAAGCTTCAGAAAAAAATATTAATGGGAAGATAAAACAGGGAGGAAAGACCACCAGAAACTGAATTGATGACTTATGTAAGTCTAACCTTTGGCAATTCAATTTCCCCTGATTTTAAAAGTGAAACTACCTTTTCAATGGAAATATATTCTATTGGATTAGCTGATTTGTAAAGCTTTTGATATAAATTCCCGCATACATGTTAAAAGCAGAAAAGCTTTTTAACTGTGTCACAACTAGCTATGAGAAGATCTATATGTATCAGTTAGGGAAATGAATTTTACTATGATGGGAATGTTTACAAGACGAACAAATCAGAACAGTTTCAAGTTCCAAGAAGACTCTTTTCTGTATTGATGCTTGTTAACTATTCACATTGTGTTGTCAGTGGCTACTTCTTAATCATTATCACTGCACATGCAAAATACTGATAGCTTAACAAGCTTAACCTAAACCGTCTATGAATGTGAAACAGCCAGGAATTGATGTGGTTTTAGTTGGCACTGAGGGCTGTCCTCCACTTGACCAAGGTCAGTCCGTCAAGGTTATTCCCTAGGGAACAGAGTTGCAGGGTGACTCTCTCCTCCCCATCTTTCTTCTCTCACTGCTGGTGTTTCATTCTCTGTTCAATTCACTAAAAGAATTTGGTGATCTCATCTACTCTTGACAACTCTTTTTTGGGATCAGGACTCAGTCTGGCTTAGCTTATTCTGCAGAATTCTGGTTACAACAGACACCCTTCCTGCCAGTTTTTCATGCTTAGTTCTCCTCTGGCATATTTTACTACTTGCACATGTTTTTCTCCTCCCTGTTTTTGCAACTATACTAGAGACCTCTGTTTGCCCCTTAAGTACCATGGCTATTATTAACAATTTTTAATAAACATTAATAATGTCTTCTTTACTGTGCATAGACTCTTACAGGTCAGATTGACCTCTGCTTTGTCCACACCCAAGGAGTTGTGAACCTGTCTTTCACTAAACTAGCTAGTAATTTTTCATGTTTTGTCCACTAACTATTTTTCCTTCAAAATTTGATGGCCAAAATGTAGTATATTCAGGAAAACAGCATCACATGATTTCTTGACCTTACTTATAGCTAGATTACCACCCATTTGGCTTGTGATCATAATACTTCCACTGAAAACATGCACTTCAGGGCTTCCAGGAAACTCCTGGACCAGTGCTCATTCCCTTGCTATGGTAATAAACTAGTTGTGCTCATAAATCTGCAGTACTGATCTTAAACAAAATTAGATTTCTGGAAGGTCCTGCAGAAAGATTGTTCCAAAACCTCAGTCTTCTGAAAGCCCCCAATATTCAGAATAAATATACCCACTGATCACCTACACAGGTAGGTTCTTGTGCAGTAACAATTTTGCACAACTTTTTTAGCTTTGTGCCATTTACCTTAATTTCTTAGCTCTTTCTAACCCCCTGTAGTAGATGTTTCCTCACCACACCCATATTATTTATTGAGCGGGAAATACATCCTGCAATGGTTCTCAGGAGAGCCCTGCAGTTGTCCTGTTGTACAGGACATGACATCAGCACCTGTGCCTGTGAGGCACTGGATGTAGCAGAGTAACCTCAGACCTGTTGGTCCTGAGTCATTTCTGAACAGCGGCACTAACAGTCTCCAGTCCTTGTTAGAATGTCTCACCCAGTACAAGAGGTAGAACTGTAACAGGAAATTGCCATTAGAATGGGTTCTGATAGAAAATTCCTTTTTATCAAAATCAATTTTTTCCCCAGAAAACTTATATTATTTTCTGTGAAGGTTACAAAAAATATTCAATTGTTCATTTTTCAATCTGTCTTGCACAGTAATCAGGAAGCACTCTGATTGTCTAAGGATGCCAAGAGGATTGTTCTGCCAATCCCTTTACTATATGTGTTCAGATACAATTTTCTTTTCCAGTAGATGACTACTGAAATTTCTCTTAATCTTGACATGTCTAGAAAGACTTTTAACAGTAAGTGACATTCTCCTGACTATACACATTCACTGAATTCAAACCCACATACCTTTTAGGCCAAGAGGTTTGGAACGTAATTGCTACTCTTCCTGCTCCACCCTGCCATGTCTCTCCCTCCCCCTCCCAAAGTGAAAATGTTGAAAATCAAATCACTATCAGTGATTTCAATGCTGGTTACATGAATTTAGTTAAAATGTGAATATGTGTCCAAAAATAAGGTTGCAGCTTCATAATATGACAAATGATTGAACCTGTCATCTGAGTCAGAAATTTTACGAAAAAAAAATCTTTTAGGATAGTTCTTCAAGCTTTCACACATACTAAAAATAATTGCAGGGAAAAACCTGTCATTACATTACAGTTCCTCCATTTTGGTCATGCCAGAACCTATGCAATATTTCCATTAATGAAAACTTAAACAGAAAAGGGAAGGGAAAAAAAAAAAAAAGTAGAAATTGTTACAAGCAGAATAAATAGGTTAAATAGCTTAGTTTAGACTGAGTGATTTTTAAGCATATAGATAGATTTTTTGCTAATTGAGACAAATTTAGGGACTGTTGTTTTTTTCTTATGTCTTTTAACCTGGTGAATAAATCCCTCACTGATTGTACCTATTCAAAAAGAGCCTAAATACTTCAGAAAATCTGAAGATAAATCTTTTTTAATTCACGACTGAAATGGAGTTCTATTCCCATAGCTAGGAAATGTTTTATTTATTTGAATTTCAATCTTTAAAGCATTTTTCTGTAAATTAGCCTCATTTTCAAACAAAATTGTCTAAACAATACCAAAAAAAAAAATTACCTTTTGAAAAATGTCAAATAGGCACTTCAATAACTGTACGAAGTCATGATTTCTTTATGCAAAATACATTTTTCAGAATTGACCTTTTCTCATTTGCAGTCTCAGTTTCAGCAAATCCTTCTTTCCCAGTATGAGAGGTTATATATTGATAGAAATCCCCTGGACTTCTTTATGCTACAGTGATATTTGGAAGATAACTACTGCTCCTTATTTCTGTGATCCTGGGTAACTGGCAGCAATGAGCAGCCTTTGGAAAACCATGTTTTATGTATTACTTCAATGTATTCCATCTACCATACCATGACCTTGGCTAGACTGTGCAAATAAATGAAAATTATCATCTGAGATTCAGTTCTTCTCGAGTAAAACTGGAGAAATTATAGTTACTTAGTTCCAAATTTTTTGTGTCGACCTAGGCAGGTGGTGACTTGGGGCCACACCCGGCACTTCCTTCATGTTTCTACTTCCTGATATGGTATGTTACTATTAAATGATATTAATTACTTCTCTTATTCCAAGGAAAGGAAAAACAGCACAAAAATATATAAATTACCTATTTTTAAGTCAGTTATGGAAATCGCAGATAAATCTTTATGAAAATGAATAGTAGCAGAAGTTCAACTTCACTGCCATTACTCTTTTTTATTGAAAAAACATATCAGGCATAGGGACATTTTCTTCTATCACAGAGATATCATTACTTTTCTTGGCCATAAACAGGCTGCCACAGCAAACAGTACACATTTGTCTAACATTCTAAAGGATAATTTTGTCTATGGTGAAATATAGCATTTTGCTCAGCAGCCTTGAGTCAAACGAATGCTTCAATTGATTCAAAATATTTTATTCTCTGGCTCTCTGAACAACATAATCTAAAAGCAGGGACAAAAAAAGACAGTCGTCTCCATTTTAAAGAATTTTTTTTAAATCCTATATAATAGACAAAGATGTCACACCTGTCCTTGGATATGCTTACTTTCCACTGCCCTAAAAAGCAGAGTAATAACTGAAGAGCACAGTGTCCATGACATTTTTTTCTATCATGTTCTCTGAGTTGCAGTATGAAACAGGGATTAATAAACACAGCAGCTTTCCAGTAAACAGTATTTTTTTAGGTTTTTTTTGCCATGTGTAGCATGGCAAGCTGGAACATCAATATTTCTGCAAAATCACTTAAGTGCTTGTCATCAAATGAAGGATTAATTCCTTCACAGTAAAGTTGCACACAATGCATAGGTTCCAATTCTCTGAGAAACATAATGATCCTAGAGCTTTGAAAGGTGCAAGTCTGACGTTTGAGGAGACTGAAAATGTCTACTTAGGCATAAAATACAGAGATCACAGAGAGAGCTAGCTCAAAAGTTGACTCATATCCTTCTATTAAGTCACCTCTCCTCCAAATGACAAGTACCACTTCTAAAGATGAGGGGTCCTTTTGCCTGGCTTAGATATGCCCTCTTTATCCCTGTCTGCAGGAAACTCTGGCAACTAATACCTGCAGTGATGACAGTGTTCTGGAAAAAAATGTCAATGTCTAATAATAGTGGCAATTGCTAGGATTTCCTAGCAATGTGCATGTGTTGGTTGGTTGGTTGGTTTTCAATTACCTTTATAAAGCTATTTGAAACATGGGTGATAAAAATAACTTCATCTACTTCAACTACTACCAACGTTCACACATGTCCAGACAATTTTCATCTTTTTCCCCAGACTAGGTATACTGATGCCTTCTTTCTCACAACTGCTTCCTTCTCACAATCCTCTTCTGCTGTTTCTTAAATTTCACCTATTCATTGCAATTTTTCTGTGGATCTCCTTTTGCTCCATTTCAGAGGAAATAAATATGATGAACTGATAATAAATCTGTTGATGTAAGCAACACAGGAAGAGGAGTAAGATAACTATTCTAATTCACACCAGAAGAGAACAAGCAGTTGCTTTTGCTCTACATTTCTTTTTTCAGACAGGCCCAAACTCAGCAATGAATCTCAACCACTTACCAAAGTGATACGCATGCTTTTACTCGTCTAAAATATGGCCATCAATTATCTACCCTTTAGCTTTTATCGCTTTTATTTTCTTCTTCTTTTTTTTTTTTCTGCTCTTTGAATTCACTGAAATGAAGAGTTATTTAAGCATAAGATCATGTTTATCCTGCAAAGGATCATTAGAAATGCCCTACCACTTGCTGCAGATTTCATGAAATCCAGAATTAAAATCCTTGGATGTTAACAAGTGTGGGCTGATGAAAAATTGGTGTTTTTTTGTGCACCTTCATTGTGTCTTTACCACCTGTATGCAAATAAAATAAAATATGTTTTGTAAATTGGAAAAGAAAATACTTGGAAAGGATTCCATCTCAAGACTGGAACATGACAACAAATACTTCAGATTCCACAGTCATGTCTTGTCCTGTATTAGTGATAAATGTAATGACTTTTTCCAGCTTGTCTAGATTTAGCAATATCATACTTGAAATATGTGTGCAATCTGAACATGATCTTTCAGGTAAAAAAATCTCCCTCTAATTTATTTTAGCAAGTATTTCTAACCTTTAAATATCAGAGTATCTCTACATGGTTTATTCTCCAAGTACTGAAAGAACTGTTTACACTGAACGTCCAACTACCTCATCACCACGCCAAACCACTGAGCCCTGTGGGTGGCTGATGAAGTATTTCAATCTGCTTTAGGATTAACCTGTTCTTTCCTAGGACACAACACCTACTGTATGTTGACTGGAAAAGGCGATTAACTAATTTTCAGTTTGTTTGTGGACAGACTCCCATTTATAGAATAAACAGGCAAATCACTTCAAACAGAGAGAACACTCAAAGCTAAGTGGTATATTTCTTCAGCTGATACCCAATGACCTTCAAGATGAAAGGATAATAGTCGACACAGAAAAGGAAGAAAAAAGCCCTCTGTGCTGTTTGCAAGGTTTAGAGGTCACTTGGCTACAGAGAGAGATGGATACAATGGAGGCTGCAGAAAACACTGCAGAGGCAAACATGGACTATGGTTTAGATTTTTTTCTTCTGAGCCTGGCCATTCAGCATTGGCCTTCTCCATTTAACAAGAGCCTCTGTTTCCCTAACTAAGAATATGTTCTGTTTATTGTGTGGTGGAGGCTCCACTTATGTACTGGCTGTCTATCTGCACTCCTCTTTGGAGAGCAAGTAATTGGTCAAACCCAAAAGCAAAATGGCATGCTTATCCCATTCAGGCGTCTGGTGATCATATGACAGGGTTGAGAGAATATGGTGGGGTTCTCACAAGACAAAGTAAGATATTATTCCCAGTGAAATCCTGTGGCTGGATGCACCTCTGTCTTCAAGTACAATCAGGGTCTTTGTTCTGTGCCAGATCTGGGGAGTCAGCTTGCTTCTCCCATTGAGAAAACTCAAAGCAATTTCCCACACTTGTAGCAAGGCATCACTAGGACATAAAGATTGTTCTGTCCTCTGAGCACACAACAATGTTCAGACAGAAATAGAAAATTAAAAACAAATTCCTTTTCATTTTACTGACCTTCATAAGTTATACTCTTAAAAGCATTTGCACCAACAGAACCTGAGGCTTGACTATGCAGAATATACTTTCAGAAAAACTTTTTCCCATGCCTGCTAACTGCTCAGATATGTTAAACTTTTTTTAATAGTAGTGTATATATAGATAAATGCTGAACTGACCATCATTTTAAAAGCAAGGGTCAGCATTCCAAAGTCACCTTGAACACTGTCATCAGAAATTATCATTTACCCCTGGGCTATTCTGTCTGCTGTTAGATAATACCAATAAAAAATAATAATTGAAATAAGGGAAAAGATGGTGGAACATTGTTCAACCTTAACATTAGTTTCTACATTGGACCAACATGTTTCTGTCTATATCTTACCACTCATATGAACATATTGGAACTTTTACTTTTTATTGCACTACTTCAGAAGACCTGACAGATTAATTGTATTTCTCCTCTATGAAAGTTGCATGTAGATTTGGGTTTTGTTTTGGTATGAAGCTAAAGGTTTTATGTAGAGCAGCAATATTGGGATGATTTGGTGGCTAAATTTTGTATTCAACAGGAGGTTAGGGAAACTGTTTGGCTTAATGAAACAAAGGATGAGAAGGAATAGAAACTGGTCTATAAATACATCAGCAGGGTAAACATCAGGAAAGAAAAAAACCATTTAAGTGAAACGCCAGTGTTGTCACAGAAACAAATGGATGTGAACAGCTGGAAATAAACTTAGTGGAAAATTAAAAGAAATGTCCCAACTCTTAGACCAGTCAGGGTCTGGAACACAGCTTTCCAATAAGAAAAGATAAGACACAAACCCCAAATAATAGTTTTGAAGATAGAGGTTATTAATGAATGAGTTTTTTGAAAGATGAGAAAATATATTAAAGAATTTTAAAGACTTTCTCCAGCCCTGAGTTCTTGGGATTTTTCTAATGGTTTTATATATTTATTTTGATTTGCCATAGCTGAAAAACTTGAATGGAATTTCAAAGGGAAGTTAAAGGAACTAGATGTGGAAGTCAATTAGGTCTCTAATTTCTGCCTAGTCTCCTTCAAAAATCACAGTGCTGAAATGGATCTCTTTCAATATGAGTAAGTATTACATTACCTTGCTCTTGAAATATTCAGTGCTCCTCTGGGGAACTGAAGCTTTCAAATGATTCAGGTTGATACAGGCATAGTGACTAAAAGGTGAGTAAAGTGTGTTAAGCAACCCTCCCTCCCCATGATCAGCTCTCAGACACCCTCAGTTATAAATATCTATCTGCTGTGACCCACAATCCATGGGTCCAGCTATTTGCAGAGCAAGACCCAGTTCTGTGGAACACAATTGTATGACCTTGGCTTGATTTTACGGCAAAGATTATTGCAGAGCTGTGGTAGAGTTCTTACACTGAAGATGTGCATGATGAGAAAAGAAAAAACAAAGAGAAATTTTTGAAGTGATTCTAGTTACCAGCTCAGGGAACAAAGAGAAAAAAGCCGTCTGAAGCAATATAAGATATTGAGAAAAGAAAGTAGATAACTTAAAGATAGAACTCAGCAAGGGCCTTGTTCAAAGGCTGATATTCCTCCCCTGGCCCATGGTTGTCTGGGCAGCAGGGACTCATCAAACATCTGCATGCTAGTCATTGGACTAGTAACACATCAGGTATTAGCCAACATACCTGTTTAATAAGCACATTAAAACCCAAATAACTGCTGCACACTAGTAAGCTCTGTATGAGCTGCTAAAAAACTCACATTTGGTAAAATGTGATGCAGCAGAGGAAGAGTTACCTTATATAAACAAGAATTCAGAATAACATTTCAGCATTCAAATGGCCAAGACAATCAGTCACAAACTCAGTTTGCTCTTTTTAGACATATTACCCTTTTAAAATGCTCTCCTTCTAATCATTTTGGCCAAATTTCTTACCACCTCAAAGGCATACGTGTCACCTTGACTGTGAGCTGGAAGTATTCTTTGGATCGTGACAGAGGAAAGGACCTAAAGGATTTGTGTTTCAACCACAGGCACTGTCCTGGCCTTCCACCATATCCATACATGCCAAAACTGCTTCCTGTCAGATCAAAGTGGCTTCTTAATTCTTAATGTCATCTATATTGATGAGACAGATGATCACATTTATATTTAACTGGTGGTAGAGCTGCACTGCAAACTTTGCCTTTTTCGTGGTAATGCATTAAGGAAGCTTCTGTAACAAGTGAAAAGATGGCACAACATAGAGCAAATTGCTTGGAGACTATAACTTATGCAGTTGCTAAGAGAAGCAACTAATAAATATGGTTTGAATAGAAATGCTAATGAAATAGAGCTGTATGCTTGTTATGTCATTTAACACTACTGCATATACAGCAGTTAATCTTTTTCAGGATTCTCTTTATTGTCACTGAGATCTGTGACTGTTTTTACTGCGAATCAGAAAAATGTTGTCAAATGGCAAGAAACAGTGAGCAAATGTAGTGATGTAAGGTTATATGCAGCTGGACAACATCTACCTGAATGATTAATTGAAGATGTATGCAAAAAGCTACTGAAATTCAGCACTTCTGTCAAACAGAAAAAAAAAAAATCAATAAGATCACCACTGTCTTGGTGTGTTGTACTTTTGTGAAAAACACAAAGACAAATCAAGGATATATTTTCAAACCTGCCAGGAGTTTACTGCAAGATGAAAGCCTTTTATTTTTTCCCCACTGAATTATAGCTTCTATTAATACAATGGCATCTGCAGTAAGGACAGAATCTGATATGCAACACTCTTCCCACGCATTTCATCATCCCTGAGGTTTTAAATGTATGCTTGTTCAACCTTTAGTTAAAGACCATTGCTACTATGAAATCAATTTTTTCTGGTCTCCTGGGTAAATGTTTAAGAAAAAAACTTAACTCCGGTTATGACAAAAAAGTGCATTTTGGCACAAGGTATTTACATGTTTCTGACATGTGTGATGTTTAGTTAGCTTAGTCCATTGGGATATCGTGATAAAAGAACACTAATTTCTATAGACAATTGACCACATTCAAGACCAGCTTCTTTATGGTTCATGTCTACCCATATGGGACTTCTTCACTGGAATAGTAATGGGGAAGCATCTTTTGTCTACAGTCTCTGAATCAAAACCTATTTACACTTCAGAACATGTAGAGAAGTATCTGAATTACCTAGCCACTATGTCAGACCTATTTTCAGGAAAAAAAACAAATGAAAAGACTGAGTGTTTCAAGCCAATGAGCTCAAATCACATTGGAGAGTACCAAAGATAGCTAGATTCTAATCCTGAGAGTAAATGTCAACAGCTTCAGTACTAGCTTTATGAGGGAATGAAAAAAAAACGCAATTGTGATTCCACCCCCCACCCCCCAATAAAAGCTCTCAGTCTAATATGTTGTGAGATTTGTAAGATCAAATGAATGCTCTCTGAGAACTCTTGAAAACATTCAAAATGCAAGAAGCTTTCTGAGTGCCATATGAACTCATTCAGAGGCCAATGCATTTACCAGAAAGACATAATGGATTTGTTCTTTAATCCTCTCTTTGAAATGTTACAGTCATAGAATTAGTAGTAACCATATGATGTTTCTTTGCTGACTAGCAGTATATGAATAAACAAAGCTTACAATCTGGATTCCTGTTCAGTAGTTTTTAATGTTATTCAGAAATAAATAAGGGTCCAATCCAGAATGATTCACTAACTCTCAGGCAAAATGAATGTCTGAATAGTCCAATGAACTCTAATGAATCCAGTTTCTAATGACATCTCTTAGTAAGATGTGCTAAATGTAAAATAAATAATATCAAGAGTGTTATGTCAGTATACAGATTTTGCCTCAATACAGTGCAGCCCCTGGACACTGAAGAGGACAAAAGCTCTATGGGGAATACTGTATGAATGCTCCTGAACTAGAAGCAAAAATAGGTCAGGAGAAAAGAAGCATCTGCAATGTCATGGTTTGATTCAAGAAGTAGAAACTGGGTGAAAACGGTGCTTACTCTACTTGAAACAGTCTATACCTGCAGTGCTCTGTTGTCAGTTTTAACTGAATGCTCATGACTTTTTCAGAAGCCTTGTTGACAAAGGTGGCCACAGGGCAGGATTAAAAAGTAGCAAGAAGTGTACAGTGGCTTCTCTGTAAGAAATTCTCAATCTCCTTGTCAGATTGTTGACATTTCAGTGTGAAATGAAGTCCATGTAATTTCATATAATTTGTCTAATAAAATTAGATAACTTTTCTAAGCTGACATACTCAGTAACGAGAAAATATCTTAATTGCAAATGGAAATAGATGGCAATCTCCAAGGAGTGATATATCCTATCCTAAAATTATAATTCTTAGGTGGAATAAATTGGTGTCTGGAGATACCTACTTCTCTCTAACATTCAGTCTCAGCTAAGGTAATGTTTCTGGGAGATCTCTTCCACGTCTCAAATGTTTAATTATGTGCATAAGGCCTCTAAGGGGAAGACAATGGATCATGGCATTGCAATGATGCCATTACTACATATCACTGTACACCTTATAAACCCTGCTTTGCTTTCATTTCTAGGAAAATGCTGAAGATGACCCACAGATGAGGTTGAAATACTGTGTCACTAATAAATAATAATTAGTAACTTTAATAACCTTTATGAATATTCAGAAAAATGGTACAGTTTTTTTATCCAAGGTAAGAAGCTAACAACCAAGATTAAGGCTTCTCCTTGCTTACAACTTGTTTGTTTGGGTAAATATGAAAAGAAGGAAAAATAGTTTTTGTTAGTCAAAGTCTTGATGAAAGAAGAGCATTGTATCTGCCATTAAGGACTTCTTTTTCTTTTTAAGTCACTGATATTAGCAGAATGTTTGCATACCAATTCATAAAACAGTGATTAGACCACAGAATCCCAAGGTTGCTGAGTTTGAAATACCCCATAAACTATTTTTACACACTAATAAGATCCCTGTGAACCTTTTCATCTCCAGACTGAATAATCTCAGCTCTCTCAGCTTCTCCTTGTATGGCAGATGCTTCAAGCCCTTGATAATCTTTGTGAGTCATCAGTGGACTTGCTCCAGTATGTCCAGCTTACTCTGATACTGGTGAACCTTGAATTAGATTCAGGTGTGTCTCACGAGGGCTGAGCAGAGGGAAAGGATCACCTTTCTTGTCCTGTTTTATTCTGACTGTGAAAATTTTTCATATATATATATATATATATATATATA
>JAWWEE010000105.1:52436025-52515302 GCA_035221455.1 Xenops minutus | reverse complement strand
TTTCAACAAATGTGGTATTTTGGATAGTGTGTGAAAATGGATGTTCTGAAGCATTCAAATGTACTATTTGAAAATGAAAAAAAAGTTCATAGTTTATCTGAAAAATATTTTACAGGTAGAAAATTTACAAGAAAAAATAACAAATATAAAAGGATTTTTTTTTTTGTTAAAGAATGCATTGTTTTACCTTACCAGAATATTTTGAATAATTTATTTTATATCCTTAGTTAATCATGAATCTTATTTGGAATTCTGTAAATTATAATAAGATAGAAAGTTCTTTCCTGAGAGAATATATGGAATATATATTTAGTATATATATGTATATAAAATATACTTGGTAAATAACCCCTGCCAGCTTTAATTATATGACAGAAGCTGCTGGCTACTCAAAAACTGTGTCTACAAGTCATCAAAGCAAATGCTAATACCACTAAGAGCCATATCCAGGGGACCTCCCCTAGTCTTACAAAGCCACAAAAGTTCAGGGTTTTTCTGTGGCTAAAGGCATTGAGCTAAGTATACTTATTTTGAACTTAGCCTTTCACCCAGGTTCATGTGTGATTGAGTTGCTTGCTGGAGATTGTTTATTGATATAATGCAGAAGGCTGCTCGGTCTGGTGTTATAATGGGAAAAAAAAAACCAAAGAAATACTATAGAAAGAGGGGAAAAAAGCAAAATATTATATCCCTCAATCCATACTTACTGAAAACACCTGCTGCATTCACACAACAGTCTGGTCTTCAGAGAATGTTCATTTAGAGATTGCCTGTTGAGTCCTTCTTGCTTCAGCACAAAACATTCAAGCTTTATAAGATGGTGCATGAGTTCAAACCACTGCTACGTAATTTTTGTTTCTTTAATTCTAATTTTAAGAGATGCTCTTTTATTCAGTAAGTGAAAAGTCTGATCTACAACAAAACTACTGAAATTACAATAAAAATATTTTTGCAAAGTTCTGGCATTGTTATATAGTTAATGGAGAAGAATTTGTCATTTAGTATATGTACTGTATTGCCTAGCATTAAAGAACAATTGAACTGATTTACTTTTTTACATATTGTCCATTAGTTCTGAAGTCAACCCATTGAAAAAGTTGTCACCAACGTAATTTTCTTAATCAACTTGCATTGATGGAAGAGTTCTTTCAAGTGGTCTGCATTCAAGAAAATCATCATCTATTCATAAAAAATTCATAATGATTTTCCCCTTTGCTTATTCCTTTTGTACTTTATCAAAACTGCTTTTACTACTACATATTTTAGCGTGGTCAGGTCTTTCACAGCAAACTCATAATGTTTTTTTACCCTTCTAGAGAGTTTACAACAATGACTGAACAAAACCTTACATTTTAGAGCATACTTTTATCAATTTTCCTTTGACTCTGGGTTTTGCCTAATAAAACCTTGTTTATAAACATTTCTGGCATTAACTGAAATCAATGAAAGTCTTTTTCTTACCAGAGTAGAATGTAGGACAATTATGGAGGAAACACCAGTGACCTCACAACTGAGAAGGATTTGAGGTTTTCTACAAGTAATCTTGTATTGAAAACAGAAGCCTTTCTGAAGCTCTGTTGTAGTCCTAGGAGTAAAAGTAATTTATTTTTTCTTGTTATTACACTTCAAACTGCCAGCTCATTTTTTAAATAAGAAGACTTAATAGATGTCAGTGTTGCTGATCTAAAATTCATTGTAAAATTTATGAATCTCACTTACAAGGTGAAGGATGGTCACAAAAGCCAAAATGACAGACATCCCCACCCCCATTCAGGGAAGAAACAAAATCTGACAGAAAGCAAATATTAGCTTCTTTTTAACCTTAATACCACAGAAAACTTAGAGATGTTAATAGAATACATATATCTCATGTTTTAAGTTTGCCTATGTTGTTGAAATTACAGTTTAAGTTTGGAGGTTTTTTTCAGTCAGAGTAACATTGCAAATATATGGATTTCTTTCACTGTATTATTTTTCAGCTCTACATACTACAGCCGACCTTTTTTTTTTTTTTTTTTTTCAGTGCACTATTAGCCATTAAATTCTTCAGAGCAGGAAAATATAATGAGCAGTATATTTGGAGTAGGAAGAACAACTCCTATAATTTAATTCTACATGATTAATTGATTGCAAAAATGTATTTAACCAGCACTCAAAAAGATGCAAAAATGTTCACTCTCTTAAGAAAAGGACAATTTCCTTCTTATGACTTGCTCTTCAAATGACTGAGACTTCTATTGACACCAGCCCTCATCCAAGGAGCAGGGCAGGCTGCGGGGGGGTGGGGGTGGTGAAGGGGGCAGCTAAGAATCACCTGTATCTTACATACCATAAAGAATCATCTTTATTTGGAAAGCACTTGAAGTGAACTACATTAAAGAATACCTTACACAAAGATTTGAAAATAGATTCTCCTCTTGTGCAATTAGTTGCTACTTAAGGGGATTATACAGTAAAATATAGTTGTTGCCTTTCATCAATTAGATTATAGCTTATTTAAAATAGAATATAAATCAACAACAGCAATTGTTATATACTACCAACAAAGGAAAGACAAAAGTGAAAGGAAAAATGCATGGAATACCTTGTTCCTATATAGTTCAATATACTTAAAAATAGTTTTGATTGATATTTAATTAAAAAACTATCTCTACAGAATGTATGTTTAAGAAAAGGATAGTAACTTACTTTTAATAACTGACAGTAGTTTAAAACAGTTTAAAAGAGTAGTTTATCTTAATTCAAGATTGTTCATTTATCTCCATGGCCCAAGGTTACCTCTGTTGAAACCAATGTGCTTGTAAAAACCCCACTCTCGTTTCTCTTTTTCCAAGAATTTTGTCTTTGGCCATGATCATCATATTGGACTCACCCTCATTAGCAGTCTACTGCCATTGGGGCAGCCAGCGTTTCCATAAGAGTCGTCTGGGCAAACAACAGAGACAAAAAGGTGTCTTGCAGCAAGTGGACAAGAGATGGAAGAGAAAAAGATGAACTGACAAGACATTATTCTGAGGAGATATAAATCCTGTAGCAACTCAATTCCCAGAGCCCCTAAGATGGACTTTTTTTATTCATTTATTTAGATTCCTGACAGAAGCAGAGAGAATCACACATTCTAAAAAAAAGAGTAAAGACTGAAAGACCCAAGTTGTTGAAACAAAACTGATGAAGGCAGGGAAGATTGCTTTTACATTTACCAACTGGAACTTCAGAAAGAGGTGATCATTTCCAAGAAGCAGATATGTGAGAATAATGTCTTGTAGTACTGTTACATCTGAGGACAAGCAGCAAGCTTAGTGGAACAGAGCTTTCTATAGTCAACATAGCAGACCTTTGTCCACAGAAATCCCAAATCAGGCTATCTAATCAGAAATAACTGAGCCCTACTCCACTCTATGAGGGCAGAGCAAGGCTCTGCATTCCTATGAAACTGCGAATGAGACTCAGATCCTGAAATAGTGGCACCCAGAATAAGGTCATGAAAAGCAGAAAAACTGTCAGCAGCCTCTCATCTAGGCTTTTCACTTCCACAGCATCCCAGCTAGTTCCCTCTATGCAAAATGCTTCTAAATCATCAAGTTCCCAGCTTAGCTGGAAATTCTCTTAAAGCACTTTGTATTTATAATAGCAAACAGAAAAAAACCCAAATGTTTCAGGCTGTAATTATAGAGAGAACTCAATAAAAATAACACTGACTGTGCCACTGTACAAATCACCTCTGAACTGGTGCAGAGATCTTTGACCAGTACCAGATGTTGGAGGAATGCCTGATTCATTCCTCCTTTTTACAAGGTTTAACTTTTTAATCGCTAATTCCCTGAGAGTACAATGTATTTTTCCATTTTCAGTGAAGTTAAAAATAGGGTTGTTAATGTTAATTTCTGCTTTGAAAAAAAAGAGGGGAAAATATGAAAAAAAAAACTATTGGAAGCTTAGGGTTTTAAATACAGTCGAAGGCACCTGCTTAACATTTAACATATGGCATTTTATATCACATTAGTCATATACAAAAGGCTTAGAGTGCATGTAAGTTTAACATCCCATAGGAATGGAGTTACAGCAATTTTTCTTTAAGAGTATCTATTACTTATAGTATTATTTACAGTTTACAAAAATATATATATTTTAAATTATTCTGCCCTTATCCTTATACACACAGTCTCACATCTGGTTATGTATTTTTCCTTGTTTGGTTGTCTTTATTTTATATGAGATATTCATTCTTTTTTTAAACTGGAATTTTCCATGAATGGATTTCACTCACATTTCCCCAAAAAGGTCCTAATTTGACATGGAGGAAAATAATTTAAAATCAAATTCACCCACAGGATATTATTCTATTATAGTGACAAACATATTGCCATTAAATATGACCAGAATATAACTTTTCCATTCTATGAATGTTTACAGGGTAAGGAAAAAATCTGACATACACTTAATATGATCCAAAGTTTTTATCCTAATCAGCAAAAATATTGCTCAAAGCACAATGATCTGTGAGAGATTCAGTAAGGATCCTGCTATAATAATTACTTACACATGCAAAATGTTCAAATGGAAAATATTCATACTAGTTTGCTTCACCATAGCCAAATTAGGAACAAGTGTTCAGTACTACAACTTAGATTTCCAGGTAAAATTAGATATTTGAATTTTGCCTTTCTTTATCCAATACAAGTCCACGGACTTGTAATAATTTTGTGCTTAGTGATTCTTTCTGTTTAGTGAGAACTTAAATTCATTCTGAAGTTAGTCTACTTCATAAAAGTTTTCAGTTTAAGTAGAATTTTAGGGAAAAAAATTAAAATAAATTACATTGGACACACTTCAGCTTTAAGCTTTCGTATAAATTTCTATATGACAATTTGTAAACGTACATGTATCAAATATGTCAAAATGTAGTTAAAATACCTAAAGATTTCTGAATCTGACTTTCCACAAACAGGAAATATCCACAGATTTCCTCCAAGTTGTTTCAAATTAGTGTTTCAAATTCAACCAGCTGAAGAAAGGTAGTTTGCATAAACTTATCCAAACTATTGAGTCAGAAATCTAGGCTTTTAATTTTTCCTTTTTATTTCCTAGAAGCAAAGTCTATTTTAGGATTAAAGGGGGAAAAGGAAACAAAGTTTACATTGAAAACATATACACATTCAAATAAATTAAAGTATTTACAAACAATCTGGATACAGTAAAGGACTCCAAGATTTCTAGCAGACTTAATTAATAAGACTGTTGCAAAAAAGAGTCAATTTACCCCCTCAAGCATAGCATAATGCTCCCAAGTAACTTAATCAGAGCCATAAAAAGCTTATGGAGAAGATCAGACAATTTTAATGATCTTCTTCATTACCTCTAAAAAGCTAATCTAAATAAGACAGATAGCTGTATAGATCAAATGGTATCACCAATATCCAAATTTGCTCTCTTCTGGTGACTGAGACCCTGGAAATGTTCTTTGCATTGCAGTAAAAAATTGAATTTAAAGCATAAACTCATCTCAAGTAGCTCAACAATAAAAAGGGGGAATAAAAAAAGGTTGCAAGGCTTCCTCAATAAATTAACTCCATATCTGATTCATGGTCATAACTTTTTACGCCAGTTACAATTATACGCTCAATTATTTTTTAATGTTGTTTGCACTTTAAAGAGAATGTATCTGAGACCAATAAAGCGATTTAAACCATTTTATTTTCTTTCGTGTGTACCATTTAGGAAATTGATCTGAATTATAGAACAAAGTAACTAATGATTAAATACCTTCACTTTGTGTGACTAACTTGAAATGTCTTTTAAAGCCATGATTTTCAAAGTCAGAAAAACATTTTTATCTAATACGTGTACCTTCAAGAAAAGTTTGATGATAACCCAAATATTGAGATGCTGAATAATTCCTAATAATTGGGCTTTATTTTCCGGTTTTGTAAAAGAGGATTTGTTTGCTACATTTTGGCAGATTCTAACTGTACAAGTATATCTAAAACAATGATATAGACCAGGTGACCTGAGATCAAGATCTGAAGTGTCAGATATTTGCAGACATAAGTGAGGATCTAATTTATCCATATGCATGCTAAATAAACTCATGAAAAAATTGAGCTTGGTAAGCCACTTGTGATAAATAATCCATATGACTGTATAACTAGAAAGAGATCAATTCATACACTGACGTGGGGTTGATTGAAAGAAGACAGAAAAAACATGAAAAAGAGAGCAGTCCAGATGACAGTATATTAAAGGTCATACTGTAAAGTAAATCATTTGTCTTTGGTCTTTGGAAGAGAAGGTATCTTTCCATGCTCTCACGCCCAGAATGGGTACCATTATGGTAATGTCAGGGTTCTTGATCCACTTGCTTCATTAATTTCCTTCTAGCCAAGGAAACCACCACCACACCAGTCCTGACTGTTAAAACATGTTTGATTCTAGTGGTATTGTCAGAACAAAATGATTTATTTTCCTGATTAGACTGCAATAATTAAGATTGAGGCTGCCCATTTTTCCAGCACTGATCACATTATTCCCTTACTTCATTACCCTTCCTCCTCCTTCTTGACCCAGCTCTTTCCTGTCTTTTATCCACCCTGGTCTCATCCTAAATATATAGTGGGTTTTTTCTCATTGATTGCAGTTTTGCTGCATCTATTGGTATTTCTGATACCGTTAACTAAGTGATTTCAACCTTATATGGTACAAGAGATTCTATTATGTGGGTTCTGTTGGCCTCACAAGACTCTCTTTCCAGATAGCATCTCTTCAGGTACCTTTGAAGTTTCTCCTTTTGTCATTTTTAATGTGTCCTGTCCTGGTTTCACATGTCACATCCACATCCTGCTTATTAGCTTTACTATGGACCAGGGTCTTGTCAGGGATCCAGTTATTCACCAGAAGGTGCAATATTAGCTCACAGTTTCTGCTCTTCCCTTTATTCCTACTCATGATGATGGAAATAAAAGGAGAGGTTTTATTTCAATTCTGAGTCCAGTCTGATTTCTGTCAGCTGATTACGCCTAGTCTAACTTAACAGGGATACAGTGAGCACAGAAACTTACCCTTCCAATTTCAGAGTACAGCTCTACTGCTGAGGCCAAAATCTGCCTTTGGAATTAGCCTTTTTTCTGTCATTGACATTAAAAAACAGCAGAATTATCTAAAAGGGACTCAATTGTTTTTCAGGACCCTACAATGCAGAAGTTTTAAATTACCCCACAGGATTGATTGTCATATTTTTAGTGTAGGATTTGGAAGGGAACAAAAAAGAGGCAGTAAAATAGCAGAAACAGATTCCAAAGTACTTAATACAATGCAGGACAGAGTAAGAAACATAAAACAATGTAAGGAGGATCTTATTTTTCAAAGTAAGAGGCTTATAGGAAAAATAAAATAGATGTATCAGAAACAAAAAAAGCCCAGAGCTAAACAGTGTAAGATGGACAGTATTGCTGAGATTGCTTGTTTACCAGCAATATGTTTTGACTTGCCAACCCAGAGAGTCCTTTTTACTTCTTTGTTCCAAAGTCACATAAACAGAAAGGGGTAAAAATTTGAAATCCCAAATGTGTGATAAAGAGATTTCAGCAACACTGTCCTCCACCATACTAAAAGAACTCTTTGTTGAGAAGATTCTTATAGGACAACAACTGTGAACTGACCTTCCTTTCCTCTGACAGGAAGAAGAGAGGAAGAAAGGAAGGAAGGGAGGAGGGAGGAAGGGAGGAGGGAGGAAGGGAGGAGGGAGGGAAGGGAGGAAGGAGGGAAGGAAGGAGAACAGCAAAAACTTTATTAATATTGTTATCTGGAGACAAAATTTTGTGTCTTTCAAAGTTATGCTTCCTTAGGTTTCCAGATAATCCCTGGATTTCTCTGGTTTTGCAGAGTAAGAAAGGACAGAAATTATATAAATCTTTACATTTTGTCTGACCATGATGATATGCTATTTGCATGTGCAAAACAGGGAGATAATTTTTGCCATTAATAATGCCTTTACATACGTAATTACAAACTTCAAGGGCTATATAGGTGCTGAGCATAGCAATCATAGGGCTGAAGCTTTTGTATATGACAAAATTCAGTACTCACTGGAATAATATTACAACACGAATTCAATATGCAGTAGGTTAAATGTTGTAGCACAAATCTTCAATACCCTTAGGTATTAAAACAGTACCTAGGTATTGTGGTGATTTGCATTCTGTGTGGACAAAACTGATTAAATACTCTGCTCGATGTGTCAAGTCAGTTTGCAATGCAAAACAGATGTATATTTGCTTTGGCTTCTGCAACCAATATTTAAAATAGAAACTGGGAAGCTGATGCAGAGAAATACCATTTTAACATTCAATTTCATTATACTTCTTTGTCCCTATTTAAGCCTTCATTTCAGAAGTAATGAATGCACACAGTTGTTGTTTTTTAGTATCTCTTTTCTTTAGCATAAAATTAAAATGTGCTCCTGTTGGAGCAGAACAAATATAAATTAAAAAATTAGGGAACAAAAACTCCTTTTACATCGCCCATCTCTAAATCCATAACACTCTATTAGAAGCCTCATTTACTTTAATAAAAGGTGTTCTGTAGAATTTATATATTCCTATGTTAGAAATCACAAGAATCTTGGAAAAAAGTCAGTGCTATAATAGGATATATAATGACTGTAGGCTAGATTGCAGTTTTTGTCAAGATTCATAAAACAAATTAAGATGAACGAGTGTTTTAGTTTCATTCTCAGATTACTTTAAATTGAACACTGCTGTCCCTTGGTGTTTCAAATCAAATTTCACCATATGCACAAATTGTTTAGTCAAGCAAATGGGTAAATTTAAAAAATAACCAAACTCACAAAATCTCTCATCCTCAAGAAGGCACATTTTTAATCTTATGTATTCTCTAGCTTGATTCCATCCCAATCCTGTTTCTATTAAATTCAACGGTGACAACTCCCTCTCTTGATTTCAGTGGATTTTAGTTTTCTAATAAGTAATATTTATAAATGTCATCCAGAAGTTTTCTGCGAAAGAGCCACAGTTACAGTAGCTGTAGTTCCTTCCAGTCATGCTATAATAGGAATCAGGAAGTTATTTCCTTAATTTCCACCCCCCTACCCCCACCCCCCCATTTGTACTGAAATCAGTAGCTGTAGAGTCACTTCTGACTGCATTATAAAACAAGATAATAAAAATATTAAAAATACAAATTTAGCTCAAGAACATATATTTAGAGACAGTCTGAAGCCTCTGAGAATTTTTTTTCCAACATTCCATGTTAAACATTTTGAAATCAATTGGTTTTTTTTTCATTCAGTCAGTTCTTTCTGAGAAGGATTCTAACAGAAAATCTGTATCTTCCCTCTCATTCAGAAGAACTTACTCTTTACTCCTGATCAAAAGTCAAAAAGCCCTGATGCTCCTTTCTTCCACCAAAATAAACTGGATGTAAATTAGAGGGGAAAAATACACTAGTCTGTCTAGATAGGACACAGTAATAATTTACCAAATGAACAACCACTCAAAGATAAGACTGTTGGAGTACAAGAACCTGAAAATTCACTTACAGGCAATAGTCATGCTATGTTTTTTTGTTATGTTACTAGCATACAGTTGTACTCTATATTCAAAGACATAATCTTGTGTTTTGAATATTATTTCTTGTATGTTGTACTAGTTACAGTATTAAAGTTAGTTCTTTCTAGCCCCTAGATATGACAGTTTAGAGTATCTCAAAACAAAACAAACAAACCCCCAACTCCCTTCCCCAAAAATCCACAAACAAAAGCCCAAACAAAACAAATCAGAAAACCACCACAAAAATACCCACCCCCCAAAAGAAACCCCCCAAAATAAAATCCCAAACAAACAAACAAAAAAAATATATTTAGCTATTCTATTGCTGACTATTCAGCCCGAGATCTAGAAGTCACCTATTTTTCAGTGAATGGTTACAGATTATAATGATTATCTCATGTCAAATTTTATCATCTGGTGCAAGATGCAAACCTAAGCAGATTTTTCTCATATGATCTAGAAATATCCACAGGAACTTCAATATCTACTCTACCAATAAATCTTGACCAGTTTTTTCTGTATCTTTTGTCTGTAATGGTCATATGAAATTACCTGTGTAACAGAATTTGTCCAAATAATTTTATAGTTTTCAGAAGAAGCAAAGTGCTCTTTGGGTGAAAGTTTAATCTTTTTCTATTCTTTTATTTTTTTGAATCCTGGACTGTAAAAGGCAGTTCGAAAACTACTTTCTACTGCTGTGCATTCTTGTTCAATACAGACTTACAATGTAATGTAATGTCATGTAACATAGTTCAATTATCTCTTGGCTTCTTAAGAAAAGATGCTGTACATATGTGACATCTGGCAGCTATCAATATGCTTTAAAAAACCTACAGTGGAATGGAACAGCAGGTTTCTAGGTCTAGCCCAAAACTTCAGAACTTAAGTCAACTGAATTAAAAGCAAAGAGTGGAAAGCAACAGGCTAGAACTGCTATAATATATGCAGGTAATATTGACATCATATGGTAACAACTGAACAGAGAATAACAGACTGCAAAGGATGGAAGGAAGTCCTTGATAGGCAAGGAAGAGGAATATTGTAAAGATTAACAAAGTTAATGATATTTGCACTTTTATTGAATGAAACCAAACAACTAGCACAAAATGGAAGGATTTAAGTCCATGGCTGGTTCAGGGTATGGCTAAACTGACCCGACTATTTTTACCTCTTTATACTTGACATAAAAAAGAATGCATGACGTCTGCATTAAGCTTCACTACTGGTGTAGCCAAAGTGATAATGTATTAAAAAGGAGGGTGCTGTGCTAAACTGTGAATTCATATCATTATGTGACTAGGATGAAACAACATTCACTGAGGAGCACTAATGACTGAAAATTAGGACTTTTACAGAGCTCTGGGAGTACTATGCACATTTTTTGCTAAATGTTAATGGGATTTGGGAACCTAACTGCACTAGCGACCTCTTAAAATCCCTATCAAAGTGACTAAATTGCAAACAAAAAATACAGCTTTTCTCATTTATCCCTGCTACTGTGCTAGTAGACTGGAGGGTAGCCAGTACTGTAGCCATCATAAATGATGTGTTAAGGGTGAACCTGAAAATTATAGACCAGTGAACATGACTTTAGTATTAGGTAAATTAGCTGAAAACACATTTAAAGAGACTTGTAAAACACACCATTGAGCATAATACAATAGAAATCAGCAAAGATTCTGTAAATGAAAATTGTACTGCTTAAGCCTCATTTTATTCTACAGAATTGAAACAATAATGGAAAAAGAATTGTTAAATGTAATTTAGTTGGACTTCTAAAAGACTTGCTAGAAAATGTCTGGCCCAAAGATGTTAGTACTAGGAGCAGGTAATCCTAGGGAACAACGTAATGTTTAATAAGTGTGCTGACATGAAAGAAAAAGTTTTGAAAGTCATAGTGTCTATTAAAATTAAATCTTTTCAACTATAACAAATGTAATAGAAATCTATATTGGAAATAATATTATACTCATATAGGGAGGTGATGGGTCCCTATCCTTACATTTATGGTTGGTTTTGGTCAACAGCTTTAAAATTGCATAAAAGTCTAAAGCACAGAAACGGGCAAACAGAATAACAGGCCTCATGATTGCCACTATTTTCATCATGCTGTAACATAAATTTTAATAGGCAATTACTTTAAAACTGCAAGAAAATAAATAATTATCATTAGTAAAAGACTAATTACACGATATTTTTAGCTATTTTTGCCAATTTCTGTCCTAGAAAATTGCTTGAGACTATTCATGTCATTGATAAGCCAGCATCTGCCAGGCATCTATGTCCATCCTATTAAACTTTCACAGACAACAAAAAAAATGTTAGCTTTTCTATTGAATATTCTCTGTTAAACCTTAAAAAAAAAAAAAAAAAGGCAAATGAAAAAAAAAAAAAACAACAACAAAACAGCCTGATAAGTATTTCAGAGTTCTACTTTTAAAGACCAAGAAGATTTCACGGACTTTTCTAAAAATTCCATATTGTAGATACCCAAGTTTCAGTTTCTAGAAATGTTCCTTAACAATTCTTAGTTGATTAGTATAGAAGTAGCCATTATGGCTGAGATCCAGGTTAATTATTAGGAAAAAAAATCAAAATAAATAGATACATAGATAAATAAAGTCAATCAGAATTAAACACTTGATTTGCTATTTTCCTGTGTCATTTGTAATAATTCAAGCAAACATAAGGTGGTTGCAATATTGCTACCAAGTCAGAATAAAATACTAAGCTAGTATTTTCCTAGGAACTGCTGTAGACTAATACAAAAAGTATTCATTCAAGGCAAGGCAAGATTTACACTTACAGCAAAAATGTCATTCACTACTATGTCGTTCAGAATACAATTATAAGTTTGCCGTTCACCTCTCATTGAATAACAATTACTCTTTCATCACATGTATTTAGAAACAAGCTTGTCCTTTATGAATAAGCCCCAAAGTGCAGCTTCTTCTAGCTATGCTGACGCAGAAATGACACTGTCACTTGAAAAGTCAATTCACCTAGGCCTTATTCTGAGTCCAGGTTGAGTCCTGTGAAGTGCAGTGTAGACATGCATTTGGAAATCCATGTTTAGCTGAAATCCTTGAAGTTTGTGAGTTTCATAATGAGGTACAGTTCTGAAACAGAAATGCCAGTCAAGACAGACCATAATGCTTTTCCTTTATAGACAGAGCTCAACAGATGGGCATCTTGAGTACACGCACATCTGGATCTGATGGTCTGCAGCTTAAGTGCAAGAAGGGCTCATTATACTGGACTGAATCTCAGTCTCAGGAAGAGCCATAAAGACACAGAACTTCATTCAGTTGCCTAAAGTTGCTTACCAGGGGGCTTAGTGTGATGAGAACATTTCACAAGGGAAGCAGATATGACAGTGAAGTGAGCAGAGACCTGCAGATTTCTGAAGCAAGGAGTGTACTCTATTAAATTTCATCTGGCACTAGATGGAATAAACAAGACTGTGTCTCCTCTTCTCAGTGGAGCCCTAGAAACCAGTACATAAGCAGCAGCAGGGCGGTGACCACAATCACTTTCAGTACATGTTCTCAGCAGACTAAATACTCTTGAACAAATGATATAAAAGGCTTTTGTGAATTGGACCCTCCATTTTCAAAGCTAAGCACTTTTTTCCATTTACAAAAGCCATTCATTTAATGCCAAGAGAAAAAGACACACATGTCATTTCATAATTTAGCATCTTCATTTGCCAGAGTGAATTATTGAAGAAACAAATTTAATTTCACATTCTATTTTGCCTCCAAATAAATTTTTGAGCACAGTATGACATACGAAGCTAAATACCTTTTGTCAGTGAAAAAACTTTATCATATTGAATGCCAAAATCTTTCAAAGCATATCTTTCTTCCAACAGAGAAACTTTTAATTAACTGAGACATAATGATACATCACCTTACAGATGTAAAGTAACCCATCTGTCAGACTAATTTTTTTCTTCTCCTAATGTTGAAACCTATGAGGCAAAGAACCCCCACAATGCTGGCTGGCAAATTTCTTAAGTTTCAACAGAGCAGTTTCAGCGAAGGTGTTATTCTATTCTTGTAAATAAAATCTGATATCTCTTACCTTTTTACTGTTTTTCTCTACAAATTCTTGAATTTCGGTGCATCTGATGAGCACGTCTTGTAATTAGGCCAGAAAAAATATGACCCTTTATTTTTTAATTGTGTGTCAACACACCCTGCAGTCCGACAGACTTTTTGTTCTTCAGAACACAGAGTACTTCCACTTGATTTCAGGTGAAAAACTTCAACTTCCAAGTCCTTTTGTGCTGAGAGACTTGTAATTTCTGTTTGCCACACACCAACTAGAACATGTGGAGATACCAGCATATAAAACAAATAGTATTACATCCCTATTTATTTATGACTTACCTTTAAACACAGATGTTCAGATATTTGTATACCTTTCCAAAAAATTATCTTACTGCACATACAGACTTTCATGTTATATGTACTGGTAACAGTCATTGACATGCTTTTATTAGAAAATTCTTCTCTGAGTACTGTAGAACATTTGCTTCAATTGAATATTGAACTGGGTTTTTTTGTTGTGCAAAGAATTCAGGGTTACATTTCAGCAGTGTAAAGTTTAAGGAAGCTGGACTCTAAGAGGAAGTTTATCCATGATAACTTTCAGTCAATATCCCTTGCAGTGTTTTTAAGGGAGGTACTTTTTTAGTCCTACATAAGCAGAAATTACATTACAAAACAAGAACTAAGTTTTGAGAGTTGTTGATTCTATTGAGCTGTAAGACCTTATCTGTGTTTACTCCTTGACAGGCCACTGTTAGGTGTTGCTCAGGTACACAGCAGTTAGAGATAAATAAGGGGCCTATTTTCAAGTAAGTCTGAAACTTTTCAGCACTAGCTTAGTGTTTTTATCTAGTAGAAGTTTTAAACCAGACTTATGCCATTCCTGTTGGAAGTTACTGCCCATTATAACAGTATTGAAAACAAGTAAGATACAGCTACCTAGGACATTAGCAATCTAAGTCATTAGGTTTCTTTTACATTCGGGGAAGAGATATAAACAATGTTGGTGTGTGTGAATCATTGAATGATTTGGTTTAGATATGTGTGCTGGTGAGATGCATTACTGTAGTGGCCCCTCAAATATATTTGTTATATTTCCATTGAAGACACTGAGGTTAAATGAATCCTAGGCAAAGTGTATTGTGCCACAGCAGCATATTTTTCATAGTTTAGTGCAGCATCAGTATATGAAGAGCAGTACCTTATAGTATTTTAAATACTGTTTTTTATGTGGCATATAGTATTGGGTTTACAATCCTTTATAAAATACATTCTCTGTGCTTGTTAAAAATACTATGGGCTTTTTCACAGGAGGAGGTACATTATTCTTAATGTCTTTTCTATAAAAAGTAATTATAACTCACGTATTTCCTCCTGGACAATTAAAAGTTCTACAGAGGAAAATTTTTCCTTTCCTTTATAACAAAACTAGAAAAAGAAAGCAAAACAGAAATTAATTTTCAATTGAATTTCTAAACTTTCACTTAATCTGTCCATCCATATCAAATGCCATCCATGGAGATAATCTAGCATAAATTTCATGCCATTGTTCTACTGTTATTGTTTCTCTTCTAGACAGTTACCAGCACTTGGAAGTTGCTCTGGAATTTGCTTCTCAAACTTGAAAAGAAAGTATCTATTTGGGAGAAAACATTAAAGAGCTAACATACTTAAGTTCTAGCAAAGGCCATAACTATCTTCTCAGAATGAAAAAGTAAAACATTTAAGTCCATAATGTCAAATAATTTGAGACAAATATGCTCAAAAACTTCTGTTTGCATTTTGTCTGACATTTTGGGACTTAAAGGCATCCCTAAAGCATCATCAAAATGGATATATACAAGCTTTATGATTGCTAAAAGGGTGATATTCAGGACCTGGAAAAATATATAAGATTTATCTGTGGTAAGAATTTTGGCAGACCTTGTAAGAACAGCTTCATATGAAAAAGGTTACTTTGTGGCTAGAAGATAAACAATGATTTTTAAACAGTGGGGAAAGAATCTATGGAATTTTTAGAGTTGTTTTGCAAAGGTGACAACACTAGGTATACCAGTATAAAATCATTATCTAAGTTAATACAAATACAAGGAAACAAGGAAAAGGATACTTTTGCTCTTCCATAGGTATAGCTTTGTCAGCACATGTTAGTGGGCTATAGCTCAAGAGATACAGACTCAAGGGTGATACATAAAAACAAGATAGATTGTTTGAGGAGGGCTGAGGTGATGTGCTTTATCTCAGTTAGGAACAGAACCTTAGAGAGAGAAGTGAAAAAAAGATTCTTCAGCAGAGGCATAAAAAAGTGTCTGTTTAGTTCGCCAACACATCTAATGAAAGGACAAAGCATACGTTATGTGGAAGATCCAACATACATTTCCTAGAAAGCAATCTAACAACTTGGAGAATACGTCTGCATGAAATAGAAACTTATTTTACTTTGGCTTGGAGTTAAAAATTCTTGAACATAATCTGCTCAAGTTTATGGCTGCCATATGGTTTTTCTGTGATAAATTGCTACAGTGCGTAAATAAATAAGAATACACAAAACAAATCATAGAAATTAAGTCATGCAATTCCTAACAGAATATTTAGGATCTAAACTACTGTTGGCAGATCAATGGCCAAGCATATTTAATTTTCCAGCTAGTGGAGGATGTTTGTATGGATCATTCTGATAGTTAATCAATTTACAATATGTTGAGTATGCAGCCTTCCTAGCATTACAGTAAGGCACTCTGAGAGTAATCCTTTTCCACTTCTATTCTGTACTTCTCTTTTGTGCTATTTGGATGTTTTAAAAATTACTAGAGATGAAATATAAATTTTTTTGTCACCGAGAAGCTAAAAGATTAAGGGGTTCCAAATCATGCTGAATTTTTTAAGGGGAGAAAAAGGAAAAACATTGACTCTTTTGGAAAACCCTCAATTGGTGACCCACAGCAAAGATTCAAAATTAGTCATCTGTCCCAACTTCCTGGTATTCCTTTGCTGTGAAAGACATTTGGAGGAATGTGAGATTGAGACCAGGGCTGGCTTGGAGTGGGAATGAGGAAATATGGACAAATCTTAAAAACAGTACACAGCTCTACAAGCACAGACATGACGAGGAGTTAATCACAGCAATCTCTGGGTGCAGTGATGAATGATAATTAATCAGACCAATCCTGTGCTAGCCATTTGATATGGTCCTTTGGAGAATAGTGCCTAGAAAGATTATCAACTGCAGTATGTAGAGGGGGAACACAGCAGAGGGGAATGACACATTTTTTTCCTCCTAAATATACTTGACTGTTGTGGAAATGGGTAGCTCTGGTGCCAATATAAAAGCGGAAATGAGAAAAGCAGCAAATAACTTTGTTCACTTTGTGTAATTATGCAGCTTTGGTGGTAATCGTTAGAAATTATAGGATCCCTGCTTCTGGTAGACTTTTTTAATAGTTTCTGTTAAGATGATTCAGATGTTTCTGAAAATAAGATTAGGGTAAGAATCACATTGTCAATATAAAAGCAGTTATATTTTTAAGTGAAACCTTGTGTCTGTACTTTGGAGAATAAACATGAAATTTGGAGATTATATTGGATGATAATTAGAGAAGTTCCTCTATTTCTGTGAATGTTGACTTGAATTTCCACCTAATTACTGGACTTATGATGTTCTTTTTCAAGCTATTTATTTTACTCCAGAACTTATGTAAAATGAGACAGTCCCATGTAACAAGAACACTATGACTGCAATATCAAGGTACTAAGGATTTAAGGAAGTGTCAAATTTTACTGGCCTCCATAAATTTAACTGAGTGTATTTAAATTACAGAATTATCTTGAATATTATGACAATGTACTAATTTTGTTGCTGTGAAAGACTTGCAAGAGAGTAGTGTAATCTCAAAGCCATATGAAGAGTATTATTATTTTCCTGTCCTTTTTGATTTGATAATTTATTTACTGCTTAATAGAAAAACAAAAGTCTTCTTCCAAATGAAAACCAGGATATTTTTAAGTGTCTATTTATTTTGAGCCACAATTAAAATCCAAGGATTTAATTCCTCTGAAACAAAACCAATCATCTGTGTATGTGCAGAATGTACTGTTTAATGGTGGTCAGTCTAGCACTCATTGATACAGATAAGATCTTAATCAATACTGAACAGAAATCATGACATATTAGACTAAGCAAACTCAATATAATTTGAAGCAAAATCAAAGTAAAAATGAAAACATTCAATATCATCAAAACCAAGGAGACAAGCAAATAAGTACAGTTAGACACTTGCTAAATATGAAATAAAACCAATCTCCATTGCAATACATTTACTGCTTCTGTGGTCACATTCCAACAATATACTAAATCCATAATTACTGATTTTCTCAATGACTTTTCACTAGCATCTCAAATTGAATTACCATTGAATGTTTATGCTTTTGTTTTCAGTTATTTCAAGTGTCTGTTTGTTACTGGGGCACTTTAGAAATATTGGAATATCTTCCACTGCCTCTTTTGTGTTTGTATTTTACTTTTATGACAGCATAGTAATCAGTTACATAAAGCTGATGGTCTTTAAAAAAAGAACATTACTGAACTTTTATCATTGAAATGCTCATCAGAAACATTGTTATAAATATAATAAAAATGAAAGTATAAAATCTAGGATACAATAGAAATATGTCACTATTTCTAACCTAACAGCTGGAAAGTGCTTAAAAATGGAATTAAGTAACTCAGAGAAACAACCTAGAACAGATCTGATTAGAAGAATAGCAATAGATCAATAACTTTGCTTCTCTGTCTAAACTTTCATACAGTAGATCCTCCTACTTGGTCTGAGGTAAACAAAAGAATGTTCAAAAATTACTAATTTTGGTTTGCCCATACTGTCCTTGTGCTCTAAAGACAACAGAAACACTTCCCTATGTTAAAATCATAGGGAACAGTGAGAGTAATTAACCTGAGGAGCAGTGAAGCATGAAAACAGCTTGATTTTACCATATTCATCTTCAAGAGATCTGGATACACAAAGGTGTCCTTCTATGCTGTGTTTTCTATACAAAAACCTTCCTTCCTTTACCTTCCTGTATTCCTCCTATCTTTCATTTGTGAAGAATTTTCACCATCCCTGTGCTACTGCTTGCTGCCATCTCCTATATAAGCAGCTGCTGGATCACATTCTTCACTAAAGAATCTGTAAAATTATGCAGGTTAGAAAATGAGGACAAATAATATCAGTGTCCCTATTTCCTGCCTGGTCCTTGCCAGCAGTTGTGTGGGCCCTACAAAGGGAGAAATAATCTCCAGCATTAGAACAGGAGAGATTGGCCAAGGCCAACAAGAGCTGCATATTGGGAGTTAACCTTTTCTCAACATGTATACTGGCATCAAACACAAGTTATTGGCAACTGTATCAGCCACGAGTTCAGAACAAAAAATGTAGTAGACAGATTTTAAAGTTTATCAATTCATGGGAGCATTGTTGGAACAGAGAGTTTAACTGGCAATGCAAGGAAAGAAGGAGTTTCTTACTTGGCAAATCTCAAATTAAGTATTATTAGCTGCACATCAGTATGCCCCATTAGAATTAAAACCATTTTTCTATCTTTGACGAAGAAAATCTATAGGTGCTGTATTGAACATTAAGGTTATTGGTATTACATATGTCTCTTTCCAGTAAAGTATCCATCACCAGAATCATTTAGCCTCACCAGAGAAATCTGAGTTCATTTTCTCATGAATATTATACTCCCCTAGCAGATAAGAAATATGCAGGCTTTCAGAGTTAAACATGTAAACCCAAAGCATTTTCTTTGTTAATTTTCAAAACTGGCAGTTACCCAAGGGACACAAATTCAAATAAACATAGAGATATTGAATCTTATTGCTTTCAAGTAGCGTGCAAGCCCTCCTTTCTTCACTGAGGGCTGTATACAAACTGAATGTTGTCTACCAGCCTAGCTGAATCAGTATCTCCTGTGATTTTTCACTGGAAGAATTATGCAACTGTGTAGGTGCAGTTTGACACCAGTATAGCTGATGTAATTCCAAGGAACTTAAATCAGTTGTACCTGTCTAACTATTTTTATAGCAATACATCTGTGATTATGTTAAGGAGGGTAGGGAGTGCATTGATTTTATCAGCAACACTGATAACTGTAAAGACAATGCTAATTTCTTACTAAGACCAGTTTGAAGAGAATGCAGCAAGCTGCTAATATCTTGTGCCATAAAATCAAAATTTTGTTAAAGAAACTATTCAAAGGTAGGCGGAAAAAAGAACAGACAGGAAGAAAGGAAAAAAAAGAAAAATAATATTGTATTGTAAACCCTAGCAAAACGTGGCAGATTATCAGGAAAGGAAATGAGAGTTATTTAAAATAATTTTTAAAAAATAACACTCTTAAAGAAGTTTACTAATAAAGAAATTCAAGCAAGTGATGGACAGTCTTAAAGTCCAGGTCTAAAGAGGCACTAGCATGATAAGACTTATCCTCTTAGAAAAATCTCTGCTCAGAGATGCATTTTTTCTCTTTTAGGTGTTTGCCACAGCTGAAGCGCATATCTATTCCACAGTGGCCTTGACTCTGACAGAACAGTGCTCCTCAGAGAGACAGTCATGGGTTTAGGGGCCAGGACATGCAAGTTCTGCTACCTGAGCTGTCAGAGTCATCATTCATTGAAGGGTAGGACCAGTCAGCTCACCTGGACCTGGGGTTTTCATTTAATTTTAAAATACTGAGTTTCACAGGTGAAGGAGGGGACTGGGACTTTTTAGAAGGGTGTGTAGTGAGACGACAAGGAGCAAAGGTTTAAAACTGATAGGAAGTAAGTTTAGGTTAGATATTAGGAAGAACATATTTACTGTGAGGTTAGTGAGGCACAGGAACTAGTCACCCAAAGAAGTTCCAGATACCTCATCCCTAAAGTGTTCAAGGTCAGGCTGGGTGGGTCTCTGAGCAACCTGGTCTAGTAGGCATGGAGGAGGGGTTGGAACTCAGTGATCTTTAAGGTCCCCTCCAACCCAAACCATTCTAAGGTTCTATAATTTAGCTTTTACAGCTATCAAACAAGTAGCAAGAATGTGCACAGGACTCCTAGCTACAGGAAGACCACACTAGAATAAGGCTGAGCCCAAGTCACAGCTGTAGTGGATGGGAGTTGAGGAAGGCACTCAAGTTTTTATGTCTGTATTACTGGTGTCCCCTTACCTCTACCAGTCCTATCCACAACACTTAGTGGCCTCCAATCAGCATGTTGATGCAGGGGGGGAGGCATCCAATTTCAATAGGGAGAGCACTTTCTTTTCCAGCTCAAACTGTGCCTTCACCTCAGCAATATAGTGCATTTCTGTGCAATGGGGGAAATTGTTTTGTGCTCTCCATGGCTGAGCAAGCTTTACAGAACAGGTCTTCTGCATCACAGGAGATTGTTGTGATATCTGAACAATTACCTGATAGCAACATCGCCCCTAATCCCTAAATGAAGTGCCAAAGGTCCAGCTCTGGGTGAGTTTTCAACCAGACTCCTGGCACTGCTGATCTCCAGGATAGGTCTGAAATCAGAATTGCAGCTGCTTTCACTCCACCTTGAGGCACCCAACTCTTCCTATACAGCTGAAAAATGTTACAGACTGTTCTGCAGTCCCCAGCTGGAGACAAATCTTTACAGATTTTAGAAGTTTAAGACCTTTATTGATCCAGCCCTAGACAACAAAATTATCTTAAAATATGGCACCCCAAAATATTCTGCAATGAGAAATGCTCCATTTATGATTTTGCTCATACCTTTCAAATGCATGCCTTTGAGCAGGATTTCCAGTATTCAGAGATGATAATGAGGTAATGAAAAATTGCTGGGTTTGATGTCTGTTTGGGTAGGAGCCACTAGCAGTGGTTAGGAACAGGAGAATGGCAGATGTCCTTTATATTATATCAGTTACTGATGGGAAGATCCCAGATCTGAAGCACCATAAGTCCTTTCAATAGAAGGACATACGAGTGGAAAATATCACCGAGGTAGAATTAGATTATACAAAATATATTTGTCACAGGAGTACCTTAGTCATCCATTTGATTTCTTGGGTCAATCAGTCCTCAGTTTAGTTATAAAAGATGAAATCAGGTAGTCAGACTGCTGGAAAAGATTGAAATAGAATAAGTAGTCTGTTCAGGACAATAAGTAAAGAATGTTTATCAGTTTATAGTGCATGTCTAGTTTTAGAAATGATTTGCTAGAAACAGTGTTTCTTCCCAGAGATAATCTTTCTTTGTTCTGCTTTTTTGGTGTGATACAGACACTTTCAGATGGCAGATATTAAACTAGAAGCAGCTGTATCCTCTCCACAAAATATTTTATTACTGACAACCCATATGTCTGTTGCCTGTCCTTCTTAAACAGACAACTGCATGCCACACAGCATGTAGAAACTTGGGGCATATAATATAGTCCAAAAAAAAAGAAAACCTGTCTGTCAAGACTGTTGTGAATTATGTTGTTGTTTCATCCTCTTCCATAACTATTTGTTTACACAGGTAGGCACTGAAACAGAAGACATATAGCATTTAGCTTTGGCAAGGTAGAACAGTTCCCACATAATGTGCGCTCGTGCCCTGCCTGCACTGCAGCTTTGACCTCCAGAAGAGACTGTACCTTGTCCTTCCTGTCCCTTGTCATAGACCAGGGTTTTCCTCTCTTCTCAGATATTTTCCGAAAGCTGTTGCTTTCTCACACAAGAGTTAAAATTTGCAACCAATTTCATATTGTTTTTCCCAAAGGTCAATTAAGGTTGTTCTCTTTTGGCAGCCAGAGTATGTGCAAATCTCAAAATTTCTCATGAAGATGAAGAATGGATTTTTTTTTTTTTTTTTTTAAGAGAAGACTGGCTGTAGAAAGCATTCAAATGATAAAATAGTGTAAGAAATAAAAGCAATTTTTAATTTGCTGTAACAGGCAAATTATTACAATTTTACTATCTTGGGTCCTGAACATTGTACAGATACATTTGCTCATTTTCAATGGTGTGTTACTCTTGCAGCAAGACTAACACTATACATAAACAGCAAATTTTAACTTCCGTATAATGGCCCAGTGTAAAGTAACACATTAGTCTTAGAATATTGTCCAGAATTCCAGAAACAGTACCATTTATGCATATATATATATATGTATGTACAGTTTGCACATGTATATATGTATACACGCACACAAATCTAACCAATCACTGAGCTCCAGTCTGAGTGGAAAAGTACTACATGCCTCCACTGACTTGAAGATGATACTTCTGTGGAACACCATCAGATATAATTTCCTGGTTTACGTAGCATATGACTAGAGGTGGACTATTTCTCTCATGCAAACCACAGTGATTGCAAGCTATACTCAAATCCATTTTAACAGTCAGAGAAGTCACTGGCTCCATTCCTCATGTTTCCTTTTTGTCATTTCTGTAAAGACTAAATTTAACATTGTTTAGTGGTTGGATCAATTTACTGGAAGGAGAGATTTTGCCATTCTTTCCCACAGTGGCCTACAGGGAGACTGAAAATTGAACCCATTTTGCCTCCTAAGTTCCGAACAATTCCCATTCTAACCAATTACAGATGCAGTTCATCATGGCTAATTTTCACTTGTCCAAAAGTTAGATGTCTTAGTATTAGCCATCTGACACAGCCTTTATATTCTGTGTGCAGAAATGTGTGAATTTCAGGAGAATGATTAATCTCATTTTAACATAGGTATAAAAAATTGAAGAAATGATTCAGTTGAAAAGGTTCCTGTTTCTTTCCATTAACTTTAATGATTAGCTGAGATTTAAAGATTTAAGAACTTTTGAACATTTGAGTTCACCTGGATAAATTTCAGCTATGGTGTTTGTTGTGTTTTATTTGGTTGGGTTTTTTCCCAAACCCACAGTCCCTAAACATAAGAATGAGGTTTTCAGCATGAAGAAAAAAGATATCAGAATGTAGATATCACTTTAAATATTGAGATAGAAATACTTAAAAATAAGAGATGCATCATAAGCGATTGTACAGAAAAAAATGTGAACAATGAAAATTGTCAATAGAGACTTGTGAACTGGAATTTCAAAAGTATTGTCTCCTTTGCTGTTAAAGAGAAGTGCAGGCTTGTCCTAATTTTCACGTAAACTTCTGCCTCTATAGATAATCTGCGAAAGCAAAAGCCTCTATAGATAATCTGATGTATTTGTCTTCTTCATTATTTAGAAATAAAAGTTCAGGTCTTGCTGAGAAAAATACATTAGACATATGGTTTAACTACAATTGCATTTACACAAAATATTTTATGATTTGTCTCATGACTGAAAAAGTTGTAAATGGAGAAGTTAGAAGGTCATTTGTCGCATATGCTGAGTGACCGAAATGCTGGCTAGAGGAAATCTATGGACTGTGGAAGTACTATATTTGAGAATTTAGATGTGTATTAAAAAGCAGAGAAGAAAAATCAGTTATTTACAGTTCTACTATATTATAAAATCACACACACTGGAGACACTAAACAAACAGTTTCTTTCTTTATAACAGTTGATAAAAACATATTTGCCAAAATTATCAAAACTATCAATACCAAAATATATGGAGCATCCTAATGCATGATTGTTAGACATCTTTGCAAAAATAATGATATCCATAATTTTTCCTGTCCTTCTCACTAAACAAATTTGTTGTCCAGAATTCTGAACTCCCTGACAGAGCCCAAAGATGAAGTTTTCCTTCAGGTTCTCACTTCAGCCCCTTGTTGCATATCACAGAAAAAGGTGATATCCTACTTGAGAAAAAATTGTAAAAGGATTTTTATGTAATTATAATGTGAGCAGTAATATTAAACAGACAATATCCATACATGAGGAAATGGGAATTTGATGAATTCCCACACTGCATTGATGGGGTTGAGGCAATAAAATGATTTCTTTCCTCCACATTTTGCCCCATTCAGACACAAAGGGAAAATTAAATCACCAGTGGCAAAAAAAAATTACTTCTTTGCAAACAAAAATAAAGAAGAAATGATTGCTTGATGAAAATATTAAGGAGTTCAGTTTGGTTTGAAGTTTTTTTCTAATATCTCTATATATTTACAATAATACAAGATATCAAATTTAAAAATACTGATTTAGAAATTTGCCCACAATTCTCATGATCTAAGTCTTGCTGCCATAGCTAGCTTGAGACACTATGACAGACTCAGGGAATTTCATATATACAAGTTCAATTAACTTCTTTTCAAAATACAACAAGATCTGTTGTTCCAAGATAGTAATTTAAATGACTAAAAGTGGAAAGCAAGAGCTCTGAGAGTATTTTCTCTTGCAAATGTTGAAATTTTTATTTTTTTTCCCCCATGTGAGAATTGGAGTTAAATGTTTTTGATGGATTCCCAATAACAATGGGAGTTAATACTTCTTTGAACTTATTTTCAGTATGGTTTTATAGTCTACCTGACTTACCTTAATAGAATTTTTTTTTTTTTTAAATAGCATTAAAAGGATGCCACAGTCACAGGCAGAAACAAAGGTAAAACAATGCAAGACAAATTTCTGTGCTATGTCCATATCACAAGAATCTATGTATCATTCTGTCTTGCAGGTTTTGGTTCATTCTCTTATGGACACTTAATATGACATCTGCACCATTATTTCATTATCATATTTAAAACCACTTTCTGTAACTATTAGTTTAATAAAAACCTTCTTTAACCATGACAAAGAAAGTAATAATTTTCATTGTGATGTTGCATAAATTTATCAAATGTAAGCATTGGTACAGCTATACACAGGAAACATTTTAAGGACCTCCATGAGAAAAAATCCTGCTGTTTTATAGAAATTTGTTTTAAGTAAAAGATTTAAGTTTGTCTTAAAGTAAATAAGGACTACTTATTCCTAACCAAAACATAAGTGCCTTTATTTGTCATTACATGTGTGTGAAAAAAATACCCATAAATAACATACATATGAGTAATTGTTTATATGTGTCTGTTGGACTTATTCTTTATACAAGGATCAGGATCCTTTGCTTTAGAGCATAGAGACCAGATTTCACATACACAACCACAATGAAAATAGAGACAAATAAGTTAAAAACTCTAAGACCAGTCTTAAACATGAGTAGAACTGGAAAATATGGAGGAGTTACTGTATCTGAGTTACAAAAAGTTACTGGAAGGGACCTTTCTAATCTTTAACACTATGTGAAAATTAACAGACACTGGAAAGAAAGGGACAAGACAAGTTGTAACTGTAAGTGAATTTGACCTTAAATTTCTGTTTCTGTATAATCCTCCTGCAGAAGTGCTTGCTCCTTTGAAGTTGGCATGCTTTTCAAGGGACAATTAGTAAAGTTGCCTTGCAGCCCTCACCCTTCTCTGGAGAACAAAACAGTTCATCTAGTTTCACAGATGTGCCACCTTATTCCGGGGCTGAAATGTCGGATCTTTAGGGACAGCACACCCCATGGTCTGAGGCATACAGTAATTTAAATTTAGGTCAAGTCAACAGGAAAAGCTTTCTGTCACAGTGTACTCAGTTAGCTGAAGGGAAGTGATAGAAAACCCATTGTTAAGTAGATTAAAAAATCATCTTTAGAACATTTGGTGAATGCAAATGGCTCAGTAGGAGAAAAAAAGCACCTTGTAGTTAATAAATTCTCTCCATCTCTATATTGTCTGAAGACCTTTCCTGAACACTTTTATAATAGCTGATTACAGAATAGATCCAAGACAGATTACAGGAAAGTCTCAAATCCAAGTCTTTAGACAACCTGTGTTGCATCAGTTAAGACACTACAGTTTTTGAGATGGAAATCCTAATAGGATTTAAATGCAATACAATGTTTGTTTTAAATATTTGCTTTACACAATACTAGAATTTAGTAAAAATTATTTTTCTGTGTCTGAGATTGCAATAAGGCAAACAAAAAATATCATCCTACTCTCCCACTGTGAGGACAAGCAGCCAAAATTACAGAAGGTAATTTCAGCGTAGAGTGGGAAGAAGCACTGAAAGATCATTTACTGTGTCTACTTACAAATTTTTAATTTTAATGCAACTTCTTCACTATGAGGATGGTGGGGCACTGAAACAGATTGCCCAGAGAAGTTGTTGACACCCCATCTCTGGAGGTATTCAAGGCCAGTCTGGATGGGACTTTGAGCAATCTGGTCTAGTAGAAGGTGTCTCTCTCTATGACAGGTCCATTTCTACCCCAAACCATTCTATTATTCTAACATTTAAATAAATACGTCTACAAGACACTATGTTTGATTAAGGACCAGAACTATTCCTATGTTCAAGAAGAGACCTTTGAATATGGGCCTCTCTGTTCTATTCTTTTCTTTTAACTATCACTTCTGAAAAAAGACTAAGACTATTCCTTCTGCTAAATGGTTATGTTATGGTCCATTTAAAGAAGACCGACCATGAAAATCACACTGGATACCAAGTAAAATTGACAAGAAGCTGACTTTTTAGAAGCAGTAATATGAAAACTAAATTGTTTTCCAGTAGGATTGCAATATCTTTAATGCTTCAGTGCCCAGCCCCAAATAAGTCTTCACATGTCTCCTGGGGGAAAAAAAAAAAAAAAAAAGGGTTCTATTAATACGACTATGGCTAGATTCTTGATTTTGTGAAATATTGCTGTCACAGCAAAGCTATAGATAATATTTGTAGCTTTCCATAAACTTTTATTCCCTGGGAACTAAATTTATGCTTTAAAATTTACTTTATTTTTAAAAGACAAAAATTACAAGCCAGTAGTTGAAACATAAAACTGATTGTTTCAACAAGAAAACACTCCAGTTTAACTATCAAGATCTCAAATTAGTATGTCTTTTTATTAGAGGAAAAATTACTCCTGTTCTTCTACATTTTATTTTTTTTTAAGTGTAAAAGAGAACAATAGAATGAAACTTTTTAGCCGGGGAATTATGTAGGAAATCTCTCTTAAAAAAAAAAAAAAAAAGAGGCCATCAAAGGTAGTTTAATTTTATATAATAAGACCTGTGGACACTCACAGCCAGCTTATTGCTTTCCTGCACACAGATTCATTCCTCAGCACTTCTGCTCCCTGTCATCAGCATTCCAATCTGCAGGCCTGCAGCTGCAGCCACACACACAGGCACACACTGTGGTGCAGAGGAGCTGACTGTATAGCCTGAAGTGTATGAATAAAGGCTTATTACAAAGCAAATGCATAAGGTCTCCTACAGTGTCACTCCCCTCAAGCAAGCAAGGCGGGAAATTGATCATGATTCTGAAAAGTAATTAAGTTTGAAAGGAAAAGTAAATCCTATTTATCTAAAGCAGGCTCTGGTTTAACTAGAGGGAGCATCTCAAGCCCTAAAAATGCCTTCCTGAAGAAAAAAATTACAAAATAAAGCAGTTATGAAGGGTGAGACAAAATAGACCTAAATAGAAGGCATGTAAATTCGTGTTATACAAACAAGGCTTTAAGTTAAATACACCAGACATCCTCATATTTGTACAATAAGAAAATGTAAAGTCTGCAGCACTGACAGAAATATTTTATGACATGTATTTGATGACTGTGAAAGATCAGTAGCTCACTTACCATAGTGAAATCTGGGAATACAGCCAGTAATCTTTAAAAAACACAATTGAAATACATTAGTTACTTGGTTTGTAACTTAAAAGGACAGTATACTGTAAATATTGGACTTCTCAACTGTAAATGCTCTAGTGGTAGATACTCAGAACATTGAATTTCTGCTCTTGTGAATACCACTGTTTTGGTTTTTTTCTGTTCTTAGAAAGTACCACATAAAAAATATCTAATAACTTTAATATTGTCTTGGGGAATATTTGATTCCTAAGGTGTAAAAATATGCATTAATTTCATATAATGTAGCTGAAATCTGATCTCCACCTTATTCAGTGGCTGCAATTCCTTACAGCACGGTTTTTATTTATAGAACAGCTCAACTTACGATTCATCTCACAACTAGATCTTCTAAACCCTTTTGTACAACTCACAGTTTTCAAGTATTAAAATATAAGCTTATCAAGTGAAATACAAATCTCTAAAACACTTCTATAAGTCAGTCTAAAGAGAAATCAAGAAACCAATGCCTATAGGCAGTTATCTCTTTATGAGGTCATGTGAAAAGAGAAGCAAAGAGATCATTTTATCATATTAAAATCTATTCAGTAGATTTGCCACTCAGTCTAGAACACAGCAACACCTGAAGTAGCCAATATCAGCCACTGGAGAAAGGGTAAGTAAGAGCAGCTCTTAACAGGGCATCCAGCCAATGTCATGGAGTGCACCTCTTCCACCCTGCAGAGATTGTCTTGCGGTGTGACTCATCCAGCTCTGAAGTAATCTAATAAAGATATGATTTGGGGCAGTGCAATAGGAATCATGATTGATTTTGCATGCACAGGTTTCTGACATGTACAAATGGAGAGGACTATTTTGTAGATAATGATTTGATGCCTAGGGAAAACCAAAGACATAATTCATAACAAATGACACTTTTCTGTGTAGGAGACAATATTTTACATTATGTAAAAGCTGTGTAGAAAACAATATTGAACTTGTAATGAACTTTAATTAAATAAAATGTTAACTCTGGACTAGAGAAATAATGTATAAATGTTGCCTATAAGTTGTTCTCAAAACTATTGTAATTAATTATTTTCCACCATACTTTTTATGACTATTCAGTTCCTTGGATTTAATTGGCGGTTCTAGCAAGAAAAACATTTTCAGCTCATGACTTGAAATACTCCAGTACTGAATTATCAGGTGTTTTTTCTGACTTCCAGGAATCTATGTGGAAAATTCCATCAAATCTCAGTAAAGAAACCATATCACTTTATCTGATAATGTACATGAAAATTAAGTAATGCAATTCAACTGTCACACTGAAAACTGAAAAAATAAAGATATAAATTTTTTGTTGTTTCTTCTATAGTAACTGTATGTTTAGAAACTACTGATGTTCTTAAGAAAGTCATGAACTTTTGATGGGCAATTCACAATCATAAAAATCGATGAATATATTTGACAGACATTAGAAAATGCAGATTCAATACTGTCACAGAACAAAGCAAAACATAACTTTTATCTTCTTCTATGCTTATGAATGAGTATTCTAATTGGCAGTCAATACTAGAAATCAGGAGAATTTTTCATAAGGAACCTCTTAATTCCCAGCCTTACTGTACTCTGTCTTTCATAAGCAATCATAACAAAGTACCAGAAAACTCCAGATGAACAAGTTTTCAAAAATGTTAATGAATTATTGTCAACTTTTAAAAATAATTTTAATAACCATTGAAATAATTGGACATTTACCTTTTTTTTGTCAGACACCTTATATAGTATTTTGAAACTCACTTTAATTTTAATTAAGTTTTGGATCAAATGGAGGTTTTATGCAACCTAAAATGCAAGCTTTTCATTAGTCAGTAAGTATCATATTATATATTATAGTATACATATAATGTGCATATAAATGTGTGTATATATCTGTTTAAATGATAAAACATGTATATTTCACTGTTTGATTGTTTTTGTTTTTGTTTTTTTTTTGTTTGTTTTGTTTTTTTTTCCAGAGGAGTAGAAAAAGGCAAAGGAACCCAAAACAGCTTTTTCTCTTCTCTCACCACTATACCTCACTGTGACAGTCTTCACCCCGATCCTGTAGCCCTCTGGGCATGTGTACATCTCTAACTAGAACCGTCAGTGCTGGAAACTTCCAAATCCCTCCTGAAGAATTTCTAGTTCTCTCTTCTTTCACCCAGTAACTTAATTTATGTCTTAATAACTCATGTAAGTCAACCAGCATGAACAGAATAGCAAGATTAACTTCAGTAAAGGGGAAAAAAAATGGTATGGTAAGGACGAATTTTACAGATTTCAAAAGTCGCACAAGCACTAGCATAAAATCTGCAGAATGTGAAATCATAGCTTAGTTACTCCACACAGACATCTTTCTAGCTTTTATTCCGAACTGTCAGTATCCATTACAGCTTCAATTCATTTATTACCATACCTTTCTTTCTTTCTGCCTGTAATCATTTATAAAGAAAATCAAACTTCTACTGCATTTACCACTGCTGCTGAGACTTGAATGAAACTGTTTTTCACAGATGTTAGCTAAGCTTATTCCCTTACCATGTAGAGTTATACTGTGAACCACATCTAAATTTAGACCACTGACCAACATGTATACTCATATATCTTCCTCTAAATTAATTAAATTGTTATAAAACTACATAGACTAGCTATGTTCTCATACACTTTAGCCCAATTCTACACTTATTCCTCTCTGAAAGTGCAATGTCAGATTAAGTTAAATCACCTTACATGTTAAGTAAATGTTTTGTAACCTACAGGGTAGTTTAAGAAATTGTGTTCCACACTATTCATTTCCATTAATCTGTTCAGCTACTCTACCTAAGTGATTTTATTTCAATGATTTCTCTTTAAATCTAATTTCATTTAATGATTTCCAAAGGTTTTTTTCTCTCTTTTTACTCAGAAAATCTAGTTGTTTTTTGTTGGTTTGCTGCTGGCTAACCTATAGGCCCTATCCACATTTGTTTTTATTACCGACATCCCTGTCTATAATATTGGCAGTTGTACACGTGCAGAATTTTGCAATGCCCAACAGGAGGAAATTGTCCACTCTGATAACTTGAAGCTTCTTGATGAGAGAGTGGAAACATTCAGGAATGCATTGCTGTCTGTGACTGCAATGGCTCTCAACCATACCAAGGAATGAATTATCATCAGCAAGACTTGATGAAATGAAACCCACAGACTGCACCATTTCTGTATCTAAAGCTGCCTACAGAGAAAGAAGTCTAAGGACTTCTAAATATCATAGCCAACATTTTATTCACCAGCTTTCTCAGAAATTTCAGGAAAGCAAAAGAGATTACATTGCCGCTCAAGTGTGTCAGATAGTGAAGGTGCTGACATAGTTACTACCTTAAAAGAAGGTAACACAAATTCTGAAGGAAAAACAGTTATGCAATGCAGTGAAAACTTACCAGATTGTTTTCTGTCTGTAACCATTGAAATCTTCACTTCCTGGCCACTAATACTTTTTTCTTATCCTCTCCTCTGAACATCCACATATTTTAAAGCAGCATTGAGGATGCAGACTTAGGTCCCCAGGGGATCATCCAGGGGAATTTGCACAAGCCAGGATGATCACACTTTTGGATTTCTTGATGCACATTGTGCTAGTGAGGATTTTAATTAAGCTCAGTGGCAGATAGTCTGAAGCAGCTGAGCCCCATAGCTGTTGTGTATGAAGGAAAAGCACTGAAGGAGTAGATGGATAATTATATTGAAATCAGGACACATTTCAGGCTCCCATGTAATTATCTAGGCCATCAAAATAGTCCTCAAAACCAGGAAATCCTTGTAATTAAGACACATTTATATATTTTTTAAAGTTATAATATCAAGTTAGGACAGTATTATATGTACATAGTATAATTTTAAACCACATATTTATCTCACAAACCATTTCTTAAAATACAAAACAGCCTCATCTTACTCTGCATCCAGAAGTATCTAAAGGCCTGCCCCACCCCACATCTGCATAACATGTGCTGATTTTCTAAAGCTGATCTTCCAGTTTCTGGAAAATGAAGTGGAAAAGAAAGGTGAGAAGCCAAGACTTGCAAAAATAACTTCTCACTGCTTTCAAAATAAAACAAAATAATATTACGAGGTCCTTTGTTACCATAGTGTCATGATCTCATAAAAATCTAAGATGAGTAAAGATCCAGCTGTGACACTAGATAGGTATCATAGAAATCTGTAAACATGTTAAAGAAGCTGATATGTTCTTCAATAAATTTTGGATTGGGAGGATTCTCCTTAGGCAGAGTGCAGTGCAGTAGCTTCTGAACTTCAGTTAGTACTGACTCCTAAAAAGAAAACCCTTCTGTCAAGTTCGGATTGGAATTTCTGTCAAGTAGGATAATTACTATCGCATCACCTGTAACTCTTTGCCTTAAGAAAACCTAAAAGAAAAAAAACAGAATGAAGGTCTTCAAAAAGATTTTACTTGTTCCCTTCCTTAAATAAAAGTGCCTTTGAACTAATGAAAATACTTGCTTGTTCATAGATTCTAGATCACTTCAGAGTGTGCCCGAGGTAGACAGGTATAATATCCATTTAACATCAGACCACTCCACTCAGCATCATTTGAGAGGTGACCATGGTGGTAATCACCAGAATTGACAACACCCACCTATAGAACTATGGCACTATTTATATTCCTGCTTGTCCCTCTGCAAAACATCCATGTGTCATTGCCACCACTGTGAACAGCACCACTACCTAGAGCATCCAGACTGTACTCATGCAGCTGGAGCCAAAGGCTAAAGCTTTTTATGCTGCAGTGTCATCAGCTTTTTCTCTTTAATGTTAGATCTTACTGCCCTCAATACACTACAGCCCTTTCACAAAACAGCTTTATGAAAAGAGGCAGGAGCAAGCAATGTTCCACAGATCCAACCTCACTGCTCTACTTTTCCCTGCTTCATATTTCTTTCCTCCTTCAACTCAGTGATTTCAAGCAAAAATAATTGAAGAAAAAATAAAATTTTCTACCTTGTTTCTCTTGTGTTTGTTCTTGCTTCATCACCACAGACTCTCCGCTCTTCCCCTGCACCTCCTTTTTTTTGTCCCCTTTCTCTCTGTTGTTCACCTCCTGGACTGGCAGACCATTTTCTTCCCCAAACCCAGTTCTTAAATATGCCTTGAAAGATTACACCTTTGTTCCCTTCTTAATTCATTTCCCATCCTAACGCCCTGAAAGTAGTGTAACCTTCTCATCTGCCTGCTCACCCCGGTTATGTTGGCAGTTTCCACCACCAGTCAGTGGATACCTTACAGGGAGGATGTCAGTAGCCATGCTGTCTGTTTCCATTTCCTTGTTTCTTTGCATTTCTCAGCATATCTCAGCAAGGCAATATCTAGTGGCTCCTTGGATGCCATCACAAAACAGTGAAATTTCTTGTTTGTGTCCCTGCACTGGCACTACCCTATGTTTTCACATTTTGGATCTTTTGAGTCTCCCACTCCCTCCCCTTTTTCATTTCTTCACTCATGTAGCCATCTGATTTCTCCCTGCTTTTTTCTCCATAACCTTCTTCATCTCTTTCTGGAGAAGGGCTGAAAATTGTTGGGCTGTTGTCTAAGTCAAATCCAATAAAGACTTTGGATGCAAAAGAAACTATTTAAGGAAAGCATGTGAATTGGCCACTTCCTGGCATACTTTCTGTAACTACTCCACCATCTTCCATAATTTTTGCAATAAGCATGCTGGAGAGTACATCCCTGCATCTTCTTTTTAGTATATTATCATGGACCTGCTGTCCAAAAATGAATCGATTTCCTTTTCCTAGGTGTCTATACCATCTGCAATTGCAACCTCTTGTGGCAAAAGATTCCAGAAGCTTAATACCAGCAAGGAGAAATATGCTCCTTTATCTGTTTTAAATTAAACTACAATCTTCTCGAAGTGCCACCTACTTTTATTACTGCAGGCTCTTGTACCAAGGTGTAAGTTTGCCATCTTAATGATTTTGCAAACTTTGTTCTTATCTCACTCTTTGCTGAACCACCACTGATATTTTATTCTCTTTTTATAAACCAGCTGTTCCAACACCTCCAGAATTTTAATTATGCTTCATCTTCTCCATTTTATCCTTCTTGAGATGCAGAGACAAAAATAGCCCACCACGCTGAAGATGGAAGCTCATCAAAGTTATGTGTGGCAAACTGTGTCCCTGTGTTGCACTCCCAGTAGCCTTCAGGATGCTGCTAACCTCTGCAGTTTTCTTTAACAATTTTTTTTTTTTTTTTTTGGCAACCTCCCTGTACCAAGAAAGTTATTTCAGACAACTGTTCATCCCAGATCAGTTACTTAAGGGCTATTTCCAAGTTCAGTACTGGAACAAAGCAACATGCAATGGAAAGTTAAATGAGCTCGGTCACGATAGTTGAAATAGAATTATATTTCAAAGAGTTTCTCTTCTTGTTTTCTGTTGCAATCATTAAGTGACTCTAGCTACTTGTGTGTTAAAGATCAGCTTCCTTTTCTCTCTAACTTTCCCTGTAATCTGTTTACTGACTTATCTCTCTTCATATATTGTAAGGAATAAGCGAGCTGTTCTAGAAGCTATGGCTTTCTATAGTCTTCCTCAGAAACTTGGCTTACCAAGGCACAACTCACTGCCTCCACAGCTGAGATCCTGGCTTAGAATCAACTACTCTTATGGTTTGTAACTGTGAAAGGCAAGGCATGACAAATATAAAATAAATAGATAACATAATATCACATTGACACAAAAGCGTATTTAAAGAAAACATTTAAATATCTCTTGAAATCCCACTCCAAATATAGCAAGCTTCAGAATGCTGTTTACACACATTCTTTAAGAAACCCCTACTAAACATGTTGTAAAGATTTTTTTAAGCTCTCATCCACATCTAAACTGAGAAAAAAATTTAAATGCCTGAGCTTTCTCCTTGTCTCATGAAAACTGTCCCCTCTGACTAAGTTCTTCTGTTATCATAATGAAGCCTTTCCTCACTGGGTGTATTTTGAAGTATTTTTGTTGCTTTCTGCTATGCACATTATGTTGGCTAGGTTACTCCCTAGCCATTTTGTGTTCTTATTCAAAGTGACAACCTACCAGTAAATAAAAATGTTCAATTACCAAATGGGAACTGAAACTGCAGCCCTGTAGCTTCACTCTGGGCACCATTAAAACCAACCAACCAACCAAACAAACAAACAAACAAATGACAGAAGCAAAAAAATTCCCCCAAAATAAAATAAAAAAAAAGACAACCAAACAAAACCAGGAGAAAACTAAACAAAGAAAACAACAAAAATCCAAAGTAAAACAACAAAATATTACTGGTAAACAAGGAAATAACAGTGATTTGGGATTCATTTCTTAGTAGCATTCACTAATTAACTCTTCCAAACACAATAAGAGCCTAAGGGAATATTCCATGTCTCAGGGGAGGACAGGCAGTTAGTAAAAACTTTTTATTTATATCACAAGAGTATTCAAACCAGGAGGTCTGTGCCTCCAAGCAAGGGAATTATGTAGCACCTGAAGTCACACTTCTATATTATGTCTTACAATAGTATTCTGCATGATATAAACATTAAAATAAGTTCTTTAAAAAGGAAAAAAAAACCCAAACAAGTTAATGATTTTTCTATAATAATGGACTGAGCTCCCTATAGGTTTTCATATACACATTAACAAAGCTCCCAAGACTTGGTACCTTAGTTTCTCTCAACTCTTTAAATTAAGATATTCTCTACTAAATGTAACATAATAATCTCAAAGTTAAGTAAGGCAAGTTTATTTGTCTGATATTTATGTGCTCATATTTTGAATGCTTACTTCATGTTCCTCCTTGTGCATTTCTCTTCTGTTGCAATTGAACTTGAGGGACTTCTATCTTTAGTGCATTACCTCCTCCTATTCCCTGCCTATTATCCTGCACATAAATATAATGGTTCAGAGTCTTCCTGTCTACTCGACTAATGTTTGTTCCTTTTAATCCTCACATAAGTGAACCCCTAGACTTTAACCTTTGCATTAATTTTATTGGAACCTTTTCATTTTTCTATTGAATATTCTCAGTATTGGCCCATTTTTTCCTCAATTGTCTCTAGAATTTGTGTTCTGAACATCTGTAAGTTAGTAGACTACGAATGGCTAGGCAAGTTAATTCAAATAATTGAAACTTGAAGTTCAGTATCTTTTGTTGTTGTTGTTGTTTTCAAATGCTTTTTTGAACGAGAAGAAAATTATATAACCAGAAAATGCATTGTGATTTTCCCTCTACAGAAACTGAAGCTGAAGTTACTTTGATATTCAAGTCGTGTTTGCAAACTGCCATTAGATATCCACATTTAATTCACCCTTTCTAAAACTGTCAGTCACACTCTTAAAATCATGTCTGGTAAATACACTCAATGATTTTAATACTAGAGTATTAAATTTTACCCACTAAATTTGCAACACATTTTAATTCAAAAGTAGATGAGGAAACTTGGGCTGTACTCTCTCTCAGCTATTTGGCACTCAGCTCAGTTAGGCAATAGTACACCTGCAAGCCAAAACAGCATCAGCATTGCTGCCTTCTGTTAAAAAATATGAAGATATAGTAATTATTTTTTAGCTAGAAAGATGTCAGGTCACACTCTGCTTCTCTGTTATGTGGCTTAATATATGTTTGAAAACTATCTGCTTCCTCTTTATGGCAGCTAACCAAAATTTTGGACTTCTATGTTCAAAGATAGATTATTAACATACTGCCAGCAAAGCAGAGAGGAAAAGAAAAATTGTTTCTCTTCCAGCTGACTCATTTATTCAGGACTTTTGTAGGCTTGTGGGTTTTTTTGGTTTTGAGGGTTTTTTAGGTTTCTTAAGTATTCCAACTTCCATTGCTTTCCCTCTCAAACAAATGGTATGAATTTTAAGCAGCAAATACAGAGCTACAACTTTATACCACTGTGGCTATTAATCTTGTTTTGATAAGGAAATAATTCAGAACCAAGGTTGGTGAAATGCTTGCCTTCATGGTGCTCAGATGTCCTTGCTGTGAACTGAAGCAAACATTCTTTCATTTTTGTTCCAAACGCTGTTGACTCTCCTCTGCATTCCTTCACCCTATATTTCCCAGTTCTGAGAATAATTAGTTCACTGGTGATAGCATGCTGCAGCAACCTAACAGTGATATCTTGCCAATGCCAGCTGTGCTTCAGTATTTATTTATTAAGATCACACTATTTACACAGAACAAACTTGCTGAGATGGCAAAGAGATGAATACAGTTGGAGCAGCTGAATTTCAGCTTGACTTTTGAAAGGGAATAAAACCCATACTGAGTAACATTTATCTCTAAGAACAGGAAATACAAGACTTTAATTCCACTTTCAAGTTATCTTTTACTGCCTCTTGACTGTGCTCTATAGGTGATGGAAGGAAACCTTGTAATGCAGGGAGTAGCAGGATGAAACTTCTTTGTGCACTGCACAAAGAGTTGAGTGCAGAGACATGGGACCTGTCGGAAAAGGATGCATAAGTGAGGCAAGCATCCCCTTTGCATTCCTAAGGCCAAGATGTGACTGGGCAAGTCAGAGGCTGGCTTTGTAAATCATGATACACTTGAATTTTCACATCTGCTTGTCAGAACTGTTGAGCAACATGAAAACTGATGTCAGCAAGTATGCTGCTTTCTAGCTAATCTTAGGTGAAAAAAAAAACAAAAACTCAGCACATTAGGCAGGCTTATGATTTAACGTGCTTGTGCTTTACAGTAGAGTGAATGCCAGAAATTTAAAGGGCTAGACTCTGTCTTCAGAAAGTCTTTGTAAAAAAGCTTGTTGAAGTGCTGCAGAAGTTCACACTAGAAGACACCATACATTTGGAAGATCATGAGTTGGTTTTCCCTTCTATTTAGAAAACTGTGCATTTTCTGTTTCTCTACCCTTATTTGATTATTATTGTATACGAGGCAGTAGTGATTTCTAAACCCCTGGAAATAAAAGACCTACCACTGTAATACAAGCCTAAAATCACTGTCTAAGTATTCAGAAAATATTTTGCTAAACCCTTTATGATATAGATAAGCCTAGGTCCCTTAGTAATTTCAAAAGTAATATTTCACCAGGCAAAAAGGGAAACACAGGAAATATTTTTCTAGAAGTAGTGTAAGCTGTCTAGAAGAGCTGTCTTTGAAGAAATGTTAACATTTTAAATCAAAAAAAAAGGGCATCCTTTTTTCCATTCAAATTTGTAGCAATCATTTCATAGTCTTTAACTGACTAAAACTGGAAAATTATTCTGCATTTTGGAGATATTTTCAAAGGCAATAAATGGCATAGCTAGAGTCCAGAGTGACAAGCTAAGAAGGAAAACTCTTGAGTTGTGAAGGCAGGATTTACCTTACTTCTGCCAATCTTTATGACACTGGTATTTTCTATTGTTGAAATACAATTTTTTGCTCTTTATTCACTAATACCTGGATGCCAAGGAGTGGGGAGACCTGGCTTCTCATCAAGGGAGGGAAAATAAAATGTGAAGTGACATCCTTATGTATGAAGGCAGAATTAACCTAAAAAAAAAAATAATGCATGATCAGATAATAAATGCCTAAATTGAAGCATAATTTGAATCCTTTGTTTGGCCTTTTCTAATTTTTCAGTGCTGAGTCATACAACCTGAGACATTTATAAATAAATTCACGTGGGATTTGTATGACAGACATGCCAAAAAGTCCAAACTGTGAAGATAATGATTCTATCTCTCCTCCAGTTATCAATGGTTCATCTTTGTGCAACTGTTTTGCATGCATATTTAAAGCTTCTCAGGATACATAATTTTTCCAAAGTGGGCAGCTTCTCTGATTTTAATCAGAGTTGAGTGATTAACATTCTTGAAGATATATGTGCAAAACATTCTTAAGTATGGTTCACCTGACCTCTCCAGCTACATTGAGGACGATGTTATGTTTTATGAGCCATGAATACAGAATCATTGACTGCTAGGAGGTAGCTATAAAATCTGAAATACATGATCAAAAGTAGTTATCCTTAGTAGCTGTTTTCTGGTTCACATAAAATAAATTGACCTTATATCCCTTTTTCATTAGAGAGCATCAATACCATAATAAATATTGCTAGGGAATGCCAGGCACTATTCAGTCTAACAGCACCCTCAACTTTGAGGCCAAATGATGGCATGAAATGCTGCCCCATCTCCTGTCCCACAGGTAGAAAATATTTTGACTCAAGGGTCAGGTAAAATGCAAATGTTTTCTGTTGTGCAAGTGTTCACATACTTGTTATTTGGACTAAGCTTTTTATGAACAGTTATTAGTGTTTTCTACATAAAAAGATTCTGTTGTTTTATGGACATTAATCCAGTCTCCTAACAAAGGCAGGATTTTTAAAAGTGTCTTATCACATGTCAGTACCTTGAGGTTCACATAAAAGAATTTAAGACATTTATCTAATGCTTTTCCTTACTAGATCTTGGTTTTATAAATGTCTTATTGCAGATGCCAGAGTTAAAGGACTTGCTCAAACCACCAAGTTCATTTGCCAGCTTGAGAGAAGAGTAGGGCCTCCTTATTCCTGCCCAGGATCTCACACCCTTTGACACACTCCCTGGAGTGCTTACACAGAACCAGAGGGCATGGTGTAGGCCTGGGGGAAGATCCACACCTTCTGAAGCTACATGTGGCGGCTTCATGGCTTGACCCAGGCCTTATAAAATGACACTGGACCATATGCTTAGGTAACTGAAGTAAGACTTAGTCTGAGATCAGAACATCTCAATGAAGCCATCTCCATACAAGTGAGGAGGCAATCCTACCTGTTCGTTTAGTTCAGGATTGACTGGCTGTCTGTGCTCTGAGCTGATCAGCTCTCCTGTGACTACAAGAAGGTTTAAAACACCCTTGCACAGACAGACATCCACTTTAGATGCATACATGAGAAGTAGTCAGTTTTTGTGGGAATACCTTTGCCTGGATCTGAATCCCAATTCCAATATCATTATATCTGTGTTACTCCCTTTACATGAACACACGTGCAAACCATCTTGAGATGCAACAGCTGTCTACAGAATTGGGAAGAATGGAGTTTTTAAATGGAAAATAAAGTACCAAATGTTTAAGTTACAGTATATTATAAAAAGCTTAAGTAGCTAATACACGATATTTCATTTCTGTTTCTACATGTGTATTATTCAGTTTTGAATGAGCAATGTGTATGTTTAAAGAAGCATGACCTTCAAAAAGAAGCAAGTAGCTGTGGGAACATTGTATTGACTTGTGTCTACACTTTAATTAAATTCAATAATTTATCCATCACTCGAGAAAAAAAAGTCAACTGTCTGAATAATCATAAAGCAGCTTTTAAGCTAGTTATAAAAAATGCATAGATTAAAAAAAATTACTAATGTTATTGCTGAATCTGAATGCATATATTATACTCTTGTATACAGATTACTTTTATTTATGCATATATAAATAATTTTATTTAAATTATATTTTTTTTTTTTTCCCCTGGCATAAGCATACAAGAGCACTGTTTTACAAAATTATTTTTAGAAAATGTTGTATGAGGAATAATGCATGAGCCTGTAATGGAGAAAAATTTCTTAACTTTAAATGTAAAAGAACATACATAGAATAAGCCCACAAACTGGAAAAATAAAATACATTTCTGACTACTATCACTTAATAGAATATAGAGGGAAAGTCATTATGTAACCCTAATTTTAGTGTATTTTTGTGCCTTTTATGATAGTGTATGCCTTAGCTTAGTAGAAAGCAATACATGAGATTTTTTAATTCAATTAAAAAAAGAATATAAACCTAAATATGAAGTAGCTCTTACTGTTAGCAAGAATCCAGCAATGAATAGCTGCAATGTCATAAAGTCTGTAAGATGTTAATTAACCCCCAGGCAAAATTTTCTTTTCTGACATTGAGGAGGTCATAAAATCGCTCAAATATTTTCTTAATTAAAAGTCATATGCAAAACATCTGTCTTGGTACATGTTTACTTCGGCAATATTGTGCTCATGTTAGATGATGTTCTTGAAGACCTTGCAAAGCTTAATAAGGACAAAACAGAGGGACAGAGCTGTTATAGATGCCAAAAGACTTATTTTAAATTACAGTAGTAGTTGACATAATTTAAATATAGAAGACATTTAATGAAAAATCCTACAGAAAATGTGAGAAAAATAACTCTTAGGATATCTGAGAAATTTTTTTTAATCAATAAAATATCTTTCTGTTCAGTTTTTCAAACTGCCATTTGTTTATATTTACACTGTGTTTATAAGCACATTGACATCGGAGATATAAGCTGCACCTTTTTTTGAAGAAAAGTAGCATAACTAAATGGTCTGGAATGACAGCTACATGCAGTGACGCAGTTTCTAAATGATCTTTTTGCCTCTGCTATCAGGTAGTGAAACAATATGTCATTGTTACCAGAGCAGGACTAAGTGTACTGTATTTCAAAGCCACAAATCAATTTTCATAGTTTTTTAACCTATGGGATTTCAAATGAATGGCAATTAATAGTGAAAGAAATGAATGCTGGCTGAAAGGAGGTTTTCTGTTTCACTGAAACTTATGTATAGGAAATTGACCTGAAAACCAGAAGTAGAGGTTTAAGGACTAAATTATATAAATTGTAGGGTTTTTTTTTTTCCTTCCTCCTTAAGAAAGACAAATGGTTATTGTTCCACCTATGCTTATATACATGCAAAAGCCAAAATAAAAGACAACCTCCTGCATTTGTAATAACGAAACAGGAAATATTATGCTTAAAACAACAATCAACAGAGACTCTCAGTGCTGGAAACGGTATAAGATGAAGAAAAAAACCAGAAAAACAAAAAACCAAACAGGGTGAGAATTTAAAAGCAAGGCTCACTTTATGTAACAGGTAATTCTTTTCGGTGAAATCAAAAATAAGCCTCAAGCTTCATGAACATAGCAGGTTTTCCCTTTGACTCAGTAAGCATGAAACCACTTTGAAACCACAGTACTTTTGTTGTACTTCGACTATGTTAAATTAATGTACTCAGGTTATGCCCTTCACATATGTAAACTGTGATTACAGAATAGATAAACCCAATTTCACTTAGCCACAAAGTAAAGTTCCTTATCTTAAAAGTATATACTAATTAAGTAACATGGGAAATAAATTGAATTACTTTTAATCTAATTATTAATTTCACTGATGCAGTTAATTTAAACTTAGTAAAACAAAAACAGTATATTTATTAATTAACAGATCACTTTATGTGTTTCTGTAAGTGTATACAAAATTAGAAAAGCTGCCAAATAAGCATTAAAATAACACAAATAACTATTATACCTTTATGAAATTGAAATAGAAAATCCAACACTCAGCACTAGTGGAATACTGAGTGTAGATTAATTCAGGGTTTTTCATGGTCTCTGATGTGGTCAGGGCAAATCGTCATTCATCAAAATGTTTTATTATTAATTTTCAAAACTATGGCTAACAATAAATTAAAATGCCATTATTTCCAGAAACATCTCTTAAAAAAACCCCTCTTAAATAATAAGCAGTATAATAAGTTTAAAAGCTTATTTTTCATATAACTAATTTTACAGATGCAAAATCAAGAAGATAAAGCTAACTTTGCAATCATAATTCCAAGAGTGTGCCATTTACAAGCTTTTACACACTTCTACAGTACTGTGAGTGGGATTTAGAATCATCAATACTATCCACACTATGTCTCAATACCAAATGTCTTTTTCTATTTGCTCATGTATACAATGTATCTCAAGATTAAAATCAACATTAGAAAATTCACCCATAGAGAGCTATTTTTCATTATTGCTGTAGTGCTAAAAGAACAAATTCTTTCAACAATGGATGAGAATAAATCTGAAAAGGTTACTTTTTAACTCTGGCATCTCTATCACCTTACTTATCAGCTTACAGGTAAAAATGAGTCTTGGTGGGATAGATATTGATCTATTTTATGTATGCCTGACATATATCCATCTTTTACAGCTTCTTTACCAGTGAAATATAAAAAACTACAAAACCAAATCAAGTCTGAGACTGAATAACCTGAGGCCTAAGTTACCTTAAATAAGAAAGTCTAATTTAAGTGCTGCATCAGCACTTAAATGTTGCCTTAGCTACTGATGCACTCATGTGTGTAGTGGGATGTGAGTTTCGCTCCATTTAGATGTGGTGAGTGCTCCAGCCACACACCATTACTGTTAGCTGTTCCACCTTCAAGTTATCCTACCATGGTTACACTCTTAAAAGAGCAGCTTCCATTATATTCAGTGAGGGTTCTGCACACATGTGTTATTTTACTAATTGATTGCAGCTCAAAATAATTACAGATGCATAAAATTTTGCCAAGTGTTGAGCAGAAGTGCTTCTCTTACAGAGAAAAAAAAAATGAGCAATTTTAATCCAGTAGACATAGTTCATAAAACATGTACTGAATACACTCCAACTTCGACAATACAAATGTCTTATATGTATGCTGTTATTCTTTACTCAATTACATATCATAGAATCACAGAATATGTTGAATTGGAAGGGACCCATAAAGATCATTGAGTCCAACTCCTGCCGCCAGCACAAGACCATCCCCAAGAGTCACACCATGTGCCTGAGAGTATTGCCCAAACACTTGAAATCTATCAGGCTTGGGGCTGTGACCACTTCTCTGGGGAGCCTGTTCCAGTGCCCAATCACGCTCTGGGGGAAGAACCTTTTTCTAATATCCTAGCTAAACTTTCCCTGACAGAACTCCAGACCATTCCCTCGGGTCCTGTCACTGGTCACCACAGAACAGAGATCAGTGCGTGCTTCTCCTCTTCCCCTCACTAGCAAGTTGTAGCTGCGATGAGGTCTCTCAGTCTCCTCCAGGCTGAACAAAGCAAGTGACCTCAGCCACAGGTCTTTCGGCTTCCCCTCAAGGCCTTTCACCATCTTCGTTGCCCTCCTTTGGATGCTCTCTGATAGATGAACATGAATCACAACACATCCACTTGGATTAAGTAACAGAAAATCGTTATGTCTGAAACACTCTAAATTGCTATAAAACCCTGTTTGCATCTGTCTAATACACTTCTAATATTCATTGTACCTTTTCATTCATTACATTTTAACACCCGCTATCACTTTACCATTGTTATTAGCCCCTTTACTTGAAGTTAATGCTCTTCAGAGCACAATAAATTATTCTTTAAATATCTAATAATGGATAAAGATGGACAACATACCAACAGAAATAAGTAAAGTTCAGTGATATTTCTACAGACAGCCAAGTATTTAAAGATTTAAATATTCAATATTTATTATTTACACTATTGCCTATAACATTTTATGGTTTTGTTACATGAAAACTTAGTTGGCTAAAAGGCAATGGATATGCACAGAATTACAGAACAATTGTCTATTAACCATGACTCTTCATCTTATTCTGTCATTTGTAAGAAAGCAAAATAAAATTTACAGAAATCTCAATGCTTGACAGGGTAAGAAAAAAAATAAAAAAGCAGAAATTAGTTCTTTTCAATTCTTAAGTGTAAAGACATCGCCAGTATTATTTAATTGTTTGTCCACTGCTCATAGATAAAAAGATATTATTTCATGGAACACATAAGGAGAAAGTTGGTATTGAGTTATATTGAGCCCAAAGGTTAGATTCAGTTAACATAAAACAAATTTACTTTATTTCAAAAAGCCTATTAGAATTAATCAGATTTTTGCTACCTAGGAGCTACCTCTTAGATCAGCCCCAAGATACCTCTTCATGGCTAATAGCTGCTTCAGAGTTGTTGTTGGAAATTAAAATCTTGTTGTGAGTTTCACTGTAAATCCAAGTATTGAACAAAACAGGGACAGCACATGGCATGGGTCAAAGAATATAGTGGCTGATCTGTCTGTGGATTTCCATGGGAGTGCTTTGTTTAAGCAGAGAAAAAGCAAAACATTTTTATGAAATAAAACCAAAATAGACAATAGTGACACAAGGTTTTATTTGGTAACAAATAGAAAGGAACTGAAGACAGAAGAACGATGGGTTTGTGAATGATGAGAAAGGCCTGAAAAGCTTCATCCTTTATGTCCTTTAGATTTATCCTGTGGTGACAATGAACTATGGTCACTGTTTTTTCCCAGGTATTCTCTAGTTGTGCACTTCTTACTTTGCTAGTCTCAGTTTGAAAACAGCAAAAATACCGTTTACCAATAGATGGTCTACCTACTGATAGACAGTGTAGTTATTTCTTTTTGATTTGGTTATCTATGTTCTCTTTAGAGTCAATTAAAAGAAAAAGTCTCTGAGAATATATGTCTGAATGAGACATGTAGCTCTAAAATTAAATGGATGAATTGGCTGAACCAACTCCCTTTTTATGAAATAAGAAACATGCTACTCTCAGGAGTGCTGCAAAGACATTGGATGAGTCATAATGTCACCCAATGCATATATTAAATATTTAATGGCTTTATTGGAACCATTTAAAAAACAAAGCCCTGCATTTTTATGTTCTGTTTTCTTGAGACAGCTACAAAGGCCAGGGATTCAGCCAGGCCCACAGCAGCTTGTACTGTCTTTGACACTAGTCAACACCAACAGTCTTAGAGAAAATATCAGATCAGAGTTTGCAGAGAAACTAATTCAAGTAAGTGTATCCCTGGTTTTACCTTGAATAATACATTTTGGGGCAACCTTTTCTCCTTCAAACTCTCTTGGAGACTGCCATTTTTTAATTTTTTTAAGGAATAACTTATCCCCTCTCTCATTATTCAGACTTCACACCGATAAGATGCAGTGCAAAGTAATTTGCAAGAAAATTAAATACATTATTCTTTTCATAATAATCACTTCTACAAACCAGAGTATAAATAAGTGCAGCTTGAATGGCAGCTTAATTTATATACAAAGCTAGATTTCAAATTTTGATTCGCTCCTGAAGTCTTGTCTGTCTCAGCTTTTGATCTTCCTGTAATCTCAGTATTCTCAGTCAGAGAAGCTTGAACTTTAGCTGTCGCTAAAAATAAAGTATATAAAAAACTGTTTCAGCTGACAATACTCAAGATTCCTTGTATTCCTAGAACAAAGTGTATGAGTGCACTGGGGACTGCTTAAAGGTCACTTTTTCAGTATCAGATAATGTTGGAACTAAGAAAATAAACTGAATGTTCTTGGCTGAAACAAATCAGACCATTTTCAAGAACACAGTATAAGCCATTAAGATTTGGCACATGATCTTTCCCTGACGGAATATTCTTTCCCCTTGAAAGAATAATGATTTAACCTAAACCGAGATGGTTTAATTGGCTAATGTGAATTATGCTACATAATAACATTGTAAACCGTAGTGCACTCTTCTCTTAAGGTATTTTATCCTTTGCTTCGAATTCCTTTTTTTTTTTTTTTTTAAGCTGTATTACAATGGTTTAGACAACAGGGCTTCACTAACCTGACTAAGAGCGCAATCTAACCTAATTTTGTGCTCTGATATAATAGGCTTAGAGACTGATTCTGAAAAGACTAATGCCTGTCAACTTTCTGTTGTGCAACCAGCTCCATTAACATCAACGAAACACCTTGGAATGTACAAAGAATGTACACATTCGTTAATCTTTACAGAACTAGAGGCCTAGACTCTGTGTGAATGAAACAGAACAGCACTGTGCTATAAAGGAAAATACTATGACATGCTCTGACAGAAAAAGTGAGTGGTTGGCTTATGCTATGATCAAGTGGTCATTTCAGAAGTATTTTCCATCCTTGTTCTTCCCAAAGAAAGTATCCAGCATCACAGTAAGCTTCAGTTACTGAAGAAAATTCTTGATGCAAGATTCTCCATAGCGTCCTTCTTTTCTTTGAATAGTCTGCAGCGCAAGAGAAAGAGGAATTGTCATTAGTATGATTAGTATGTCATTATTATTATGTGGTTTGGAGTTCTTATGCATATTTTCATATTGTTTCAGTACATTATTTTCTATATCAAGTGGAATTCTAACAGTAAAGTTCAGAACACCATAGACATGGAAAGTAGAGGAATAATGCAGCTGCTCTTACATATTTATTTAAAAACTTGTCCTTGCTTTTCACACCATAGAACATTAGGGCTAAGAGGAAAAGGGATTTTAGTAGTGACTGAGGTGTCCAGCTGAATGTGTTGCATTCACAGTATATTAAATGTTAGATGTCTAACATTAGATATGTAACACAGGATAGATGTTCTTCTCACCAACAGACAAAAGATTCACGAAAAGTGTGTTCTTCTGCTCTTACTTTCATCATTTTACTTTCCTCAGTTCTCATTGTTCACACTGGATTTACATTTTTGTTGTATTAAAAAATAGGCAAAACACTTTCTTTACCCCTCACAATATCATTAGCACAAATGTTTATAAAAGTATTAAGACATGTCATGCATGAAGGACTTGCCAAGTAAACTATTACTCATTTTGAGAATATTTCTTATGAATGGGTAAATGATAACTCATACAATTATCTGTCCAACAGAACACTTATGTTCTAAAAAATTGTGAAATCCAAGGATGGTCTTGGTGTTAAAGCTTTTCAGACAGCTGTTCAAATACCAGTATTCCTTTAGCTGTCCTCTTTTAAAGAAATTTTGTAACACAAATCTACTCCACAAATGCCACTTTTAATGATTCTGCTAAAATTTTAAGTAAGTCCTCCAACATAGCCAAGATTCCTGTAATACACAACATTCCTGATAACCATGAAATATAAATTGCCTGCAGAAGGAAATCAGAAGAGTACATCTTCAATTCAGCTCACCTGTCAAAAGCTTAAAGATAATTTCTGACCACAGTGTTATAGGAATGGGTTTAGACAGTTGGTAAATGACAGCTATTGGAGAGATAAAAGCACTAGCTTGGAAAATGAGAACTCCTTTGCATTTCACCTAATGGAGACTATTTCTAAGTAGTTACACACCATGAAATTTTGATTTTGTTATTTAAAAACTCTAAGATGAAAAGGGCAGCAGGAGAATGGTAAGGATTGAGACAGCAACATCATCTTTTGAGATAATACACAAACATGGCAGTAACAGTAACCCCACAGGTTACTTGCAGAACATTCTGTGAAATGCTGAACCTGGTGAGTAACCTCAGTAAAATATTCTGAAGGCAGACTACAGAGCACAGAAAAAAATAATACCTTTATAAATATTTAAGAATGTCTGCATTGAAGTTGTCATTTTATTTAGAGGGCAGAGGAGGAAACATCTAGATTACTAAAACAGTAACATATACATCTAGTTCAGATTAACTAGCTGCTTTCAGAAAGAGTTTGTTCTCCCCAAATAGACAAGGCACTTGCCCACAGGCCCACTGGATAACCATGAGTAAGATTGAATGTTATTACTGTGCATAATGGTATGGAGTAAATAGTCCAGATGATACAGTAAGAACTTAGTGCATTTAGACATGCTACTGTTATGGGCTGCTGACAGCTCCAAGCTCCCACCTATGCTTCTGGAGCTGGATCCAGTCATGAATGCTTTAGAGGCCCTGGTGTGTCATCACAAATGCACTGTGTTTCATATCTAAGACTTATATATCTAATACTTAGAGAATATATACAGATATAAAATCAGAGCCTAATTAAGGAAGACTGTATCCATATACCATAACTTCCTTAACTCCTGACCCTGTCTACCTGATATTCCACTTTCCTTGTAAGAGCTTTTCAAAGGAAAATTTCTGTTTAGCTGTTTAATATTCTGGAGTGTTGTTTCTTACTGATCCACCTTAATATTCTCCAGGGACTTCCTTCAGAAGCTGAGGATTAAAAATACTGCTCTTCAGAAAACACCCATATGTAAGAGACTGCTGGACAGTGTACACGCCAAAACCTCTTAATTTGTTTCTCATAAAGATATTTGTCTTTTACATTGAACTACAGTCTATAATAATTTAAAAAAATAAAATAAAAAATGGTAACATTTCTCCCAGTCTTCATATAAATATTTTCAGTGATGGGAACAACCTGTCTCAGGCCATGACAAGTTGTTTTAGTGGTTATTTTTTTTTTTGTTTTAGAAAATGTGTACCTTGCTTCTTGCTACTGAACAGACTTAGCTTTTATTTTCAGCACACCAGGTCTCATTACAGTGTATTTTTTCCTTATAGGTATAGCTAAACTAGGATCATTCTTTGTTATTTTCCAAAGTTATTATTTGGATTTTTTTGTTCATAAAATAAATATTATTTCTTTTTACAAAAAGCTTTTCTGGATTTTTACTTACATACATTTCATGGTGCTTTTCTAAATTTTATTCACTATTTCAATGTTTTCCATAATAATATAAGGGAGGAACACAGAAATAGAGAAGTATTTGTGCCATTATCAAGATCAGAAGGAATATGGTCTCAGTTTTCTATTGTCATCATTATATACATCAGGATTATATTACTCTTTTTGGTCCCATTACAGTGTCATCACTTTTTCAGATAGTATTTCCTAGAATAAAGTTCTTTTTCTTGAAGAAGCATGGATTTCATCTTTTGTTACTACATATAGTATCTTCTATATTAATAGAATTTATGGGTTTAGCAAGGTAACAAATTGATCTAGATCACAGGTACTGTCAGCTTCTCCCATGATTGTACTGGTTGCAGCTGTATTTCAATATCCTTTTCCTACTTTCTCTATATAAAAGTTGGAGCACAGAGCCATGAAGCACTTGAAAAGATAAAACCAAAATCTGATCTAGAAAGAAACTAGAACAAGCTAGTTTCTCAGTATCTTGTGATTTTTATACTGAACTCATTATGCACATGTGGCAGGCAGAAGTTAGAGGGCCAAGTCTAACTTTCAGTTGGACAATGATGGTATCTTTGCAGTATTTATCCAGAGAAGAGAAATGGGTTGTATATTTTCAGTTTTTAAATGAAGAAGGTAATGTTGATGAAAAACTGGAAATATAACATCATCCATAGTTTAGGACCTTATGATCTATTTTTTTATTTCCTTTTTAAGATTCTAAAAGAAATTTTAAAAATAGTTCAGAAATTACCTCCAGGAATTCTGGATAAAACCTCTGAGAACTGGAAAAGGGAGCTATTTCTTGCTAGAACTACCCGTTTGTCTGTTGTCATTTTTTTGTGGGGTTTTTGGTGGTTTTTTTTTGTGTATTTGTTTTGTTTTGTTTTGTTTGTTTGTTTGTTTGTGTTTGTTTTTTTCACAGAGGGAATATAGAAAAATTAAGAAACTCTTTGAATCATCCCCATTTACAGCATTATGAATAAATCAATACATTATTTTGCATGCATTCAGTCATAGATATCAATTTAACACTGATTTACTGTACTACTACTTTTAATATTTACCTTCAACTTCTGCAGATGTCTGAAAGTCCAGGCCAAAAATACAAAAATCCTTGAGGATTGTCAATTGAACTTCTCCAAAGCAACTATATACTGCACGAATGATGCTACTGGCAATATAGATCAATGAATATGATGAATCATGGACATGAATTTTTGGCTCATGAAACACTGGAACATGTAAATACTGCAAATATGTATTTGAAGATTTCGTGTGTTAGGTACTCCTGAGCAGAGATAAAAGACTTTTTAATAAAATGTGTATCTTGGAGTTGAATATCAAGTCATCAGATGACTTCTGATTAAGCTTCAGAATGCATTCCCTCATATAGAAGCATCATGGATCAAACCAAATTTTCTAACTAGTCACAGAGAACTTGTGGTACTGGTCTTTGCGAAATGCTGTAGCACTACCAGTCCCCAAGTTACTACAACAATAGAACTCATTGTTTCCATAGAAACCAAAGAATTTCAAATGAGGGAGGAAAGTAGGCTGCAGCATAATTCTGCCCCTTCTTACATGCAGTAAAAATAATAAGCAGATATGCAGGATGAAGAAAATACTTGATTCTCTGCTCCCATTTTTGTAAACTCTTCTAGAGTGCATGAATGTCAGTCATAAGAACAGCCCAAACAAAGAGAAAATAAACACTGATGGTTCCATGCTCTGTCATATACTTCCTATGTATGGATTTGCATGCTAACAACCAGAGAAAAAAGCAATTAAAATAAACAGGTCAATACTTGAAATTATAAACTACTAAAAAGTTTTCCTTGCAGTGCTGTCAGAGTTTGCAGTGTCTTGCAGTGTTGCAGCTTGAACTACATTTGATATGACAAATCTTTGGCACCATTCCTGAAATCTGAAGTCCTGAAGTCCTGCTATGTAGGAAGCAAAAATGAAGAAGGAGAATCTAACTACATCTAACCACAGTTTGGAGTAACAGTAGACCTTATTCACTGGGCAAAATAAATCCTTTTTTTCTTTCTTTCTTTTTTTTTTTTTTGCTAACCTACTATTTTAAAAAATGTTGATATTTTTCCAAGCCACCAAGGGATACTTTAAATAAAGCATCATCTATAATATCATATTTGAATAAATACCACAGAATTCATAGACCAACCTCATCACAGCAACCCTAAAAATGAAAATGAATAGGCTAATTTGCAGAAAGAACATTTTTATGACTGTGAAGAACCTAAAGTAATAAGTAACTAAATATTGCATTCTGTTACTGTTTTAAAAAGGCATGTTTCTAACCATCTTCTGCTAATTAAGAAAGTAAACCAGTGCCAATCTGGAGTTACCTTATCTGAAGTTCCAGAGCTGAGTTTTTAGCAATGTATGCAGCATTTCAAGTTCCTATAAACAATAGGAACTCTTTTGTAAGAAGCCTCAGATGTTTGTTTGTGTGTCTTTAAATTGGTCCAACTAAAATTTCAATATTTTATACCAGTAAATACATAATTTTAACTGGAAAACTGACCATGTGTTCCCAACTACTTGGATTTTTAAAACATGCAGGTCAGAAGTTAGGAAAATGTATTCTGCACTTTTTGTCACGTAAATGGAACTTCTAATTCTTTTCAGCATCATCCTCCATAAAAAAATGATATTTACCTGCAAAAGCACAGAGCAGTAATGTTTACATAATTTCATGAAACTAATCACATGCTGTAAAACCTTAGCAGCATCTCAAGCCACCTACAGACCAGTCTACTGTTTATTTGCTGTGATTACTGGTATTATTTGACTTAGAATCTGAGTCTTCTGCCAACAGAAAGAAAGCTTAATAAAATAGAAATGTATATACAAATTTTCTGTAGTTCTTCTCAGTTGAGAGTAAAGGCCTCAGAAATAGTGTTACTTTCTCTGTAGTGTATGAAAAAGCACTGATGATTTTCCTTTATGATTACATTTTGAAGGCTTACATTTCAGTAGAGAGTTTCTTAATCTTCTTAATTCTCCAATACAGTAAAGATTTTGTCTGTGTCAAATTCCTAGGGACAGGTGCTTTGTAGCTTGATATCCTAAGTTTATAAGGATTATATCCACACAATATATATCTGTGTTTATGCATGTGAAGGTCTCCAAGCATCTTACCCAATAAAACCCAAACAAAAAACCAAAAATCCCCCACCAAACAAACAAACAAGCAAACACCACAAAACCCCCCTCAGTCATGTAGGGTTCTCAAAGCTATTCACTTCCTAGGCTGCCAAGGAAGATAAAGACATGATTAACACACCAACAGAGAGCGGAAAGCACAGGCTGTCAGACTCTACAAGAGAAGCTATAAAAATCCCAGTTGCTCAGAAGCTTCAGGCAGAGATTACACCTCAGGTGTAACCACAAGATCTTAGAGCATCTTTCTTTTATTATCATGCTCATGATTTACCTGTTCATACAAGATTAGTGAGTGTCTTGAGGACAATTTGTGTCAAATTTTTGTTCTAGATACTGCTCTCCCACTACCAGAGCCAGTTAGCTGTGAGTCAACAAATGGTATCGTCTCCAAACACAGGAAGTATCTCAAAACAAGTTGCTGGCCACTTTTAAGAGAACATTTGTAGGAATTGGGGACCATTTCTGCTACAGAAACTAAACTCTGGGCTTGATGGGAAAGGCTGGCCAAAAGGATGAGACATCTCTTAACATAAATACATAATGTGGTTACCAGGTACCATTCTGAAATAGAGACATGTATAGTTTTCCACTATAACTACAAAAAAAAAAAAAAAAAAAAAAAAACAAACCAAAAAAAAAAAAAAAAAAAAAAAACAACAAAAAAAAAACCCCCAAAAAAACCCTCCCCAAAAACCAAAACAAAAACAAAAAGCAAAAACCCACCAAGCGAAAACAAACAAAACCACCATAAAACCCTCCAAAACTCTACCAATTAACCTGCTAACTGAATACCAGTAAGATCATATTCCATTTCGGGGGAGTTGTTTTTATTTATAGTCCAAGTTTGCTGATAAAATAAGATAAATGCTGCTAAAAAAAAAAAAATGCTAAGGAATGTAGGAGACAGAGAATACTTTAAAGGTAGAAAGACCTACTAGGTTTTGAGCATGCCTACAAACTGAGTTGTGTATCTAACTGAATTATTTGAGAGTGTTAGCAAAAGATTGTCAAGCTTCACATATGAATAAATAGTTACTGCTGAAAACACTGCTTTTTCTCTGTTGCACATCTTTGGTCATGGTTCAATTCTCATTTAAACACCAGGAAGACATGAAAATAGGGGACAGTTAGATATAAAATACTGATACACTTTTATCAGCAGAGTCATGGTCTGGATTTTTCTGCTGATTCCTCAGTTTAAAGTCACCAAAGAAGCAACCACCCTGACTACTTAAAAGGTATGATAACCCCTATTTATCTGCCATTCCAAGACAACTGATCCCTTTGCTTTCCAACAAGCAGTCATCCATCTTCCCTTTCAGTCCTTATGAGGGTCATTTTCCTGTAGTCTTCATATTTTGTGATTGTTTTTTTGGCTACCTTAGTGATAGCTGTTCTGATCACCATTTTTCTGAGAGAAATTCACACAGAATTCCTCTGGAAGCTTGTGATAGGAAGCAAGGAAGGGTTACACCCATAGCCTGATGAAGACATAATATTTTGGGGTATGTCAGCACCATGTCACAGACTGTTGTCCTGAAGTTGCAGTGCAAGAGATGCTCCCTTCCACAGAATCAGGAAGAGTGCATATGGCACAGGACTGAGCCTTGACAAGATATTTACTTGATCCACAAGGCAGGAGAGTCCTGATTTTTGTCACTGAGTTTAATGAGCACACGTATCACCACATTAACATGTTTCTGCTGCTTACAGATACAATGGTAGTGAAGATCAGCAGTCTCTGCATTTCTCTTGAGGTAAACATCTGTGATGTTAGCCAATTCTTTACTCTTGCATTTTTATCCTGCTATGACTTTATATTCTGTTAAAGTCCCTGTGAATGCAGATTCTGATATTATGCTACCACACTGAAAAAAATTATTTATATACTGGTATTAAGCAAAAAAGTTTTGAAACTAACAATTTGGTCAATGAAAACTCACAAAAAAAAATTTATATGAAGAGAAGTATAGAAACTGTACATTTGCAATAGGCAATTCTCTTATTAGAATTTACTGAATCATCTGCACATTTCTACAAAGAAAATTCATGTAAATCATTCTATTACCTGCCCTAAAAGTAATGCAGCTGGGAGAGCTGGAAATGCTGCTTGGTTGAATGCAAGTCAGTGCTTCCAGATGCTCAGGTTACTTTAGAGATACTCAACTAGTGCCAGACTTCATTCTCTACCCTGAGTTCCTAAGTGGACTTATTCTCTACAGAAATAAGAGAAGACCTCAGCAAATGTGAGTGGCTTGCCTTAAGAACAGCCTTCCATATCAAGTAATTCAAATAACATAAAACTTGACACGATTACATCTTAATAAGTATGTACTTACCTGTCACCCATATTGGTAGGTTGAGGAGATTTTACTGTGGCTGTGTCAGAATAGCGAGACAGACTAGAGCGGATGTAAATCCTAGTCAGGTAAAGAGGTAAAGTAAATAAATAGTGTACCTCAATGCCATATGTTTCTAAAATTACTAGCAGTTGTAGTTAAGAGAATCGGTTTTCTGAGGATTCAGTTAAAGGAACTTCTAATGATCTTTAGGAAATGCTAAGCTTTCACACAGAGACAATCAAGCTGCTCCATCCATGTCGGAAATCACTAGTCACTTCTTAAAATATTAGCTAATCTTTTTTTTTTTTTTTTTTTTTTTTTTAATACGTATTAGCACATATGTTATTTGCCATGGTCAAAATATTTGAGTATAAACAGTCACTAAATTTATAAGAAGACATGCACTTTAAACAGAGCAATTTAATAGACAGAGTAACCACCAGCCATGTCATGTGTAATTTGGAAATGCTATATACCATACAATGCTTTAAATTTCTTTGATATATACATGCTTTATGTAATTTTGTAGTATACTCAACAGAAAATCATAACATAAAATAGACAGATCACATTATGGGACAGGTATATTAAAGTTAAAACTCAGCCCAGAATTGAGAATTATAAAAATCTAAGTTTTATTGTCTTTTGCTGATTCTTAAGCAAGGTGCCCCAAATAATCTTCTTGAACTGACTCGCATTCTTCACTTCAGAATCACAGAATGCAGAAGACATTGTATGTATGGAGACATTTCCGTTGGGGATGAACAAGTGGCTTGCACCCCATAATGGCAACCAGATTTTATTAAATAGTCTCCAATTTGAGGCTGCCAAAATGAAAAGCTTAGCCTGAAGATTTCTTTCTATTCTTACCTTAAAGGTAGGGATAATGTTTGATCCATCTGGAAAGGCGATTTTTTTATGGAGTAATTAGTGTTTGAAAAGTCTGCTGAATATGAAAAAAATCCTGTAAAATGGTATGTGTTAGTATTAAAAGAAAATCAGTTACAGCTCTTGAGCTCTCTGAAAGCTTTATTAGTTATTGTTGAACTCAAGTAATTATCCACAGTCAGTCATTATCTTTAAGAGAATGCCAGGAAAAGCGAGAAGTACAGATTTAAACACCACTTTACATATTAGTGTTTCAATAAAAGTTAAGAGGCCTCACTCCATAATAAATCCTGGACACAAGAAAGAGTACCAGTTCTAATATTAAAACTACTAATGACAAAGGGTACTCAGGCTTATTATTTCAAGGAATTGTCCATGACTACTAAACCAAATTTTTAGTCAAATGTTTTTGGCTCAACTTGTATCTCTTCACACTCCTGCTGATCTGGCATAAACATTACTGGAGAGTTAATGTTAAACTCTATTCAGAGAGTCATAGAAACTGAATGTAAAGGGCCTAATTCTCTGGTGGTGCAATCATGGAATTTTGCCAGCACAGAAATTTGGCTCTACGCATGTATGTACAAGCAGTTGTCTGCCAGTTTTCGTGTGTACAGCCAAGCGCAGAACAGAAACAATAACACGTAACTTAGCTAGGCTCTCACAAGTAACCAACATGTCCTGTTTGCAAATAGCAAATCATCACATAGGTGCATGATTAATACAGAGTAAAATTCAGCTATGTTCCAAAAACACTTCTATGAAACAAAGGCATTAGCAGAAATCTTTCTGAAGAGGCTCAATTTGTCACTTTAATTATTCATCATGCAGTAGTCCTTTATGTGCAGTGCTGGGGTTAGCAATAAAGTAAGGAAGAATTACAGCATACAACAGCAACACAGAGCAGTTCTTCAGCAAAACAAGCAAATAAAACAGTAAGATAAACAAAGAGAACAATGAAAAAGCAGGATGGTGCTGAAGATGTAAGCAGTATCTAGTCCAAATTCAGTAGGACCTGAAAAGCAAGTCCATTTTCTGTAAACAAAATGTAGCTGAGAATATGGTTTAGTTCTGGAACCCTGAATTCATAATGAAATTTAGTATCCATTCTATGGCAGGAATAAAATATATTTCAGGCATACTCTGGGCCTCCACAAGATTCAGTTAGCTGCTGTCACAGCTGGAGAACTATTGGGAAACAAACCATTTAAAATCCCAAAGGGCTGCATTGCTAGACACCCATATATATTTTAGTTATGTTGCTCACAGTGAAAGAGTGAAACAGCTGTACAACAGACACTTGGTCATTCCTCTTGTGTCAGAGCTGGAAAACCATGGATGCATTGGGCTGCCTTGGTGAGAGGATTAATGTGTTTTTGCAGGACTACTTTTTGTCCTGGGTCTTCTGCCTTTTCTGTTTCCATCTAGTGGACTGGTGTTGGATGAGCCATTGAGCCTACACTGATGATATTAATACATCCTCAATATAAAACTGAAATCCTTTGCAGCAAGTTGGGGCTCAGATGTGGCTTTATTACTATTCAGTCACCTAAATCTATCTGCTGGTGGTGACCTCCCCTGTTTTCATAGATAACCACCTCCCAGTATTAACATCAACAACGGGAACTAGAATGTGTGTTTGGAATTTATATGCACAAAGAGAGCCCATCCATCTTTAAAAGCCACAGAGACAAGAATCTTTTAAAACTACTTTCCTTACAGAAGAACACTTCTTTGGCCCTTGTTTTCTATGAACACGCCTCCTTCACATATGGTTTGCAGAACTTACAAATCACAACAGATTCAGGAAGGATTTCCAGGCTGAGGTCTCAGATCATATAATAGGATATCTCAGATATCTTTGATATCTCTTCAGACTAAACAACTTTCTATTCCTTTTTTTTTTTCTTTGTAGAAAACACTTATCATTTCCTTTTCTTCTTTCTTCCTTCCTCCCTTCTATTTTTCAGAACAGGATGCTCTCCTCTTTTCACACATACATTATTTCATCTATATAAGACCAAAATGCCACAGTTGAGATTAGGTTGTTCTACTGTATTTGTGAACTGAAAAACTAATAAATTAGCAAGGTTACAGTGTACCAGCTAGAGCTGTCTGAGGCTGAGCTGAGACACAGAAACTTTTCCTAAAGCAAATCAGTCATACAGAGCCAAGAAGCCTTTCTTCACTGACAATTATTCTTTTTTTTCCCAAAGACATTTATTAATACATAATGCAATGGAGCCAAGGCTCACTGTTTTCTTTGCTTCCTACATGATTCCTCTGTTCCTTCAAAAGCAAAGAGAACAATCCCAGATGACCTTCTTGCATTGTACTCATGTAAGAAGAAATGCAATCCATCTTTCTGTGTTTAATCTTCCCTTTCTGATTACCTGCTCATCTGATCATCTACCAAAGATATTTAATTGTATGAGATCAGTGTGAAAGTTTTGGAAATGCCACTTCCTGAAATGACTTTTCAGCTATCCTTCTCTTGTTAAATTACACATTACTCTCTAGTGATGAATAATAGGCTATATTGTTGCTCAACATATATGACAGGAGAAGCGAGTGAAAAGCAATGATGAATTTGGATCATTTTGATAGACCAAACTGAATTCCTTAGGCTTTGTGAACAATAAGCTCTTGTGCAGCCATGGTTTTGTATCTGAAAGCAGAAAAGGAAATCTTACTTTAAAGGCTATCCATTGCCTATAGACAAGGCACTTTCAAACCCAGGGTTTGCTACAAAACAAACACAACCTTCCATAGTTAGGCAGTGTACTTACTTCTTTCATTTAGTTCTGTAAATTAAATTAGTGAGACTATTATTAGAAACATTTAACAAGCTGCTGTAGGCTTGAATGATTTGAAGATCCATTTCAAAACAGGGAAACTAGAACAAAAAGCAGAAGTGATTAATAATTTCAGAGAAAACATGACATAAAAAGAGTCATCAAAACTAGACAAAAATATAGAACTAAAATAAAATGTGGCTTGAAGGCTCAAAATTAAACAAGCCTATCTAGTCTATTTGTACCACAAAAAGGTTTACCTCAGAAGAGGTATTAGGGTAAGAGAGATGTGAAATTAAAGGGCACAATGAGATCAGATTTTCATACTGCATGCAATGAGACTGAGTGGAAAGAGACATATTTTTCCACCTTGAAGATAATTAAATCCTGGCATAACCTAGCAAAAGATGTGATGAAGTCCCTATCATTTTAAATCCAGACTGTGTAACTCGATAAAAAGATTCCATTCCTAAGTTATAGACATATTTTTAAATGTATTCAATGAAGTTGTCCACCTGATACTGTACTAAAAATGAGACTCATTTCTTTAATGGACTTCTCAGGCCTTTAGATATGTAAACATAAGTATAAATTACCATGCATTTCATTCTCTACCAAATATTAAGCTCTGACAGCTTCTGATGATATCCACACAGCAAATTATTCATTGACAAATTTAGCAAGATTAGTCTATATTTAGAAATGTACAAGCAATCTCATAAGCTATTTTATATGTGGTAATGCAAACCTTTCCATATAAGTTAGAGGTCATACTATAGAACTTACTGGTTTGAAGATTGGCTATTTGAATTACCTTACACAGAGGAGTATCTCTAGTGTTCCTTAATATGCATCCCTCTTATGTGTTCTAAAACATGTTTTCTAAAGGCTTCACTGAGTGTGACTAGGAACTTTCATTATTCAAGGCTATTTAGGTATTAGAAATGAACTATTCTTGGAGTCATAAAGCATCCTTTAGTGCTTTAGTGCAAAACCTATCTCTCTAGCTTTCATATTCTGCATAACATATCTTCAATTTACACTATTAATATAGTACAGCTGTTACAGCTGTGACAGTCTAAGGATATAGGTGAGAAAGAATTTGTCCAGAGTCAATATACTCATTAGGTCCCTGACATTTACAAACAAATAATAGCAAGAAAAATCTGGGGACAAATATTATTACTTGGAATTTTCAACAGTCCCAGTTTTAATCTCTCTATATGGAATCTTGAAGTATTTATATTCTTTTAAAACTGTGACTTGAGAATATATTTTTGTGTAGGCCAATCCATTCCTTAATTTGTTTAGGTATGCCTCATCCCTAAGAAAAAGACTGTGTAAAAGGGTGAGATAATTTTATACTGCATCTCTAAAGTCTTATGCGAGTCCTTTGTTCATTGCTTGCTGTCAAGTGATGCACAGTGCAAGTACATTTTAGAGAAAATAAATGAATACACTATCTAATAAATATATAATAAATAAAATAAATAATAAAAATGCAACTTGGACACTCATGATGGAAAAACAAATTATAAAAGGATTTAGCTCCATCCCTCAAACTATAGAATATATGTTTATATATTTACCACATAATTCTATACCAAAGAAAAACAGGCTTAATAAGTCAGTAATGTGAAACGCATATACCTACACTGGATTTAAATTAATATTGTGGTTAGACTGAATTAGAACTGTGTGCAACATCAATTTTTTTGTAGCTCTAAACTTTACTAGTGGCTTGTCACACTGCTGGGGTTATTTCTTCTTTTATGGAAGTGGGACACCAAGACCCAGGTACCCTGGTGCTCTGAGTTAGAGCCAAAATTTAAACATGGATTTCCACTGAGACCCCTTTCCAGTGTTCCCTTTGAGGAACACTTGTACAGGTAATCTCCTCAAGGAGGTAGAACAGAGTTTGTACAGTAGTAGAAGCAAATATTTTCACAAGTTGCAGGCACCTAAAGCTCATTGCATTTTACTTAGAATAGACCATGGAATACAGTGCAGGCTTCAGTTGCCTAAATAAGTGTTTAGTGTTTTTTGAAACTTCCTTGCATATCCTGTGAGATAACCCAGCTGCTGTTCCAGAAGAAGGGGGGCATGCCAGTACTCTTTATGTCCTGTGTGATACAAGCCAGTCCCATGTAAATGTCTCTCGCAAACCAGCCTGTGTCAAATGGCATGAATTGTCTATGTTTGAGGCATTAAACGAATTAGAGCTGACTGACAGAGAATGAAGAAAAACAAGAAATGCACTCAATATACCAGTTTCTTCCAAGTCTTTAAGAATTATGACAATAGAGCATAGGTCAGGCTCCTCCAGGGTTCCTACATATGGGTTTCTTTTGAAAAGTGGAGTTTATCTATAGTGTGTCTAATTAGTTTGTTTCTTCCTTATCTGGTCATACAATTGAAAAGGTTACTTTTAATATAAAAACAAAAACATCAATCAAATAAACAATTAAAAATACACATAATAACAAAACAAAACAACAACAAAAACTAAACCCAAACACCCTCACAAACCCTCCTTTCCTCTTGTCTCTCCTGCCAGATTTTATTTTAAGATTTCTGATGCTAGGTTCTTCTTTCCAACTCACCAGCCCTCAGAGAATTCCCTGTCAGAAGGTTCCCAAATGAGCATCATTAGGAGATCAAAGTTTTCCAACAGTTGATCTGTTGCTTAGTTACAAGTTCCCTGGAGTTATGACTTGACAAACTGCTTTGTCCTGAACAGAAGTCAACATTTTGTCCAAAGGGGTTTCCACCTGAAAAGAGGATCATCATTCTTTAACAACCTTCTAATGTCACCTTGGATCACCCTCATTTGAAACTGCAGTATAGAAAACATTAAAAACAAACAAACAAAAAAACAAAAGAGGTAAAAAGATTACAGAGAGAGAGAGAGAGAGAGACTTGTCCCATATACATTTTATAGTCTTAACACACAGACTCATGGAGCATCTCCAATATCAAACAGAAATAAAAAGTTCTGCACAGACAAATTCATATCACATTTGGATATGAAAATTAAAATTCAGCCTCCTGAAACTCCAAATGTGAAGGACATTCAAGTCAAAAGTTCTGGCAGAGGTTTATCTTAAATTTAATAGAGTGCTGTTTAATTTAAGATGTTAACATTAAAAAATATCTGGATGGTACCCAAAACATTATAGAGCTACGATTTGCTAAATATTCATCACTTTGCACATTCTCTAAAACAATCTTTCTGATGCAAATAATTAGGCATTTAGGGTTTCTTTTTAAAAATGTGTCCTGAGAATTAGCAAAAAGTCAATTCTCTGTTTCAAATTCTGAATGCAAATGTGGAAAAGAAAGCACATACTGCAAAGTGGTCATGTAATTTTTCTAGAGGAAGGTCAGAATAGACAAAAGAATTTTCATGTCAATATCACCCTTTTATGTTCTGCTCAAGCTCCATCTTGCAAAAGGGATGCATTTTATTACTTTACAAAATGAAAACCAATTATTTCTACATAGTTTTATTTGAGGGCATTTGATATCTGGGAATTTGTCACCCTTTTAAGATTGAATTAAATGCAATTTAAAATGAAATCAGTTGTCTAATTCCAACTCTTATTTTTTTAAGGAAAAAAGTTTAATTCATCAGAAAAATTGTCAAGGAAAGAACTAAGCAGTTTATGCATATGAATATGGATCATAATAGAATGCATTATACATTTGTGTTAAGCAACCGTATTTGGACAATAAAAGAGAAAAACATTCTAAATATTCTACACTGACACAGATCGTCCTGAGCTGGAAGGGACCCACAAGGAGCATTGAGATATACGCATAGTCATGCATGGATACATATATATATACACATATATATACATATATAAATATGCATAATATAATCTAGCAGTACAGATTTGTGTCTCCTAAAAGAGTAATTCTCAGAGAACCCAAAACTTTAAAAAGCTCCATCAGTTTGTGCCTTTCCTCTTCTTACTGTCACCACCTAATGATGGCCGAATAACTGCTCCTTCTTACCACACCAGAATATTACTAAAATATAATTATTCTGGATAATTTACCAGAATTTCTCTAAAGTTCAGTAACTGTTAGAAAGAAAATAGACAAAAAACCCCACCCTATCAGAAACATTTATTTGACTTCAAAATTCATAAAGGTCTTTTTGGTTTGGTTTGGTTTGGTTTTTTGTTGTTGTTGGGGTTTTTGTGGCTTTGTTTGTTTGTTTGTTTGTTGTTTATTTCCTTGTTCCTGTAGGATGCAGAGTCCTCATAGTTTTCCTGCTTAAGTAGAAACAGTAACCTCTTTGGAAGGACTATATAATGTTCTATGTATGAACTACAAATAAAAGGCTTAGTGTGAAACTAACATTAAACTGTAATTAAACAGTGAAATGATGATCAATTTTGTTCAAAGGAAACCTGTCATATGACAAATCTATAAAAAATGGCAGTGTTATCTTGACATCAGTCAATCTGTGATGAAATTGACTGTCACTCTTTAGGATTAAATATGCCAAGAATTCAAAAGGTTGCATGTTTAGTGCCTCCAACTTCACTGCAAAAATGAACAATTACTTGACTAAACCCAAAATTTTACTGTCATAGAGAAGAAGACGATGCATTGCACAGCTCCACACTCAGCAGCCAGTGTCTTCTGAAAGCCTCCCTCATCTGTGCCACAGCAATGGAAAAATTTGAAGTCTTATAATAGAGTCCCATTTGCAGGTTGACTTGTATCTGAACTGGCAATTCTCAGGCAGTTGCTAAGGGTAGACAGATGCACATCTTGGGGATTGCAAACTTTTGGAGATCATGGTAGCAACAGGATGACATTTGCAGAGGGAGCTTGACTGGTGGAACAATATTCATGGGCTGCTGTGGAGTCACTACTCAGCAGGAGGGAGAGATTTTGCAGCCCAGAACAATGCCCTTGTTGCAGAGCTGAGATGATGCCAGAGCAAGGTAGCCTTGATGGGCTGGGGCAAGCCGCCAAGGCCACATTCTCATGCAGATTTCAGCCTGTCTGTGTGCAGTGAACCTGAAATTGGTACAAGGAGAGCAAATGAGGGCCCCTTTCAGAACGACTACTCTTGCCCATTCAACTGCTTGGAGAAATTAACTCTGAACTTTGATCATATTTCTTAGGGAAGAAAAACTGATTAACAGTCCCCCCCCCTGCTGAGGTAAAAACCCAAAAATGTCTAAAACAGACTTATAAAGCAGCACAGTCCATGCCAAACAGTCTTGCACAAGCTACCTGTGTAAAGGCTTTCTGTGAAAGTACAGATGCACATTTCAAAACTATTTTATCTGCTATGTATAGAAGTTCTAACAAGTGCCTACTATAGAAACAGGGTACCGCATGGAGGTCATTCCATAGCATTACAAGAAAAATGTTCAGCAAAAAGCCATCTAGGGATGAGACAGTGGCACCCACATTCCCACTGTGGTTTGGATAAATTGGAGGGGCCATTCCCTGGAGAGAAGTGAGAAATCAGTTCCAGATATCGGCTTCCTTAAGTGTAGCATTGTGTGTGTCTTAGTGTATCCCCACACTGAGATCTGGATTTTTTTACTTGGATTTTTGGAGTAATTCAACAGGTTTGGGGCTGATGAGGATACCAGAGATAAAAAGTAATATTACTGGGAGAAAAATCACATCTTGAGCTTTGTGGCGGACCCTTCTGCACAGTATTTTCAAAACCTGCACAATTGGATATGGTTCATGGAGCTGGACACAGTTCATTAGGCAAGTGTTCATAATGGCCTCCTGTTACATCTGCTGAAAGTAAAATGCTTTGATCTTGCATCCAGGAGCAGATTTTGAGACTGTCTACAATATCATGCATGCTGGTGGTAATTTACCCTTAATTTTTCCATTCAGTTTGCATTGCAAAGCAGCAGGGAAGTTGGCTTAACTCTAAATGCTGTAGCGTCAAAAGAATCAGCAGGAGTCAATGCCAGCATTCATGTGAACTTTTTCTCTTCAGATTTGAAACAGAAAGAACCTATGTTTATATATTAATATGCCAGAACTCAGCAGATTGCCAAAGACTCTATCAGCATCCAGAATCTTTATGAAACTCCTGGACAATTATTAAAATCAATTTATCAGTTTACTTATCTAGAGCATACATCTATATATGTCTTTATCTGTTAAATCAAATTCCATATTAATTACTGCATTAATTCATTATCACTCCCATGAGTAGATAGTTAACATTTATTGACAAGCCACTTCATTTTTGGCTCCTAATGAGGCTTCTGATATATGGTCAATGTTTCGTTGTTTAGGGGTGGTTTGATTTTTTTTTTCCTTGTATTTTTTAAGGATATTAATTCAGAAAATCTGGGAGGGTTTTTGTTGTTGGTGTTGTAAAGTAGGTTGTTCCATGCACCTTGTGTATTTTATGTTCAAAATGGGAAACTAAGTATTGGTCTGAAATGTCTCGAGACACAATGAATCTGATTCAATAAATTCCTTTGGTAAATAAATGCAGTTAAAAAACCATTAGTTGAGCCAGAAGACTTTATTGCTCAGTAACAGATATTTCCAAGGAGTGATTTTAATGCTAAGTGAATGGCACTCTTGATGTTTTTTTCATCATACGGAGGATTTCGTTCTCTTATCATGGTATCCAAACTTTCCCCCTCATACAGACCCTGAAACATTATCTCCACCAACAGGATTCTGTTCCACAACAACAGGCTTGCTCAGCAACCACCTGTGGTGGGTTGACCCTGGTTGGGTGCCAGATGCCCACCAAACCCACTCGGTCATTCTCCTCCTCAGCTGGTCAGGGGAGAGAAAATGTAACAAAAGGCCAATGGATCATGATAAGGACAAGGAGAGATCACTCACCAATTATGGGTAAAACACATTGAGCTGGGGGAATTTAATTTAATTTTTCACCAAGTAAGATAATGTGAAATAAACTCAAATCCTAAAACACCTTTCCCACCTTGCCACCCGCACCCCCCCCCACCCCCACCCCCTTTCTTCCCAGGCTTAACTTTACTAATTCCTCTCCCTCATCCCCCACAGTATCAATGGAAGATGGAGCATGTGCATTGTGGTCAGTTCATCACTTTGTCACTTCTTCCTCCACAGGGAGTGGTCTTCTCTCTCTTCCCCTGCTCCAGCATAAAGTTCCTCCTACAGGACATAGTCCTTCATTAAATTGTCCAGCATGAGTCCTTCCCATGGGCTCCAGTTCTTCACAAACTGTTCCAGTGTGGGTCCCTTCCATGGAGTGCAGTCCCTCAGAAACAGGCTCATCCACTATGGATCTCCTGTGGGCTCACAAGTCCTACCAGCAAACACACTCTAGCTCCTCTCTCCATGGGTATACAGGTCCTGCCAGGAGCCTAGTCCAGTGCAGGCTTCCCACAATGTCACAGTCTCCTTTGGGCACCCACCCACTCCAGTGTGGAGTCCTTCACAGGCTGTAGGTGGATATCTCCTGCTTCATGGACCTCCACTGACTGCAGAGGGACAGCCTGCCTTACCATGGTCTGCTCTACAGGCTGTGGGGGAAACTGCCCCATGCCTGGAGCACCTCTTCCCCCTTCTACTTCATTGACCTTGATATCTGCAGAGCTGTTTCTCTCACATTTTCTCACTCCTCTCTTGGCTGTTGTGCAGAAGCTTTTCCCCTCCTTAAGTCTGTTATCCCAGAGATGCTACCACCATTACTGATGGGCTCAGCCTTGTCCAGCAGGAGATCTGTCTTGGAGCCTGCTGGCACTGGCTTCACTGGACACAGGGAAAGCTTCTAGCAGCTTCTCACAGAAGCCACTACTGTGGTCCCCAGCTGCCAAAACCCTGTCATGCAAATCCAATACACCTCCTCTCAGCAGTCTGCAGAAGGATCTTGGCTGCACTTTTCCTCCTCTCTTCTCACTAGGATGAACTGTGAATGATTTAGGTATACAGAAATGTGACAGCCATTTAAAAATATGTACAAACAAAATCCATGTCAGCTGTGAATTAGTAGCTAGAATCTGCTCCACAGTGAAGGGTAGGTGGCAGAACTAGTTTTAATAAATGAGTTAAGTCTCTATTCTGTAAAATACATCTTTGAAGTGCGAGTACAGAAACATGGAATATAAACCTAATGTATTCTTTTGGATTTTTCGTGATGGTTTGATGAAAAAGAAATTAAAATAACAAGGACAACAAAATCTTTCAAAAAATTCCTTCCAGTGTTTTTCCACTGGAGTACTGTGAGGGTAGTGAGGCACTTCAACAAGTTGCCAGAGAAGTTGTGAATGGCCATTCATGGAAGAATTCAAGGCCTGGTTGGATGGGACTTTGAGCAACCTGGTCTTGTGGCAGTGTCCCTCCCCCTGACAGAGGTTTGGAACTAAATAATTTTTAAGATCCCTTCCAACCCAAACTATTCAATGATTCCATGATTGTCTTCATTTCCTATGCACCCCAGGGTAAAAATCTGAACAGGCTAAGACCTGTATTTTGCAAATAGCACTGGTGTTCATAAACTGATGAATATATTATCAATTATATCTCACAATTTTATGTCTATGTGTAACCTGCCTTCTCATTTTCATGCAAAGAGAAAAAGGGCCACCAACGTTAAAGCATCAAATTTTAATGAAATGAAAAATCTACTTAATGACAAACATCATTATTTCTGAGATGTACTACACCAATGCAAAAGGTGAAAGTTTAATAATATTTAAAAATAAGAGCTAGGATTTGGGAAAGATCAGTCAACACATGACTGATGTGATTAATTTTATGACTACTAGAAGGTATTCACAATCTACAATGATGAATAGAAGCTATGAACTTGGGGGAATAACATATCTGGAGCCCAACTCTTACTTCTAAATGCTTTTAAATCCCCCTTGAGGTTATGAGCTTTTAGGGTAAAAAGAGCTATTGTTGAATGCATTTCACTTTGTATAGACATCTAAAGTTGGCAATCTCTACCTAAGCTAGTTGCCTAAGGATTTCTTCAGCAAATTTTTCCTTTTTTTGGGAGAAACTTGTATTTTCAGAGGGCAGTTGGTCTCATGCTAAGATATATATGACTGGCGATATGCCTTGTTCTCTCTAAACATCTCCCCATAGTCTGCAAAGGATAAATGTCTTAAACTGTGAGTATTTATTTTTCAACAAAGTGGGATGAATTCCCCTGTGGCTGAACATGCACTACTACTTAGAAAGTCCTTAAGCATGAGCTTAGGCAATACCACAGCAAATGTATAATTACAATGAAATGGAATACATTGACCTTAAGGGGACTTTCGCCAAGGTATTATTATTTTCCAACACAAAATATTTTGTAGAGCTGTATTATGTTTCTACTTCTGCCTAATTATGTAGTTGTTATTATATACTGTATAAGCATAGTTATCATTCACCAGCAGCTTATTTTCAAAGGACCATCTCTCTTGTAGCTTAAGCAACAAACTCTGATCCTTCCCAACCTAACTAGGTAATAAAATAATAGCTCTGGAGATTGAATCACTGTCTAGAAAAGTCACCTTCTTGAAGGTGAAGGATGCAGAAAGCTGAGAGGTATCTAGGTCCTTAACTGGGTTTATGAAATGTTGAAACAAGGATGAAGAGGGTCCAGGCTGAGCGTTTACCTCAGGAATCACAAGCAAAACAAACACAGCTACCAAAGTACATATAATAAGGTGGTTAAACAGGACTCACACAGAATAGTCTTTTTAAAAAAATGATGCTATCACTAAACTGCAATGCAAGTCATGAAAATTGAACTAAATTTCTTCCACTGTCTTTGTGGAACTTTGTTTTAAAACTCCACTGCTGTTTATGCTCGCCTGAGATTTTGTTCTGGTTATTTAACTGTGTCTGCTCCATGGAGAATGTGAATCTATGAAAACTCTCAGTTTGGGACTTCATCCCTAACAAAAATAGTCTTAACTGCAGTGTTAAGTCAGGACAACTTCTTAAATTCATAGGATGTGTGATGCTGCAGATGTGATGTGTTGATATCAGTGCTGATGAGATCTACATTGTCTATCTGCTTGAGAATATGACTGATGGAATTAGAGCCCATACCTGTACTTGGTAGTTGTGAAAATTAGCTTGCCAGTCTTACAGAGAAATGAGAGATACTATGTAATCAAAAACATTTCAGACACACTGAGGTTACAAGAAATGTGACTGTAAACCCATAAAGAAACAAAGAGCTACCACTGCAAATATAATTCTTGAAAATATATCTAACCTGTCTATTAAAACTAAATATCATGTTTTCCATTAAATTTAGCCTATTAATAAAACCAAACCTGAAAGAAAACTTTTTGCAGAAAGGTAACATAATTCAGAAGCTTCTGTGACTTTTGATAGGAAAAAATATATAGTTTACTTCAGCATTTTTGCAACTCAAATGCTCTATTTATTGTGATGCAAAGCTCACAGATGCAGTCTGCACAATGAATATTTATTGCACTAGTTGTACAGGATAAAACACAGCACTCAGTATGAGTGATAATGATTAACCTATATTTTAAATAATTATTTCAATTTTAATAAATTCCTACCAATATCCCTGTTCTTCTCTGTCCCTTTATTTTGGCTGTATCACCAGATAATGTTTCAGGTTTTTGAAAGGTTATGACCCTGAATAACTTACAGCTCATCATTTTAACAAGCTAAATGAAATAGGAGAACCTGGTTGCTTCATTCCTATACAACTGCAGAATTTCTCTCTGCAGAAATATAATGAGATTGACAAATATATTTCTTTATCAAACATTAAAACACATACTTCTTTAAACAAGTACTAACAATATTTCAAAAGTTCAGAAGATGTTCAATTCATCACTCTTATCACTGCTATATACTGGACACAATAACAATGATTGAAACAGGTGCTGAGTGTTTTAAAGGCTGGCTAGAACAGAGCTACACTTAAGACCAGAATCACACTTACAAGTGTTAGTAATTTGGATTATTACAAAAAAGAAACTCACTGTGTAATTTACAAGCCTGGACATATGTTTGGACAGTGAACTCTTAGACTAGACCACATTCAGAATTCTTCAGGCTACTTTCTGAGAAAAGAGGAGAAGGCAAACATGTCTTTCTAGAAACTAATAACTGGAAAGATTATCACACCCTAGTTCTGTATATTTTTTTAGAAAATACAAGTATTTTTGAGACTAAATAATTGTTTTTTCTGGCCAGCTAAATCTTTTCTTAATGACAGTGACTGTCTGGCAGATTAGCTTCAGTTCTTTGACTTGTCAGGATTTTAATCCATATTCAAATTACACTGGAGTTAACTTAGGCAAATAACATAATTTTCAATTTTCAATTCTTATTGTTCAATAAGAATAAATTAAAATTCATCATTCTAAATTGTATATGTAACTTTTAATTTCATATTGTTTGTTTTCCAACAAGGAGGAACTCCATACTCCATATGTATTTCCACATGTGGAACAAACTTTGTGCATTAAAATGCAGCATTTGTATGTTTGGATTTATTTCTTTCTAGCCAGGGCTCATCTCAAAATTATATCCTTTACAGTATTATAAAAACAAGAATACAAGTCAATAGAAAACTGGAAGCATGCCTCTTTAAATTTATCTTTTTTTTTTTTTTTTTTTGTGTGCCATTGGTGGGACACTGTGGTACTTTGGCATGTTTCTGAAATGAGCCTTGTCCTGCTGGTTCACTGCATGTTCCCAAATGAATAGAGTTACAGGATAAAAATGGAATTCTTGAATATGCCACACTGCAAAAGAATACGTCTCATTTTCAAGTTCTTGTAATGAATTTTCTAAAAATAAAAGACAATGAACACAATTTTCTGAACAGTGAGGGATTTGTATTGGAACTACAATTTGAGCTATTGTAGATTTTTGTCACATTTTCCCAAGGTTTGTTACTTTTTAAACTGATTTGCATGTAGCATGAAAGTTACCCAGCTGTTCAGTTGAATACATTAGTTTGGCTTTCAAACACAAAAAAATAAAAAAAGGAAGCAAAACTATGCTCTGTGTATGTATGAAGGAAAGGAAAAGGAAAATAGACTAGATTATATACTATGCTTTATATATAAAGGAATTATAATCATACAGGGAAAGAAAAAAAAAGGTAGAAATATATATGGCATATAAATGAGTACTAAAAGCCTTTCTATACTGCAGAACTTTGATAAAGATTACTAAATCCTGCGAAATGGTGAAGGACACTGTAGGAAACGAAGAAAGAGTCTCAGCTTCAATGGTTCTGAAAGCTGATATTGTTGGCTTAAAAAAGACAGAAGATGAAGATGAAAGCCTCTTAATGTTTGTTAAACAGTCCTTAGGCAGTGTCAAAGATAGTCAAATTAGGAAACAGAAACATCATAGGGCACTATCTGCTGCATTGTTTCTGTGAAAGTCCTGCATAATTTTGCTAATCTGTTCCAAGAATTTACAAACTATGTGTATTGCATTCTAAAAGTCCCCTGAGAAAATATGTTTAAAATGAAGACTGAATAAAGTTTAGATTTTAACTGTTTTTCTAGGTGGGATCAGAGCTTCATATATGTGCCCAAACAAGTCTTAACAAGAGTTAGGGTCCTGTTTAAACTTGATATTGTTGTTGTATCACAGAGTAGTTGAGAGAGGAAGGAACTCCTGTGGATTATCTAGGCCAACCCCTTTCTCAAATGCTCATCAACAACGTTTAGTTGTATTTTTAATATCTCTAATGATGGAGATTCTAAAACCTTGCTGGGAAACCTGTATTTGACCAATCTCTCAGTAAACATGTTCTAATTCAAATTTCAGTATACATTTTTTCTAATGTTTAAAGGGACGTAACTCTATTTGCATTTAGGCCCATTGCCTCTTGTCTTGGCAGTGGGCACCACTGGGAAAAATCACAAAATCACAGAATATGCTGCTTTGGAAGGGACCCATAAGGATCATTGAGTCCAGCTCCTGGCCCTGCACAGGACCATTCCCAAGAGTCACACCATATGCCTGAGAGCATAGTCCAAACACTTCCTGAACTCTGTCAGGCTTGGTGCTGTGACCACTTCTCTGAGGAGTCTGTTCCAGTGCCCAATCATCCTCCCATGAAGAACCATTTTCTAAGACTAGCTCTGTAATTTTTGGCTGTATTTTTACACATGGACACAATTTCCCTGAGCCTTTTCTACTTCAGGCTAAGCAGAGTTAGGTCTCTTGTTTTGTTTTGTTTTGTTTTGTTTTGTTTTGTTTTGTGTGACAGAATCTCCAGTATCTAAATTCATATCACCATTTGCTGAACTCACTTCATGTCTTTCTTGCACTGGGGAGCTCAGAACTGAGCCAACACTCCAGGTATGTCTCACCAGGGCTAAGCAGATGGGCATGATAATTTCCCTCATCTTGCTAGCAAGACTTCTCTAAATGAAGCCAGGAGGCTGTTGATCTTTGATGCAAGGGCACATTACTGTCTCTTGGTCAGTTTAGTGTCCATTCAGACAGCATTTCCCCACTATAAACCCCTGGGTTTGTAGTTAGTTACTTACTTACTAGTGACTGGTTTACAGCTGGACTTTGTTCTGCAGATTGAAAGACTTTGAGTCTGACAGTTTAGTGACTGTTTCTTTTTTTCAAGGCCTGGTTTACAATTTTATATATTTTAGTATCTGGCTTTGTTTCTCTTATCTGATTCTGTCCATCCCTGTCCACTTAAAGACTATGTACTTCATCGATTTGTTTGTGAGAATGTTATGGGAGATAATGTTGAAAACATTGCTGAAATCAAGATTAACCATGTCATATACTTGTCAGCTCTTGTCTACAGAGCTAGTCACTATATCATAGAAGGCTATCATGCTGGTCAAGAATATAAATTCAAAAATTCATGCTGACTAGTTCCAGTTTTCTTTTTGACATTAATATGTTCAGAAATGGCTTCCAGGAAGATTTCCTCTCTCATCTTCCCAGGGACTGAGATGATGCTTGACCAGTCTGGAGTTCCTCACACCTTTTAAAGATAAATGAGTATGATCTTGCAATGAGAGTGGTCAGCTTCTTCAGGTCTCATGGGTGCATCCCATTAGGTCCTATGGATTCAGACATGTCTGGTTTGTTTAAGTGTTCCCTGACATGATCCTTCTGCCCTGAGGGTAAGTCTTCCTTGCAACAGTATTTCTCACTGGTCTTACAGGGCTGGAAGTGTTGAAAGCAAGATTTAGCAGTAAAGACCACTGTTCTCCATGTACTTTTAGTACAAATAAGAAATACCTAAGTGAAACCTAGAGAGGTTCCAGATTTCTACTGTTAATTTCCATCTGACCCTCCTTTCCTCACTTCCAAGTGAAAGGGCTGATTTTCTTCCATGAAATTGTGGGAAAGTTAATTCTGCTGTGAATTCATACCTCAGCAGTACAGATACACATTTTGTATGGATGACTATATTTGCTTTTTTTGGTCAGCAGTAATACTTTCCACATGCCTAGGTATAGTAGTTACTATAACAGAAGATGGCTATTAGAGGTAGAATAAGTAATGAACATGAGCAGCAGTTTACTGTATGAGTCACTATTGTAAGTGGGTTTGATATATTAGCTTTAGTTAGGCTAACCAGAAACCAAGGGACTCAGGGACTTCCAAGGGCAAAAGTTTCAAGGAAATAATCCAAGTAGCTGATATGTTTTACCCTTATTCAGATGCTGACAAAATGTTGCAATCAGTCGTATCTGGATTAAGCTGAAGCACAGGTTACCACATAAAGATGTCTAAATTGTACTTAAAACTTCACTGCTGAACTTCAGTAAAATAAGTAAAACCCCCAACCTAATAGAAATGTCCTGGTCAAGTCCTTTTTTGCATTTTATTTTTGATATGACATATATATATTCCACAGGAAGCAGAGGTTATTTATTTAATTTTGTATGTATGTATTATATATAAAAATATAATTATTTTGTTTTTCATATATTGCCATAGAAAATGATTTGACACATAGGCACTGTTTGTCTTCATGTTTCTTGTTTTAGCTGTTCACGTAGAACTTTTTCAGACATAATGACAAAACATTTTGAGTTTTTCCACTGATTGTGGTGGGCTCCTTGATTTATTGTAATTAATCATCTCACCTGTGAGGAAGAGGAAGTCAAGATGACAAGTGGATAATGAAGATTTGTCATCAGTACTTTTTGCTTTCTAATATTCATTTAAGGTCTAGAGCTTCATTTGGGTCTTCACTTGTGGTTTCAGCTTCACATCTGGTAGGCTTAGGAAAAGAGGCAGCTGGCAATAGTTGTGTCAGTGTGTTATTTGAGCCTTTGACTCCAAAATTTTAAGAGTGGAAGAAATTTTTATGTAAAAGCAGAAATGGGCAAGAGAAAGTTTTTCCAGACTGAGGTTTCAAAAATTTCTGTATTTCTCACTGGAAAAGAAGCTGACCGTTTGAAGTTTTCAGGGATGAAACCACCGCAAATCCAAAATAAACAATACTGCAACAGCAACATACTCAACAGTGATGTTATGTCTGGTTGCAGCTGAAAATTCATGTCCTACAAAGCAGTGTAGTTATTTTATTTTCAAAAAGCAGCTTATTTTAGAGATCCTAAAAAAGGGGAAAGGCTAGTGAGAAGGGAAGTAACAACTGGACTAAAATGACAATTTTGCGTAGATCCCCAAAACTGCAAATATGATTAGTGAAGGGATAGGTGTACTTTTGGAAGAATTTGTAAAGGGAAGCTAGAACTCATTTCTCGCTTAGGAAGTCCTTTTCTTCAAAGTGTCTCTGGTATGCAGGAGAGGTAACATTCGCAGACCTTTTCAGGGCCTCCTCTGGCCAGAGAGGGCAGGAGAGGGCAGAGAGAAGATAAAAAACCCTGGAAGACCACAGGAACTGCTTTTCTCTGAGGCCCAGTGCTGTCTTGCAGCACTGTGAGGTTTTGTAAGTTATCAGCGTCCTCAACTCCAAAATAAACCTTTCTTGGATCCTTTCCATTGCCTTGGCATTTTGGGGGAATGCCTGTGTATATTTTGCTCTACAGTTAGAAATTCTAGAAAAAGCACACAAATCAGTAACAGTATCATCTTTGTTATGAATAAATTGAATGCCGTTTCTCTGGTTATGCCTAAATGTTCTCAGCAATCCCCAGTCCTCCAGCCAGAGGATCAAGTGGAGAATGCTGTAATTCTCTGGATGTTGAGTAAACCTGGGTTGCAGAAGAAGCTACAGAAATCCCTTTCCTTCCCTTGCCTGAAAAGAAAAATCAAATCAATCAATCAATCAATCAATCAATCAATAAATAGAAGGAACAAAGAAGGAATTGGCAATCCAGCTACTTGAAGTAAAAGAAGAAAGGGAAAATTATGACAGTCATTCTTGGTTGAAAAACTAAAATGAAGTCACTAATGTAAGAGAGAAAGAGAGAGAAGCAAACAGCAGTAATAGGAAGTGTGATGAAAAAATATGAGGGATATCAGGAGATATTCCATTTGGCCCTTGGTTCAGGAGAAAAAGAAGACCCCACGAGGGGACAGCTTTAATAAAAACAGAAGGATTGTTATAATACTTCCCAGATCAAACGATGTTTCCATTGTACATGTATGAAGAATAGAAAAGATAAGAGACAAGGAAAAAATATTAATTGTAAGCAGAGAAATAGAATTTAAAATAACTCACTGAGGCTTACAGGCTTACCTACCATTGAAAAAGATGAGGGGACATAGTTTAAAGGAGAATCATATTGTCATCCACGAAAACATTATCCAAGATTGCGGGGTTTATTGAAGATTAGCTTGTGTTTTCTTTGTTGTTTTTTTTCTTTTTTTTCAAACTAAGCCTACCATTTTGCAATCAAGAACATAATCTTTTATTTTTCTAGAATGACTGCACATCATTTTCATCATTGCCTTTGCCTCGTACTAAGTACCTCAAGGGAGATCTGACAGGAATTAAGTATTTTGTTCCTAACTGAGAAGCAATAACGTGGAGCTGTGTAGTCTTCCCAATGGCCTCTCCACACAAAATATTATATGATAGTCTCAGGAGTCAGGCCATGTTTTCTTGCTGTGTTTCACAGTAAGTGAGTCTGAGGACCAGTAATGCCCAGTATCTTTAATTCTAGGCTGCTAGACAGAAATTTTGACAAACTGGTACCTCTATTGCAAACTGCAACTAGAAAGCATATAGCTTTTGTAATCAGGAATACCAGCAACCATTCCTGTAGTGACAAAGATAAAAGGAGGGGAAAAAGTACAAAAAATATTAAGAGAAGCAACAGGGCAGAAAGAATCAAAACTGTAATACAGGACATCCACAAAAATATCCATACTCAAATATTTGGAACCAAATAAGATACAATGAAGGAAATATTATTGGGAAAGCAAAGGAACTGAAGGTGTCTTCACTTTTTCCATCTATCTTGATTTCCTTTTTAGTATAAAGGAAAGAGCTGAGACAGTCTGGGGTTTATTAAAATCTTCATTCAATTTTCCTTTGTTAATTAAGAAAAATCAAGGAAGAGATACACAAGCTCTATTTGATTAGAAGTATTTATGCAACTTTATGTCCTAACAGATTGCATTTCAAAGTCGTCCACAAAGTCATGAGTGCTTTAAAGTAGTTCTCTTCTGATCTTTTAGATTCAATTATTCAGACTTTTTTTCTGGTGATGCTAACATCACATCACATGCAGAGTCTGTCTCATATTTGTCCAACACAGTTTATAAGACATGTCTTTAACCTGGGACATTTAAGCAGTTGTGCTTTGCTTTTATGCAGCAGCCAGATACTCAAGCTGTCATCTTCATTAGCGTCAATTCTCTTGTGTTCCTGAATCCCAAAATCTTTCTCAGCAGTACCTGCACCTCCTAGTGAACGTTACAGATGATCAGATTCTCACTAGATAAGCAGATTGGACCAGATCCTAAGCATTACCTTTGTTTCCCTCAGTACCTTCGTCTTACTTAACTGTAAGTATGTTACTCATCCTCTGTATACATAAGTAACCAAATCTATATATAAGTAACCAAATTATCATATGGAGAGACATACATGTCCTATCAGTAAAGTATATAAGTCTGCATAAAAGGTAAAAAATCTACTTAATAGAGCCTAAATTTTTAAATCATGCCCTGCACTTAACGTCTGTTCCCTTATCATCTTTGCAACACCTCCTGTGTCAGTATTATTAATTTTCCCATTACATTAATTTCTCAACAACCAGTTGCTAAATTATAACATATGCTTCGCTGCTATCTATATGCTGTTTTGAATATAGGGTAGACTTGGGTAGATACTTTTTGTCCCCCTGAGCAGATATAATAACATGCAATAAACTGTATTAACACACTCACAGTAATATATTTCTATTTCTGTGTAACTATAGAATCAAAGCAGTAGGATCAAACTTTGACTTAGGTATAACAGAAGGTATAATTTATCTTACAGGTATATTTGTTTTAACATTCAAATTCCTCAGTGATAGCTATGGCACATTTTTATGTGCAAGGCACCTGTCTCAGATACCTGTGGGATTAATACTGAGTAATTACTTTGGAAATGTGAAAGCTACAGTGCCTTTTTCTCTTTCGCTTTTACCATATAAGTATCAGCCATGGGCTACCTCACAAATTATTAACCTTCTCCATTTACTGTGTAAAATGAAAACAAGAAGTAACAAAACCTTGAAAGTCTTTCTTGAGCCTGGCAACAAACACTATGCTGAGCTCCTTCTATTGTAAATCAGCATAATTCTCTCTTTGTTTACTTAAACTTAATGACATTTGGGACTCCAGTTTTTTAATGTTCCGAAGGTGATTCTCAGAGCTACAGTGTATTTCAGCTTTTACCAGTGCACCTAGGTAAAAGTCAATTAGAGAGGAGATATTCAGCAGCTCCTCAAATCAGACCTAGGTATTAGAGCCATTCAAGAGATGTACCCTTTTATCTGAAGGCTGGATTGAAATATAAATATTTAATTTTGAGTCATTTTTTTCATTTTAGTTTGTAAAGTTCTTTTCCATTTTTCCGGGGAAAAAAACAAAAAACAAACCAACAAACAAGAACAAACCAAACCAACAAACAAAAACAAACAAACAAACGAACAAACAAACAAAAAACCACCACCAACAAAAAACCCACACCCAAAACCAAAACCTAGTCACTTGGGGCTCATACAAAATATTTTGTTCAGTCTGAAAAAGAATATTTTACTTTGGCATATTTGAGATAAAAGGCAAGGGAAGCCACATTTTAGATAAGCAAAATGTATCCTGATTTTATGTTTTTATCTAATAACCCAGTGCTGAGGGGATTCATGTAAAGTTATGAAATGTACAAGGTCAAGACCTTTCTTGATGTAGGGATCTGAGCATTTACAGCACATAGAGGTTACTAAAACAGTCTCAAATATTTTGGTAAGTAGCTCTTCCTCAGCCTTTTCTGTCAGAGCCATGATATTCTGCACAGACTATTTAAATATTCATGGAGCAAGAGGATAGCATAAAAATGACTTCATGGCCTGCTTTTTCAGGTGTTCTTCTGGGCAAGACACATTAATTCAAATCCCTGCTCTGAGTCAGCCCAAAACAGAACTGTGATTTTGCAGGGTTCCAGTGCCTCATTTTTAGGGAAAGGCAACTTTGTGTAACTGGATTTTATGCCAAATGCTTATAAACTCTTTTCATATTTCAGAATACTCTGTCACTCTTATTTGGGACAATAACTATTTTGTAGATTTGTCTCCGAGCTATGTTTCCCAGTGAATTACTAATTTGTTGACATTGTAATACTCAGCTATACTGGATATCTATAATAAAACACATATACTGAAAAGACATCAGCCAATGAACAAGCTATTTCCTCTTATCAAATAACATAAAAACTTGCTACCACTAAAATGTTTATCTAGACAATTAATACCCTAGTGTTAATGTCAAATATTATTCTACACAATTCAAGGAAATTGTCTACATTTGTGTCTATGCCTCACTTAATGCAAAAGAGATATTTTGCTACAGTGGGTCTCATTCTGTAATGAATGGGACAATGAAAATATTTTATGTGAGCTGATGGGAAAAAACAAACAAACAAACAAACAAAAAAAGGAACTTTGAGACATCCTTATTAAACACATCAGAAAGAAAAGACAATAATACCTGAAAGATATTCTGCTCTACCAGACATTAGTAGTCTTCATCAGCAGGACTGTTCCAAACTTTTGCTGTCTCTTGAAATCAAGACTTTCTGATAACCACAGGGAAGAATGATTATATCTTTTGGAGAAATTAACTCTTGGGCCGAGCAGTTGTGAGGAAGACCGGAACAAGAAGCAGATTGAATATTTTTGTAAGAATTGCAAAGGACTGTTGTCCAGGTACCCTTCTTATTTTGCCATCATCATCTGCTTTTTGGAAGAGGATACCTAGATGAGGATGTTCATCTTTGCTATGCCCAAGGACCCCAGTGCTGCTCTTTCTGACTGGATACTAGGGAGAGCTTTTCTTTTCCATTTTCTCTTTTCTTTTTTTTCTTTTCTTTTCTTTTCTTTTCTTTTCTTTTCTTTTCTTTTCTTTTCTTTTCTTTTCTTTTCTTTTCTTT
>JAWWEE010000105.1:52234800-52435802 GCA_035221455.1 Xenops minutus | reverse complement strand
CTTCTCTTCTCTTCTCTTCTCTTCTCTTCTCTTCTCTTCTCTTCTCTTCTCTTCTCTTCTCTTCTCTTTCTTTCTCTTCCTCTTCTTTTTTTTTTTAAATTTTTAAATTTTGTTTCTCTTTTGCCCTCTTTCCTTCCCTCTTTCTTCCCTCACTCCCTCCATCTCTAATTTTCTCTCTCCCCACCTTTAAAATGATCTATGTGTGCCATCAGCTATGAGCATTGCTAGTATAACTCTGTGAATGTGAATCTGTCCTGACATCTTTTGTGCAATAGATCTTGTGATTAAGATGGCAAAAGTGGCAAAGAGATGTAATATGGTAGATGAGAGATACTAAAAAGAATTTTGAAAAGTAATGGAGAAAAAGCTGGAGACACACTATCCCACAATGGGAGAATAATAATGAACTTCCAGAGGAGAAGCTTCAGAAACCAGAAACAAACAAACCAAATCTGAAAACATAGTTCAGATGTAAAGGCAGTATTAAAAAACTCGATATTGTGAAGATAACTGCAAAAGGTCCTAAGTGTTAAAGTCCAACTCTTTCCTCTTTCCCTTAAAAATATATTTGGATATTTTCTTTATCATCCATTCACACTGCTCCTTTTTGAAAAAAAATATTAAATGAAGCCTGAAGAAAAGGTCTGGCACTTATCTATTTGATCATCTGTATAAGAAATGCCTATAGGTGATCTCCCTTTTTCTAGCTACATTTCATTTCTTTTACCACCCATCTGAATGATTATAAATAAAGAAGAACTAAAGCAAGTTTGATATTATATGTTTCATTTTCTATTTACACATTTCAGATTTGAGGCTAAGGCTCAAAGTCTGAAAGAAGGATAGCACAGATTTTCTATTTTCCTATTCATAAGCAGAAGAATTGGATATTTCTGAAGCAGATGAAGCAAATAAAAGTCTCTTTTATTATTATTCATAACTAAAATTCTGCTCTATTTTTATTTCTACTGTAGCTTTTATGGAAAGCTATGCATCTGAGTCAGCACCTCAAAGCAAAACTCATTTCCAATTCATGACATCTCTTTTTCCTCCAATTACTTAGCTTCATTTCCTTCTCGCTTCATTTTTTCCCTTTTGACTCTCACTCAGATGAAATTGCTACACAGTGTAATTCTCTATTTGAGAGCAATATATCATATTCTTGAGTAGGCTTTAGTTTAACTAGCCTCGTTCCTTTTTTTTTTTTTTTTTTTTTTTTTCTGGGTTTTTGTGTGTTTTTGTTTTGGTTTTGGTTTGGTTTTTTTTTATTATTTTTTAGGGGTTTTTTTTAAACTGCATTAATTACATGGCCTTGACATATAGAGCTAAACATAAGAAGGAGAAAGACTGTGTGGGAAGAATGCCCATTTGTGCATTTTATTATGTCTGTTGCAGTCATATTTTCTAAGTGTCATTTTTCACTCTTCCTTTCCATACTATTGTGTTGATGACCTGTCAGGTTTCTAAATTTATCTCTTTCATATTTTTTGCAGTGTTCATCCTTCCTCAAAGCTTTATTCTATTTATTCTAGCTCCTTTACTCCTCTTCTTTCCTACCATATATAATTTTTTCTGCTCTACTTTATCATGAGCTGTGATTGTCTAAACTTGAGTTATTTTCAGCAATATTAGGGTGCAAAGTGATGTCAAATGAAGGCTTTTGTGTGCACTTCCTCTTAAAAACTCAAGGTACTCAGTGTTCTTGAATAGTAAGAATTTTCAGAGTATCCTATAAAGCATCTGACAGAAGTACTAACATATTAATTAAAAGTTCGTAACAGTCTGTAAATATATTTCTATTCTCTGCCTCTGCCATGGATTTTCTTGGCACAGATCCTGCATTTGCCTACAAAGATGTAGGCACTTCTCAGGGTTCCAGTGCAACAAGGTTTTCGTTATATGCCTTGAGAGGTAGTTCTGTGTATCATGCACCTACAAAAATACAAAGGAAAAATATCCTTCTCCAGATCTATGGGGAAGGAGATATTTTTTCATTATTTTCCCAAACAAATTCCTTTGTCTTAATGATAACAGAGGAAAAGGACTCTCAGAGGTGCAGGAACTTGCTAAGTGGTCTTGTTCACAGTCTTCCACCGTATTTGACACCTTTGCATTGCTACAGCCTCCATGACCACAGAGATCCAGCATATGAAGAAAAATTTAAATGTATTGTGTTTACTCACAAAGCAAGGACAAAGAAAGAGAAGAGTCTCCTGGCTGCTATATATACTATTTTCCACAATAACTGTGGTTATCTTTTTAAAGGACTACTTTGAAGAAAGAGAAATGACAGGTATAGCAGTGAGTCTGCTATTAAAAATCATGTCCTCAATTCAGTAGAGTGGTTATTCAAAAATAGCTCACAGAAAAACATACCCCCTGTAGCATTGCCAAGGTCAGTGAGAGTTAAAATAATCTGAACAAATGTGGATTCTGCAACTGAAAGCTTCATGTTAACCATCAAGTACTTATGAAGTTTCCCTTGAATATGAGCAAGTCAGATCATTGCAACTTACTTCTCTTAGCAAGTTGCTTCTCTCCAGTGACATCCAGGCATTATTTAATGTTTTCTGAGTGACATGATGACGACTGTATCAAAGTGTAGCATCTCTGGGTCATAATCTTCAGTGAAATAAAGACAGTATTCTCAATTTATTTTAACTGATGACATAAGCAAGGATCCTAAAGTACAGTTATTACTATAAAATGAATATGCCAGCTGCTCAGAAAGGACTGCTTTCCAAATAGAGGCTGCCCAAAGGACTGTCAGAGGCTCTCATCTGTAACTCAGACAGGATTACTGGCAGATTTGGAAAATTCTTTTGTGGCTGTTAGGATTTGCAGACAGTAGAAATGAGAATCTAACCCCAAAGGATAACATACCAAATAATAAACCCAAAAGTGATAAAATTATTTCAGTCATCAAGCTGTAAGTAATCATGCAGTAGGAAGCAAGAAGAAGCTAAGTGCATTTTAAGCATTGGTACAGTATTTTCATCACAATCACACATAGTTCCGGCATCCATTCTTGACCAAAGAAGACTTACTTTGTTTTTGGTTGTGATGGAAATTATTTAAGTGAAAAACATCTGAAACTTTTTAAGTGAATCTATGGAATAAGTACATTCTCTCAGATCACAGTCATACCTGTATTGATTCTGCAGGGTTAAAAGGAGTAGAAGTAAAAATACCTTTATACTGGTCAGCAGCTCCAAATACCTAGAGGAAGCATAGCTGAGTTAGGCCATGCTATTTTTGTATAGCCCCTTCACACAGAAAAACATCAGTTCAAATATAAAGATGATGAGGTCATAGCAATGAACAATTAAAATCCCTCAGAACTCTTTGAGCAGGACTTTGCGTGGGTAAGAAATGAGCACATATCCAGAACCAAGCCAAGAATCTGTATCCAACTGAATGGTGTTTCCAATAGGAGCAAACAGTGCCCAAAGTCAGGTGAACTGTCACTCTCCCTGCACTCCAGATGCAGGACTCCCATTAATAGTTAACAGCAACAATACACAGGGAACAAGGTGAGAACAACTCCGTATACCAGAGTTCAAGAAAGCAATTAAATCTGAATTCCCAAAGAAGAATTTTGGCAAGCTTACAATTAGTTCAGATGTGAATATCCTCCTTCCCCAGTGTGCTTACACTTACAGACACACAGCAGAGGCAATAACTGCAGCCCTGATTCTGCAACAGTTTATCTATCATGACTGAGGCATTTATATCTTCTTTGCACACCTGTACATAGTGCTTAGTAAATGGTTTTGTAAATATCATATTCCATATGTTTTATTATACATATGTTACTGTATTTAATACAGAGATCCATTACCCCGAGGATAAAGTGCCTTCCGTCATCTGGATATGTTTATTTTTGAAAGCTTTTAGCACTTCCATGGCTGCATGACAAGTTTAGACTATTACAGTATATCCTAAGTGTAAACTGAGATTTTAAATCAAAGTACAGCTTCATTTATTATTTTCTGCTCATTAATTTTTTTCTTTTTCTTGAAAATGCCCACCAAATATTTAACAACCAACAGTGCATTGTAATGTCACATATAAACTTGTCTTGTGGTTATAATAAATAATATTTCTCAAGATCACATGGAGTTTTTCAGTATTCTTCAACTGTAGTTGAAATGGAACTGTAAAAGTTTCAGTAGTCAATGTTTAACAAAGTGCTGGTATTATTTACATCACTTTGTGGGTCAGCTGGCAGATTACTATGGATGTATGCATGCACATCTGTATGCTTATATGTGAGTAAATATACATAAATAGAGGCAGGCAAAACTAACATATGTTGGTATAGGCAAAAAAACCCTCAACTCATAAAGGACCACCCACAATTTAGATTCAGTTTTGCTTACCACTGTTTTCATGAGTTTGTAATCTCTGTTACTTACAAAGCCTCAGAACAAGTCACAACTCACTAACAATTCAGTACCCTTCCTTCTACAGGGAACACCAAGAAGCGAGAGTTATATGAGATGATTTTGCCATCAATAATAATAATAATAATAATAAAAAAGAGTGTTTCATCCAATTTTCCACTCAAAATGTTGACCTTCCTTAATGAGAGGTTTTGGTCAAATACCCTTCTGCTTTCAAAACTAAAGAGGCCTCTAAATTTATAATCTGCAGAATCAGGAGACTTAGGCCTCTTTTTAGAGTAATATCATGACTGGAATGTTCACATCTACACAGAGTAAATGTCTGTTTTCTATAGAAGCTGCAGCATCTGCATGCAACTGGATTAGAGAAAAGAATGATGCTTTCCTTCCCAGCTCATGTGGATTTCTTCATTGATTGCATAATCATATAGGCTGTAAAAATGTGTATAAAAGCTTGGTCCTGTGGACAGAAATAAGGATAGCAGGACCTAAAAATAAAGGATTGAATTGCATCAAAAATTAATATGATAACGTTCATGGTTCATAGTTACTGAGAAGAAAGGTAGGACTCTTTGAATTGATGTAGAGCACAGAAGCAAATACTAGATTATATTCATGCATACAATGAAAATGATGCTTCCAATAATTAACTTCCTACATGTTTACATTAAGTTACAAAAAATAGTTTGATGTTCAAAACCTTTCTTAAGAAGTACACTGAAGAAGAAAAAAGCAGATTACGTTTCACTTAGGTACACTACAATTAGAGCTGTGTGAGTAATATTTTTATTACTAGTAAAAACAACAAATACATTAAAATATGCAATATGTATTATGCATTTTTTTTGTTTTCTGACATATGAGAAACTATTTACCATAAAATAACATAATATGCTTGAACTTCAATAAGTACTCTGCTTCTGTTTTTGATTGAACAACAAAAACACTGGGGAAAAAAAAAATCAACAGGAGCTTTTTCTGACATTTTACTAAGTTTCAAAAAAACCCTCAAATTTCAAAACAAAAATTAATATTCTGAACTTCAACCTGTGTTCTGTGAGCTTAAAAATCTTAAAAATAAATACTCAGTTTTCTCCAGTGGTTCAAAGAGCCTTGCCCAGGTTCAGCTGGTAAGGAAATATTGCAATGACAGAGAAGTTAAAGGGAGCATAGTTACAAAGAATTTGGTAAATATGAATGGAAAACCAACAACAAAACCCCTCACAATTACTGATATATGTACTTTTGCTTCTAATATTCCTTTGTCTTCCCATCATTTCTGTTTGTTTTCCTTAAATACTCAACAGCAATAATTGTTGACACTACTGTTCATATGAAGAGATGTTGATAGATAATTATACCATACAGAAACCAAACTGTGAGATACGACTGAAATATTTTACTGGAAACTTCATTCTAAAAACTACAAGGAGCTGATGATTTTATATCAGCTTATAACTTTCCAAAATGAAAAATTATTTTTCTTGGGAAATTCTAACTCTTCATCTGCCTGTCATATGCTGAATTACTTTCCCTTTTCCACTTGAGCTTCTACTCTTAGTAGCATGTTCTGACTGAGATAAGGGAAGATCTTCCCAAATCAGGCTACAGTTGTAACTTTGTTACAACTACGGGCTATGAGCTATGGGCTATGAGCCCATACCAAATGGAAGAGTTATGAATAACCACTAAAACCCAAAAGCTTTGCTTGTTGTTTCCTTCCCTCTACCTGCAGACCATCTTTCTCCAGGAGCACGAAAGGAAGAGGAAAAGGTAAGAGTAGGAGGCCCTGTATACCCTGAAGTCTAATGCACAATGGGAAGGAGAACTGCAGCTTTGTGGAGGTTGCTCTACTTTTGCTGTAGAGAGAAAGCAAAATGCAGCTTTACTCCATTGCATCAAGAAAAACAAACAGATAAGCAGCAATGTCATTTATTAAGAGCAATATCTGCTAAAAGAAGTTATGCACATTTTTTGCTCTGTTTTGCTGTTTGAAATAGAAGGGAGCTCTAGTGAACAAACAGTAGAGCTGTGCCACTGAGGCACATTATCCTAAATTCCAGCAGTCTTTGAAACCAGGAGTTGGGTGTAGGCTTCTTGAACATTTTAGGCTGTAGAAGTTTGCAGAAATACTGTCAGCAGTTAATGTTTGTAAAGTTTCCTGTAGTTAAATAAACGTTTCCTGGTGTTAAAGGAATATGATACAAGGTCTTACTATGCTAACATCAATGTTACATTCCATTCTCTTCATCAGAAAAATACCAACAGAGGTCCTTAAGTCTTTTCTAGGGGCTGAGGAAGGGAAAATAAGTTCACAATACAGTCTTGTAAAACTTGCAGAGATCACTCAGGAGAGCAATCAAGATGATATAGATGCTATTTATAACTGAAAAGAGCATCCATAAGCAAGAGAAGTACTGAAACCATTGAGATTGCACCATTTATAGGGTACCCTAGAACTGTGTGAAAGACATGCTTTTGCCTTAAATAGAAGAGAAAGAATTAGAAAACTCTGAATAGTCTCCATATTTATCATCAGAAACTGCTTTCCAAAGGTCATCTTGGACAAACCTTAAATCTTTCTGAAGTCTTTCCTCTGACTATATCCTGAGCTAATAACACATAGTATTCCTACAAGTCTGAGCTGTATGTTTGTGTCATTAGCTGTGGCAGGCTAAGTGTCCCAGGGCTACTCTAAGCAATAATTGTTCTGTCACTTTGTAATGTAGCAGACAAACATCAGCATACGTAGCCTAGGAATAGTCAGTGGTGAACATTTGCTTGACTTACTACACATATAACAAAATACTTAAACGTTCAGTTGTCTGTTAGCCTGTGCAAAGTGCAGTTCTACATGGGGAGAGAAAACATCCCTTGCTTCTATTCGAGCACACATCAATATCAATGTCCTCTTTAGAGCTCTCAGGTGAAATTGCTACATTGTTATGCTTAGAAAGGTAAAAAGTGGTTTTAAAGCATTTATGACATTGAACCCATTTCTGAGTTGGAAGAGGGAAAATAATAAACTCTTTTGGTACTTAGAAACAATTAATATTCAGTTCCTGCATGATCTAGCACTGAATTTGTCTTGGATTATTTGGAAAATTGTCTTCTTTTTGTTATGGGCCTGTAAAGCAATCCTAATGAACTGGACAAGCCCTGAAGCATCTCTACAGCTTTATGGAAAAATTAATTGAGGATTCACTACCCTTGGAATTTACTACAAGTGGAAGTTAATAGCTCAGGCAAATTCTCTCCCATATGTTAATAAAACACCATGGGACTGTGGTGCTTCTGTCTTGGCTTTTCCTCGGTTTTTATTCCTGTATCATCTCAATTAGCTTCTACAGGTTCTTATTAATGTAATTCCCACCTAATCCCTTTTCCCTTTTTCCCTTTCCTGTGTCATCAGTGCTCCGATTCATAATATTTTACTGTGTACACTTGTTTATTTCATTCATTTCAGCACAATTTCTAATGGCCACCTCCCATTCTATTCTACTCAAACAATAAATCTATAATTTGCTAGAGATCCTTCCCAGAACTTCTAAAGCTGGCTTGATCTCACTTGCTCTCTCTCTGCCTCCCCATCTATCTCATACAGAAAAAAATTCTAGTATTTACAGTTTTAAATAATCTAGAAATATCTATTAAGAGCCAGGAAACTCTGGTATGATATTGCATTTGCCACTGCCTTGCTGTGTGATCTCTTTATTTGCCTTGGCTGCCAGGTCTGTAGCTTGGGATAAGAAAGGATGGAGCCATTGTGTCCTATTCAGCCACCACCAGCTGTGTTCTGCTGCGTAACCACATACTTGCCTCCAGTTCATGACAGGAGGAAAGCTATAAAAGCATGAAAAGTCATGCAAGCATAAGCTGTCTTCATGGTCTTGTGCAAGAACAAAATACAAATATACCCAAACCTATTTATATATGTAATATTCCTCATCCCACCTACTTGCACAAGAAGCAAGAGGTACTGTTTGCTTCTCCTATTGCAGCTTAATCAGTAGTTTAGAAATAATATGAGAATACATAATCACCCACATTGCACTCACTGCACTTCAAGCCTTTCGAATTCCTGAGTGCAAGTAGTTATAGCATCACTCAGTCTGGGACACATGCAGAAGCTCACCTTGCTGGAGGCAGGCGCTGATAAAGTTCTGCAGGACAAAGAAACAATATTGTGAGAAAATAGGTATTTTATTCTCTCCTCCCCAGTCCCCCCACCCCATATGTCATCTAATTTAGGTAAACTTCAAACCAGTGTAAACAGAAAATTCCACTTTAGTATCAGAAACAGAGATGATTATGGTTAACATGTTTGTCAAATTAGACAAAACTTTGTGGCACTACTGAAGTCTAAAATGCCTAAAGGCCAGTTCAGATACTGTTAGTATAGTCTAAACTGAAACATGTTTTCTATAGAAAGAACCCACTTCTCTTAAAGAGAAAAAACCCCTACATTTTCTTAAAATAAATAATCTTATTTTCTGTGTCTAGTGCACCATGTCTTTAAGAAACCTCAGTATTCAGGCTATAATATTTTATTTCCATAAGGAAGTTAAAGTGCTTCTTTAAAGTAAGTATTTTGAAACGCACAGAAACAAGATCAATATTTCCCTGATGATCCTGCATTTTCTACCAAACAAAATGTTTGCTCCGGTGAATAGTCCTAGCTTTGCAAAGTAGTCAATACAAACAAATTTGGTACCTGGTGGAATTGAAATAGCAAGTAAATGGTATTAAAATTTATAAAAATTAGTTGCCTATTACATTTGGTTTAGATTTTGCCTATAGCGCAATAATAATGTGCTTGACTTTCCTGAAATAAAAATATTTACCTCAGGAAAAAGATTCTAATATTTAAGTTCCTACTGTTCCCCTGGAATTCTGTTCAGCATGCTTGTTCATTGATAACATTTTTATATTTCTTGATGCTGTCATGACAATCCATATTTGACTCTAAGCCTATTCTCTCAAGTACTCTACTCTGACCTTTGCACATATCTGCTGAGGGGTTTTGCCTTTTTTCTTTTTCTTTGTTTTTTTGTTTTGTTTTTTTTTTGGGGGGGGGGGGATTTACATTTTGCTTGATACAAAAGCTAAAAAGGCAATAGCAATTACTGCCTGAAATTACTGTCTAAGAAGGCAGCAGTAATTACAAAAAATGTCTTGAATGTCAATGTCAATAAGTGTCTTGAAAAATAAAAACTACAGATACTTAAATTTTGGCTCAGGATTTCTGTCTGAATACAGACTGTGTGATTTGCCCCAGGAAAATCTTTATTTTAGTATCTTCTCCTACAATATGTAGCAAAGATATTGCTGCACATTTCTTCATAAACAGCTTCTGATACGTTTTCGCTATGTCTTTATATTTTCGTGAACAGCCAAAAGGCAATGATTATGGTCTAATCTTTAAAAACAGGTAGTGCATCAAACAATCAAAAGGCAAACCTTGGCAGGGAAACTAACATCTATGGACATGACTTTGGTATATAGGTCTGGGAGGCTAATAATTTAAAGATGCAATCTTGAAGTTATGCAATTTTGAAATTTCAAGATGCAATTGAGATTCTGAAATTATTAGCAGTCCCTTCCTCTTTTCTAAAATCAATCTAGGATTCCACTTTCAATGTTATTCCAAATAATCTTTAAATATTTCTTTAAAAATATCATAATCTGAAAAATATATTGAATGTTAAGAAAAAAGTCTTGAAAATTTCAAACTTCTTATTAAATTTGACTCAGAAACACTGAGACAATAAACAAATACTTGCAAATTCCAAAGCTCTGTTGAACACTGAGAAATAAAGTAGCCTAAGAAATATACTGTTGAAATGTGTTATGTGTTAGTCACTTTTGAGAGTAGTGATTATAAAAACAATCCTCAAATGAAAACAATTTTTCTGAGAAAGATCTGTGGGGGTTGTAATTAGAAAAAAATATTTCCAGTTCTAACCTGCTGAGCCAGGAGGAAAAAAAAAAAAAAAAGACAGGAAAGATCTCAATATTGAATAACAGAGAAATAATGGTGACCAATGAGACAGAGAGTGTACAGTCATTAAATCAAAACTATAGTCATAATAAGATTTCCTTGCAAGGATAATTTTGAAAAAAAAAAAAAAATTACAGGGTACAGGTCTCATGTCTTTCCCTTCCCTTTTCCTTCAAAAAAAAACACATACACACAAAAAATTCTTTCTTTCTCATGATAAAGTAAAAATATACTATATTTTGAATGACAACATTTGAAATCCTCAAATGCTCTAAGTACTTCCTACTGTAGGAGTTTAAATGAAATGCCTAAGGCAAATCAATATTCTCCTGCTTTATTCTGTCATACTTAGGCCTTTTGTGATTTGGAAAAGTTTAATATTGCTGTAGCTGAGCCAGTGGTGAAATCTGTGAGACTGTATATGGCTAAGAGGCTCCCACACATGCAATCACCTGCATTAAAAAACAAAACAAACAAAAGAAAAAACAAAACAAAACAAAACAAACAAACAAACAAAACCCCACTAAAAATAGCAACTGATAATAATCCACCAAACATTTTGTTCTCAGGCTTTAACTGAATGAGAAATTCACAGGCCCTGATTTATTATGAAGAAGACCTTAGGAAGCTTTTGAAAGGATAGTTCTCCAGTTGTAAACATCCATTCCAAATTTAACCACAGGTACATCCACCTTCATATGTTCTGTCAATACATGCATTATTGATTGCATTCGCTACTAAGCAGTGGTTCATGTCTTCAGTACAAAATAGATTCCTTAAAATTTTCATGAAACACAACTATTTCAGCTGCTGTTTAGGAGAAAAATGTGACACGACCATTTTAAACATCTCTTATGTCCAGTTTAGCAACTTGATTTGGAATTTTGTTTTTTTCTGCTCTTGAAAGTAAGAGAATCTCCTCTAACTCTCAGCCAATAGGGCTTGAAGAAGAAAGGCAACAAAACCAGATTTTGCCTTCTCATGAACAGCTCAAGTTAAATATGAAAGTAGGCTATTTTCAATCATGACTTAGGCTGGCAGGGCTTAGCAGTACAATGAGCTTCTAAACGTACAGTCAATCCAAATAAATCCAGAGAAAAAACTGTTGTCCCTGTTCACAGGAACCATGGATAATTTAGGGGGTGACCTGGTTTCAGCTGGGATAGAGTACCTTTTCTTCCTGGTTGCTGGTACAGTGCTGTGTTTTGGAGTTAGGATGAGAACAGTGTTGGTAAGATAGTGATGGTTTAGTCATTGCTGAGCAGTGCTTACACTATGTCAGGGACTTTTCATCTCCTTATGGTGCCCTGCCAGCGAGGGGGCTGGGAGTGCACAAGAAGCTGGGAGGGGACACAGTTAGAGCAGCTGACCCAAATTGGCCAGAGGGATGTTCCATACCATATGGCATCATGTTCAGCATATAAACTATGGGGAAAGGTGACTGAGCACTGCTGCTTGAGAACACATTGTGCATTGGTTGGTTGGTGGTGAGCAATTGTTTTTCATTTGTATCACTTGTTTTCCTTAGGTTTAATTTATCTTTTCATAGTTTTCATTTTCAACAAAATATTTTATTATTGTTGCTGTTATTTTTTTTTTAAACTGTTGTTTTCTCAACCCACAACTTTTATTATTTTTAATCCTTTGTATTCCCTACCCCATCACACTGGGAGGAGTTGGGGGTGGGCAGTGAGCAAGCAACTGGTGGTGCTTAGTTGTTGAATAGGGTTAAATGACAACAGGGGATTCACTTCATTCAGCAACCAACATGGCAACTGCTCTATTCTATGAACACACTTCCACACTACACCAGTCAAGAACTTCAGCCAACTGACTTGTGACAGCTCTTTACATGTAACATTATACCAATTTTTACATAATTCCATTACAACTTTCAAATTTCGAGAAGCTGGAGTCTTCAGGTATTTTTTCTACAGAGACTATAGTGAATGGGAAAAACTGAACAGAAAACCATTCAGGAAAAAGATACATTCTAGATAAAAAGGAGATTGAGAGGACCAGAGTAGTTAAGGCACTTTATGTTGTTCCATAGATCTATTCAAGAGTTTGGTACAAGGAAAGGAAGAAAAATCAGGAAATAATTATTGACTTTATCAATGCCTCAATGTTACACAGGCACAAGTGATCATATGAGATCCTGATGGAACTGGTAGTGACTCCTCATTTACAGCTCCCTTATCCATTGAGATGCAAACTCCGAAGGACACTCCAGCTCCAAAGGCAAAATTTGGGTAAGCACAGATATTTGCTTTCAACATAGTTGTCTTGCTGTTGACCTGAAGTCTTTATTATTGACTTTCCAATAGGTGGTTTAATAGCCTGCTTCTACCTAGTCCTCTCACAGAATGTTAGTATTAATTATGTATTGTTTTAAAGAACATACAAACATGGAACAAGAACTTCCTTAATTTACTCAACTGCACATCATACTCATCTTTAGGATATACTTCTGAACTTGATGTATTAGCAGTAAGAGGCTCCAAAGCTCTGAAGTTTTGTGGGCATCATAGATAAGAACAGGCAGATTCTCATTTTTCTGAAATATTGAGGCAAATTGAAGCCAGTCTGTAAAATTCTTAAAATGCATTGTACAGTTAGCAGTTTTGTCTGGTTTCACCTCTCACTCACACTATTTCAAGAATTTTTTTTCTTATGTTCCTCTAGTCATTCATTTAAAAACCTGAAAAGAAAAAAAGAAAGGATAAAAAAACCCCAACCAAACAAAAACCCCAAACCAATCAGAAAAAAAACGCCTGCAAAATCCTCCCCAAAAACTCAACAGGAAAAAACCTTTCCTTAGTAGTAGGAACATAGCACTTCATAATAAGAAAAAAAATTAAGATTCTTTTATCACGTGTGATCGTTGTGGTTTCTGCTGCAGCTGCTTGTCCTATTCCTGTCTCAGATATGACTGTTTTTACTTAAGTAAGCTGCAGTCTCTTAACCTCAGGGATCTACAGGCTGGCATAGCAAGAAAAGATGAAATTGATGCCAGGTTTGCCTTCACAAATGTGACTATAAACTACTGGTTGTCAGTAACTCCCAAACAAACATAGCAGCTGAGTCATACCTGCCCCGGAATGAGGAAACTTGCAGCCTTTGAATGAGCTCCCTAGAAAGGGGCAAAAGCCACGCTGCTGTAACAAGGTTAGCCATGCCCTCTTATGAACCAGACTCCTGTGTGATACTGACCACTACAACAAGCACAGCTTATCAATATCCATCACACATTCATCTGGATTTCAGGGAGAGCTGGGGAAGAGAATGACACACTTACATACACACTCACATACACACACACATAGTAGTTTATTGTGATGTATTTTCTCAGCCTTCACAAACATAAAAAGTGACAAAGGCAAATCTCTATTTAAAATAATTACCTTTCTAGTGTCAAAATGCAAGCAACCCTGAACTGGTTCACCTTATTATGATATTAATTACTTTAAAAAAAAATTTTGAGTCATCAAAACATGAAGATTCACATTCATAATCCAACTGTACTATTTGAAATTTTCTCCCAGGTCCATATATCAAATTTTGGTATTTCATTCTTTAAATCAATCTTCTTCTTTTGTGTTTTTGTTTGTTTGTTTGTTTTGTTTTTTTTTTTTGTTTTGTTTGTTTGTTTGGTTTGGTTTTTGTTTTGGGTTTTTGTTTGTTTGGTTTTTTTCGTTTTAATATATTTTAAAAACATAAAGGAAGGAACAAGCATGCTAAATGATACTCAAACAAGGTCTTTGACTGGATAGCATCATCTTTAGCCACTGGTTGAGTAGTAAAAAAATACAAGATGTAAAAGAAAAGTAGTTGCTCTGAAAAAGTAAAGCAATTAAGGGAAAGAATGTGAAGAAGGTAAGCTATGAAGATATGAAACTAAACTTTATACAAGCCGTGCAATATTTTTCCAGCAATTTTTTTTTTCAAAAAAAGAACTAGATTAAGTAGATTAAAATCTTACAGTTTTAATGCTTTTTCTACACACTTTCTACTTGCTGAGATAAGAGCCAGTCAGCTTGTACATTCCCAGTTGTAACTTCCCAGGCTACATTTGAAAACATTCCCCTTTGTAGATATAGGACTAAATCCTGTATCCTTTGCAGATCAATAAAATAATCCCATCTATTTCTATGAGTTATAGATATGGACACAATTCAATTTTTTTCCCCCATATTTGTTAGCCCTTACTGCGCATTACATTTCCATTTGCATTATACTTTCTCTCACAGACTGTACCCAAGCATACATAAAAGAATCCCAGAGCTGTCAGGATAGAAAAAGAGATTCATACTGCACTAATCTTTTAATTCCTCCTTTTTCAAAGCTCACTGTTTGAGATTCTTTCTTCATCATCTTTATTTGTGTCTGAAACTAAATGTTCTTTTATTGTTGAATTAAAGTTCCTCACCAAACTGTTCTTTTCCACTGAATTCTAAGAGCTTGCAAGGGGTTATGCTTTGGATTTGCAATGAAAACAGTTTTGATAACAGGTGTTTTAGTTACTGCTGAACAGTGCTTACACAGCATTGAGTCCTTTTTTTTGCTTCTCACTGTCCCACCAGTCAGGAGGCTGGTGGTGTACAAGAGGTTGGAAGGGGACACCGCTGGGGCAGCTGACCCTAGCAGACCAAAGGATTTTGCCAGACTATATGGCATAGTCCTCAGCATGTAAAGCTGGGGGAAGATGAAGGAAGAGGGACATTCAGAGTTATGACATTTGTTTTCCCATGTAACTGTTAAGTGTGATGGACCTCTGCTTTCCTGGGGATGGCTGAACACCTGCTTGCCACCATGGCAAGTGGTGAATGAATTTCTAGTTTTGCTTTCCTTCCACACACAGCTTTCACTTTACCTATTAAACTGTCTTTATCTAAATCTCTGAGTTTTCTCACTTTCACCTTTCAGAGTCTCTTCCCCATCCCACTGAGGCAGTGAGTGAGCAGCTGGGTGAGGTTACATGCCTACCAGAGTTAAACCATGACAGATACACTTTCCATAGTTGTATTCAGCAGTTACTTAAGGAGCCACCTCTGAAGTCACGTTTTTACAACAACATACAGTCCTGCTCTACAGCTGATAAGGCAGATGTTCTTTGGATTGCGTACTGTGAAGGTATGTTGAAACATCTAGCCACAGAAAACTATTCTGGTGTTAACTTTCAAAATCAGAGAACAGAATGTATGAATCAACATTCACTGTAAATATTCTGGAATAATAATAATAGCAAATTAATATTTATTGCTAGAACAGATTTATTTCTGGCTAATGTTTTTCCCAGCACAATGCTATTTCCTAAATATTCTATTTTCTTGGGAAAATTCTTTCTTCCATTATCCTCCTTTGAATAGGCTTCCCATTGCTCGTATGTGAAAGATATTGTAGTGTTGGGTAACTTCTACCTTCTCTACAGGCTTAATTTCTTTCCTTTCTGGGGTCATTACATTTTTCCTAACCTGTCCCTAAATCTGGAATATCCCACTATATATTGCAGGTACTGCTATCTCTTCTTTTAATTCTAGCTTTAAACAAAGACTCCTGATTTTTCTGAAAGTGTTTAAAATGATGATCCACCCCAGTAAATATGCACACTCCAGCCAGAAGTGGTTTTTTTTTTTGTTTTTTTGTTTTTTTTTTTTAATTAAAATGCTTACATTTAAATTAAAACCATCCTTTGTTTGCTCTCTCTAAGGCCCAGTCCTTGGAATGTCTACCCCATCCTGGAATTACAAAGAGAAGTCTATATGTTTTCATCCTTTATGCTGCTGGATCACTTTACTATGAAAATAAGATATGTAAATAAATTGAAATTAAATTAAATCAATAAGATTTGTGCAGTGCTGAAAATGGATAGACTTAGCAGGAAAAGCGGCAGTCCAAAGGTAAAAGTTATTAAAGATGGTGATGACTATGATGAAGAAATTGAAGAAGCAGATGATGAGGAGGGGAAGAAGAAGCAGATGAAGAAAATGATCCTGATTATAACCCAAACAGAGGAGAAGCTTGTCTTTAGTCAGATTTGGGGTCAAATGATAGGAGAAGAAGGATTCACAACCTATAGTAGCCCTTTCCCTCTGGCACAAATGGAACAACCACCCTGCAGCCTCATTCTGCCAAGCACCACAACTGGAGCAACTCATGCTCCAGCAAACCCCAGCACACACTCAGATCTGATTTGCAAGTTATCCTAGGGGGCAGCTGAAAGTTACACACACGTCCTGGACTTTCCTGAGTCAGAGCCGCCATATCCAGCTTCTTCAAGCAATTCCTGAAACATTAAGTCTACGTTGGAAAATGTTTGAAAAGTGTCTCAGAAAGCTTGGTGGGTTAGTAAAACAGTAAATGCTTGCGTATATAATTAAATTTCTTGGTACAGAAACATAAGAGTGAACTCAAGGTCACTTACACTTTTATTTAAGCTATCTGTATCTGGAGATGCATACCAACATTCTCTTCCTTGATACATGTCCATGTCCTGTCTACAGAAAAACAGAAAAACATAGAATAACACAACTTGAAAAAAATGCAATTATGCTTCTGCAAACTATAGTGAATACTTGAATGTAGTTTAAAGCAAAGGTGTCAGTTCTCATTTTTTATAAATCAGTTCACCAGTTCCTTCTTGGGAGGTAACTGCTCAGAATTCTCACATGGTTGCTCTCCTAGAGGGATCTAATTTCTCTGTTTCAACATGCCCAAGGCATCTGGTTTCCTTACTGACAAGACACAATCTTTCTGTCACTGACATCAGAGGAATTATCAGTACATTTGACTACAGTGATGTTCAGCACAGAATATAGCTATTATATCATATTATATCAAAAATTATAACATGGCACCTTACTAAGAAGTTGTGAAAAGAATTACTTGGAAAGCTTTCATTTATGTAAAAAGAAAAGATTCTTTTAGTTTTACTGTTAATATTTTAAGAAGTGGCTATTTAGGACAGCAAAAAGGCCTCTTGACCATGGCAACCTCTGGGCATAGAGAGAAGACACTGAAGAAGTGATTGATTGTCAGTATTTTGCATCATTTATAGATAAAGTAGTAAATACTTAGAAAAGGTTGCTCAGAAAAAAGTTGATCTTCATAGTAAGAGCAAGAAATTACTTTTCTTTTTTTTCTGTTCAGAGAAAACTTTCAGATACTTTTGTATTTATCTTTTTTAATGATATTTCGCTCATTGAACACTGTGATGCAAGCTTCAACAAGCTTTAGGAACTAGACTGTAGATCATTTTAATCTATATAAAAAGTGACATAATCAAATTCAAGCATTAACAAATATCTGCATATAATGGTTTTGTTGTTAAAGCCCTTGACTGTGTAGTAGAAATACAAATAACCTGTAAATACTACAGAACACAAACCACATCTTTTATATACATATGTGTTTTCTAATAAAAGAACTGGTTAAGAAAGTAGATGCCAGTTTGTACTAAAGAATGTGAGTTAAGGGATATCTAAGTCCATATGTTGTCTCTGCAATAGACTTCCAGCTTCTGCTAGTATAATAACACCTAGGTTCTTCTTTTAAAGTGTATGTAACATAAAATTAATAGCATGGCTAAGTTCAACAGTTTAAAAAGTAAGAGTAATATTTGTAATTTATTTTTTTTTTACAAATCTAAATTCATCTTTCAAATTCCTTAAAATGGTATGCAAACTTTAGCAAAACATCTTTTGAGGTTTTTTGTTAAGTGATGCCTCTGAGCTATCTTCATACTTAAGAAATAGTGATGGTCTGATTAGAGTCTTCTGAATTCAACACCTGTCTTCTCACTTTTTATAGTGAGCACCTATGCATTATTCTCCTAAAGGCTCATTTAAGCCTTTCTTGGTAAGCTAACTGAGAATACATTTGGGGTTTTTTGTCAGTTATTATATTATTGAGACTTATAAAAACAGATAACATTATATAGCTCATGATAGAATTTTTCTCAGCATGAAGCATTGCGAGAGTCATCTAAGTGTCAAAACTTCTAATTTGGAAATTCAAGTTATCTTCGAGAAAACAGACATCCATTTCAACTTTAGTGGGCTAAAATTTTGTAATACAAAAACAATTACCATGGAAATCACATTTTTTCCTCTTCTTTAAAATCAGAAAATAGTAATAGTAGCAGCATAAGATACCGTGGCTGTTTACATTACAGTTGCAGATTGCAAGGTCACCACAAAAAGATGATAGATATCTCAGTGTTAGGTGCTGTTTTACAGTCTGAATTTACAGTTTAAATAAACATGGTAGAATGAGCCCGGATTTATAGTTCTCTTTGACTGAATCTTAGAGAAAGGAAGACCAAATCTTTGGGTCTGATAACATGCTTCCCTTTAACACTCTGTCTTTCTACATGCTAGTCTCTAATTTGAAGCTGACCATTAAATTTCAACAGAAGTACTCTTTTCCTTTCCTATTGCATATTTCAATACAATATCAATAAATTCATCTCAGCAGGATGGGATGAGATGGCACAAAGCGGACTGAAAAATACAGTCTGTTTGACATCACACATACTACAAAGACAGAGAACAATTTAACATTTTGCTTCTGACCTATAGACACTTTATATTATCTATTTTAAAGACACAAAAAAACCCCACAAAAAACAGTGTAAGATTTTGTTTACATCACTGAGTTTACTGAGCTTATTTAAAACACTGTACCTCAAAAACAACCTCACTAAAAATAAGGTTAAAAAGTAGCTTTTTTTTTTTTTTATTTTTTCCTCCAACCGAAGGCAGTGTATAGTCCATCTGCTTTATAAGGGTGTTTTATAGTTTGTTTACTGTGTAAGACTTTTACAGAAGGTCAGTATTATACAGACTAGCAATAAGAAAGTGGTAAGTATATACTCATATTTGAAAGAATGTCATCATACATCAGTTGTCTCCAGAGTCACTAAATTATTGTCCTGAAGGAATGAAAGATTAAATTCACAATCTAATTATTCTCACAATTCTTTCATAAAAGATGCAGAGGCAAATTTTTTTTTCCTTTTTTTTTTCTTTTTTTTTTTTTTTTTTATTTGGAACATGAAGATGAAATAATATTTTCACAAGCAAATAAAAATTTGTGCTGGTCACTAGTTAATTGTCTTCTATGGCCATTGGAAGTATTAGCAGTTGGAATTGTACTGTCTGTAAATATGATTTTAAGTTTTTGTGGATTTCAGATGTTGACATAATCTAAGTATAGATTATTGACATAATCTAATCTAATATAAATGTATGTCAGAGCAGCAGGGTAAAGTTCCATAGGATCTTTTCCACGCCTATGCTTTTCCTTGCATTTGGTAGAGTTTTATCTTATAGAACTTACATACAGTTACAGAATTAAAGGTTGGAATGACGAAGGTTTGACTGTAATGCATTTATAATATGCCTAAAATTTTAGATACCACAGCATGGAGACTTCAGAGACAGCTAAAAACTAATTTACTTGTAAAAGTGCTTCAAAATATTTTCTCCTTCTCTTTGAGTTTAAAATACTTACTAACATTAGCAGAATATGATTTATTTCGTTATCTGGCCAAGGGGAAAACCCACTGTCCTCCTAACATTCCTGCAAAAGGAATGAAAAGTCCGTCTAGGGGACGAATGGCCTATCACTCCTCACAAGGATTAAAGTTTTTAAGCATTCCAATAAAAAGAAGGTGAGCACAAAAGAGTGAAGTCAATCCAGTTTTTACCTTTGGGCCATATGGAAACTCCCAAGTAACACACCTGCCATCTTTGAACACAGATGGTTGAAAATTTGCCAGCATGTATTTTTTTTTCTGCATTCTTCAAATTTCCATTTCTCTTCACCACTCCTTCTCCCTGTCTCTCTCTCTCTCCTTCCCATACACACACACACCCACAAAATTATCAGAAATCCCCTCTCATTCCTTGCTCTGACAAACCACAGTCCATCAAAGTTTTGATTCTACATAGATGTACTCCTAGGAATAGTAGGGATGCTTTGATAGAATAGCCAGCTTAAAGGCCCAACAATTTAGTTTATTCAGATGATTAGCAACAGCAAAGAAGGAAATTACTAGTTACTCGCACTAAACCTAACTGTATTCTACAAATAGTTCAGTTGAAGTCAACAGGAATATTGAAGGAATGAAATGTTCATTGGTTGGTCAAAGCAAGTCAAATATTGAAAGCAATTATTAACCTATCTGGTATTACATCAACATGAATATCAAGTGAGTTTCTGTATGGAGTCCACCCTACATACAATACTTTGATTAGCCCCTGTGTGAGATATGCCAGAACACACACTAAACCAATTCACAGCTGATTTGAAGCTGGAAGACAATAAATTCTTTGGAAGGTACATACAGAGGCATCTTCATAGGTTGTAATGAATATTAATAAAATCTTAGTTATTTGATAACAAAAACTATCAAAAAATGCTCTCCAAGAGGGGCAATATGTAACTGAGAAGTAAAGGTGAAAAAATACTAACACGTTCAAACATAGAAGGCAAGGAGACTAATGAGATGGATGCAACAGAAGGATAGGAGTTTGTGCTGGATGACAAAGTTATGAGTATAATATACAGCACTTTCGCAACAACAAGAAAAAGGTGGAAAGGAAGCAAATGCTGTAGGGTATTAAGTTGTGTTAAGAGTAATACATTTAAACCTGTTTTACTTGGTGTTTACTAAGCATCATTTGGAGTCCAACATTCAATTTTAAGCATCACATTTGAAAAATTACAGGCAAATTAGGGAGTTCAGAGAGAAATAAAAAAATTATTTAAGCATTTAGAAAACAGATTCCACAAGACAAAATCTAGGAAAGAAAAAGGCTAAGGGGAGACATGAGGACTGACAATATATGGTGGGAGGTGTAACAAAAGGAACAGTGAGCATTAATTCTTGCATAGTCTTCATCAAATTGACAACTAGTAAGTTTACTGGGAAGGTACATCAAGGAAAGCATACTTTAGAGAAACACATAGGTCTAAGCTTTAGGTAATATGTCGCAGGGGGAGATTGTTTCATCACCTTCACTGGAGGTCTTCATGATTAAATAGGTAACATCAGTCAGCAAGGTTTAGGGATAGTGTACAGTCCTGCTACTTTGTAAGGAATGGACTTGTTGGCTTAAGAAGTCCATTGTGAGCCAAGTCTTTCAGGTGTCTTTATATAGATGTGGATATGCAAATACATACCTAGATACTTCACAGCTATATATGGAGGAGGATATGTGATGAATAATCCTTCTGCTATGACATGTATCCACTATCCAATATCTCATAAGTGAAGACATGATAAATGTCACAACACGGTCATTTATTAGACAGAATGGACTTTCTCCTTTGACTGTTCTGCAGGCTGAAATTCTTTTTACTTGACAACTGTGCAGTGCTGTAACTGCTTAAATGGTAAAGAACAGAGAGATATAAAAGGTGGTTTAACTTTCACTAACTTCCAAGCTCTGCTAATAAAGGGTATAACTAGACACAGGCACTGAATGAGATTTTTGTATTTGAACAACATTTGCATATCTGGGTTTTTTTTTGTTTTGGTTTGGTTTGGTTTGATTTGGTTTTTTTTACAGACTGCATCTGAATTAAAATTTCTTTTAGGAAAAAGAGGAACTTTAAAGGCTTTTAGCTCTTAGTGTGTTGGGCCCAGCACAGGGGTGGGTGAGGCTTCCAGCAAAGGCTTAGCTTATGCATGACTGAAAGGGTAGGAATGCCACAGCCACCTCCTCTATGGCTGTTTCAATCTAGTTGCTTGTTTTTTCCTTTTCCATAATCTGGGAAATGTCCATTCTACATCTAAGGAAATTCCTTGTTTTGAGACTCTTACTGCCAAATGAATTGGTTAGTTAACTTATTTTCAGTCTAGGCAAGTGGTATCTCAATATAAACAATTGTACTGATGGTAAGGACTCTTACTGACAGGAAGAAGAATAAGACTGAGCAGTAATTGCTAAATGCAGTTTTAGTCTAAAGCTCCTGGCTTGAAACCACTGGCTACTGCATTCTTGGAGAGCACAACGTGTTCTACAAATATAAGATATTTTACTCTTTTTCATAAATCTTTGCTATTAGTTGACATAGCAGACAGACAGGATAAATAAGGTGACCTACTATGGTAGTGCTCTACAATACTTAGATGTACACAAATCTGTGGGGTGTTATCGGATCCACACAAGAATCCTAATGGAGCTGGTAAAAGTACTCACCAAACCACTCCATAATTTACCAATAGTCCTGGCTCACCATGGATATCCCAGCTAAATGGAAGTAAGCAAATGTGATGGTCATCTACAAGAAGGGCTAGAAGGAGGATCTGGGGAAGTACAGGCCTGTCAGCCTGACCTCAGTTCTGGGGAATCTCATCTTGAGTGCCATCACATGGCACGTACAGGACAACCAGGTGATCAGACCCAGCCAGCATGGGTTTATGAAAGGCAGGTCCTGCTTTACCAACCTCATCTCCTAGGTGACCCACCTAGTGGATGATGGAAAGCCTGTGGATGCTGTCTACCTAGATTTTAGTATCCTGATTGGTAAAAAAAGTAGTGTGGGCAGAGGAACTAGAGCAGTGATCATCTTCCTGTACACTGCACTGGGGTAGCTGCACCCAGTGAATCTTGTGTTTAGTTTTGGGCCCCTCACTACAAGAAAGACATTGAGGTACTGGAGTGTGTCCAAAGAACAACAGAGCTGGTGAAGAATCTGGAGTACACAAGTCTTATGGGAGCTGACTGAGGAAGGTGTGGTTACTTATCCTGGAAAAAAGGAGGCTCTGGGGAGCCCTTATCAGTCTCTACAACTACCTGAAAGGAGATTGGAGTGAGGTGGAAATCAGTCTCTTCTCCCAAGAAATAAGTGATAGGACAAGAAGAAGTAGCTTCAAATTGCACCAGGAGAAGTTTAGATTGGATATTAGGAAAAACACCTTCACAGAAAATGTTGTCAAGCACTGGAACAGGCTGCCGAGGAAAGTGGTGAAGTATTTCCCATTCCTGGGAGTATTTAAAAAATGTATAGATATGGCACTTAGGGGCATAATTTAGTGGTGGACTTGACAGTGCTAGATTTACGTTTGGACTTGATGATCTTAAGGGTTGTTTCCAACTTAAACTGGATCTATTGATCAGATGAACAATATTTGCTTGGATTTAGCTATTTATACTGCTTGGCAAGTAGATACTACAAAAAAGGATATTCCTAAACCAGTTAATAGGTGTTGAAAGACTGATAAAAACTGAGAAATCCAGTAGTGCCTTGTTCATTCATGAAAATTAACTAGGAAGAAGAAATGGTCAGGAAATAGAACAAGATTTTTAAGTGTTTTCATGTTCTTTACTCAATGCTTTTGCAGATGTGACTTTTTTCCCATTCCACAAGAATCTCATTTTCAGAAGAGAGGGGAAAGAAAAATGTCAACCAGATATACTGGATGTCTAAATTAAGATACTCAGTTGTCTTTTGTTACTTTGATAACAAAACAGTCTCTCTCTAGTGCTGAAGTCTGCATACAGTTTCTGGTCTGAATAATTTCATCACCTTCATACTATAGTTACTGTGGCAAATCTAATTAAGTATTTCCTTGTTTTATGTAGGACAGTGTAACAGAAAGCTCCTTCCTTCATTAATATAGAGAAAAGTGAACAGCTGTAGCATATACTGTAAAATACTGCCTTCAATATTTTTTTTCTTTTTACTGGTAACTCTCACCACTGTGTCATGTGTAAAACACCTTAAGTGAAAAGCACTATCATTTGATAAAAATCCTGTCAGCAGAACACTGCAAAAGAGCAAGAAAAGTTATTCTAATGTGCAATATTTGCTGATGTCATCTGACTAAGAGGAGAATGTAGGCAAGGTATAAGTAAATTTCCCCTTCGCAACTGAAATCATGTTAGAAGCTCTCCTGTTGCCAGTAGACCCCAAGCACCTCTAGCAGGTCTATGATCCCTTTGCTCTATGCATTGTAAAGCTTGGATCCAGAAAGTGTAAAAGTTAAATGGTATGATAATCCAATAGCTGGGTTATTAAAGTGTTTGGATTTTTTCCCTTTTTACTGATTTTTAAACAAACTGAATAATTCTTAGATTTCCCCCTTTCAAACAATTCAGTATGAACCCTAAAGTTTGTTTTCTTTTTTTTTTCTTTCTTTTTTTTTTTTCCTATCTGCAGTTGCATTGGCTGTACTGAGCTCTGCTAACTTTAACTCTCCCTAGGTTTCAAGGGTAACCTCTGCAACTAGTCATACCTAGACAAAAAATCCTTCTCTACCCCATTCCTGTCATGAACAACCCTCCTGGTACCTTACCTTCATGTACAAAGGTAGCAAACAGATCCCTGTAGGGCTGTCAGTGCTGCTTCAACAGCTGAAAAACAGGATGCAGCCTAGTGATGCAGTCAGTTTCCTTCTCCTCTTTCCTTCTGGATATTGTGTGATCTTGAGGTATAGCCACACCCTCCCTCAGTCCATGGGAAGGGCCCCAAATCTACTGATATGACACAGCAGTCTGACAAGACTTACTATAGCTGGTTGCCTTCTACTCCTCATCATGCAGTTACATTTTGCTGTACACTATTTTATAGTGCAGATGTTTAGAAAATGCTCTGCGCATAGAGAGATTGAATGGCTAGGAACAAAGAATAGCCCATCCTTCTATGCCCCTACTCGCTACTGAGAAAGATGCCTTTAAATTTTCCCTTTCTTCTCAGAAATCTTTACATGGATTTGAAGATAATAAAGGTGCAGTCTTTAAATGAAGTGTGCAAAGTCTAAATACATTGTGGAGAATTAAGTCACAGTAAATTAATTGCTGATTATACAAATGAAGATAAAAAGTGGAGCTCTTGCATGGCATTCACAGTGCAGTGTAAACTGTACTGGGCAGGCACTGCCTCTTGCCATGGCAACCTCATCCCAGGATTTCTCCTCAGCCTCCTACTTAAAAAGCTGCACCACTGCAGTTGTACATTGTGTCACTGATCTAAGGAAAGAGACAGCTCTGATCCTGGCTGGACATGAAACCAGAACTGAGGACTGCAAGAAGGAAAATGATTCTTACCCCAGAAACAGAAAAACTATCCAGGTCTCCAAGCTTTGTCCCATGTAACACCATAAACTTTCTGCAGAGCTGGGAAGGAACTTCTTGTTTTACACATAATTCTTTCAAAATGCTGCAAAAAGTGTTCAAGTGATCTGTGTTGAAGACATGATAAAGAATTTTAACTTCAAATCTCTCTGAAGTTCTATGTAATACCATGCTGCAGTTTTAGTTAAATGGGAAAGATTTTTAGTGAATTTTTCATACCACGTAATTGAGAGCATGGGGGACTGACTCCTGTCAGAGCTGGGTTGGGGAAAGACTGTCCCCCGTGTCTTAGGACATGCTGGAAAGTTGGGTTCCTTAAGTAAAGCATGCCAGGAACCCAGGAGCCAAGAGATAAAAGCAGGCACACACTGGAACTCTGTCTTTATACTTCGTTTCTTTTGCTCAATGGAGCTTTGTGGATTTTTGGAGCCTCTTTCCTGGGGATGGCCCTGCCTCAGCTGCAGCTGTTTTCCACCTCAGCCACAGCCATCTTTCACACTGGATCGAGGTCACCCCAGCTGAGCTGTCCTGGTGCAACCAGTCACCGCCAACAGCCCAAGGATTCCCCTTCCAGGAGCTGCACAAAGTGCTGCTGCCACCTGCCCCAAAACCACTCAGCCCCAACACCACACAAGGTCATCCCAGCCCTACCATTGTCACTCCACATGGTTTGCTATGCCAGAACCCATGCTATCACCTTGGTGATGTAGGACTATCCTTCAGATGAAATATCCTTCCAGGTATTTGTTTTAACCAAGGGGGGAAATGGAGTGGTGAGGTAATATTTTCTGCTATTGCTGGTACTTTTGTTTCTTTCTATTTTTAGTAAACTTGTTATTTTTTGCTTTTCATTCAGACTCCTGGGAATGTTTTTTTTTATTATTTTTTTTTTTTACCTTGTCTATACTGGGGAAAAGGAAATTAAAGAAAAGGGAGGGTTCCTCTCATTAGAGGTCTCATCTCCTGAATATACTCATTAAACCAAGACATAGAATGTCATTCTTAATTGTAAAAAGTAAAAAAAAAAAAAAAAAAAAGCTAATAATTTGTTGTAATACACTATGATATATTGACAACTGGAAATTAATATGTTATCAACAAAGATTAAAAAGATATAATTAAATGAAAAGCTGCCTAAATGTGTATACAAATAAATATGTATAATTCACATATATATATATGTGAATGTACACTAAATATGTAACATGTACAAATGTATGTACATTTTTAATGTGTTTATGTAGTGTGTGTAAAGCATGTATATGTATTTAATGTATAAATATATCTATATAGGCAACTCACACTTAAACTTTAAAAATAAAAAAAAGAAAACTTGGCCATGCAGAAAAACAAACTCATTAAACGCATATGAGACTTACATTTCCAAAGATATTAATTCTGTTGATGGTGTGTGTTATGACTCCACTAGAAACTGTGCATACTCGCTCTTTCTAACTGGGCTACTATTAAAGCATATATAATAGGAGAGAGTTTGCTGCAAAATTCAAAACTAGGACACATAAGCATTTATTCTTCAGTTATATTAGATAAGTTAGAACATTATATTCCTGATGTCAGAGTATTCCAACTATAAAATCTGTGAGTAATTTGATTATGTCCACAGAGAAATAAAATTTGGTGACAATGGATGAGTTGGAGAAGAGGAAAGACTATATATTGGGATGGTTATGACGTCCTACCACATGAAAGGGAATATTTAGCTCCTGAGATGACAAGTGGAGTTTTTAGGGCAATAAAGTAATAAAGACCCTGAGCGAGCAAATCAGTAGAATGGATCTACCCTGGAGGTTAAACCATGCATGTACTTAGTATTTTGCCTGAATGAGATGATAGAACAAAAATTACCTAATATTACATATCCCAAGACAGTTACAATGTCTTCAATAGTAAAAAAAAAAATCACAAGAGTTGTAATATTACAAGAAGTGCTGATGAGAGTAAGTTAAAAATTTTCATTAAAATTCTTTGGAGTATTTTTTTTTTTTTAAATCAGAGTCTTAGATTCATTTGACCATACACAAGCTGAAGATGATAATTACATTTCTGTTTGCTTTAGAAGGATAGGATTACAGAAGCAAGGCTATGGTCAGTTAAAAAAAAATTAAAAAAAAAGGATCAAGACCTTATGTGTATGTAAATGACACCTTTTTTTTTTTTTTCATAAATAGTCCAATATATGTGGCTTACAAGAAAAAGGCAAGAAGTTTTGCCATGATCTTGAATGCTTACTCTTCTGAGTGCATTTTCTGAGACATTAATTTCCATCACATTCCAGAAGGTAGCACATCTCCAAATTTTTCTTTTGCTAACACATTCTTCTGTAGGCCAACTGAAGACAACAGAGTCATGTTTCTTTGTTTTTTTTAGAAAGTGTCATCTCTCCTTGAAAATTAAGGTACTCTAGTTTCTTCTTAATCAACATGAATTCTTTCCCATCATCAAGGAACAGTCTTTACAAAATTCAATTTCATTTTTTTAAACTAGGAAAATGCATTAATCCATCTAAAAAGCACACACGAGCTTGATTGCTGCTTCATCTCTCCATCACTATGTGAAATTTAAAAAAAAGAGTTCCTTCAGAAGATGACCATTTTAAAAAGTAAAAAAATTCAGGCTGCAGAGAAGTTCTTTCAGGATATTTGCACTATTCATAACTAAAGTATTACATTAGGTTTCTTTTCCTTGCCTCAATTTATTTAAATGCACTATATTTATAGCAGAACAAAAGAGCAGCGGTGGGAATTCTATGCTGCAAATGTACATGATGACTGGATAGTGGGCCATTTCTTTCAGCAAAGAGAGATCAACAGAAAAGTGGCTCTAAAAATAACCCAGATATAAGGTAATCTGTATTGAAATTTGCTTCATTGTTTGGTAAATAATCTGATATAACTAGAAAATAAAGAGATCAAGAAGTGTTTGTTTACGTTGCTATGGCTAGTAATCTCCTACTTCAGGATGTAAGCTTTTTTCCTCTTGCCTATTAGTGTCTGAATTAATTCTTTCATTATACAACTCTAGTTCATCTTTGATTGACTGCTCTGGTTACATCAGTGGCTCACATGGTGGGGTTAATGGATGCATTTTCCATGTAAAAATAGCTAACAAGTGTTATGCATCTCTGTTTTTTGCCGACTAACCAAAGATGAGAATAAATTGTTTAAAATGTTCTTTTAATACTATATGTTATGGGAGTCTTCTAGTATTGTTATTCTCCTACTATACAATAAAAAGAAATACACTTGTATTGCATAATGTATTATATAAGAGCAGTTGTGGGGTTTTTACTAGCTGTGTGACAAATCTCTCTTCTTTACAGTTATTTCTATAATTTTGCAACACTGGGTTAGTTACTTTAATCTCATGACAGATAAGTAGCATTTCAAAATGGATCTGTACAAACTTGAGTTCAGTTGATTTGAAAAGTCAAGAAGAAGACAGTTTAAAAGGAGCAATCTGCTCACTTAGGAACACATTAAATTAGGATACAGATAAAAGAGCACACAAATTTCACTCTCTGTACTGCTCCCTTTTGGCCAGATTTTCTTCTTTGAGTGGTGTCCACCTAATCAGTGTCTGAATTATGATCTTAGTAGTCAATATTTTTATTTAATCAACTCTTTTTGGAGTTAATAAATGTATGAAATAATTTTTTAGTTGGCAAAACTAATGAAAACAAGCAGTACTTGCTGACAGAAGTCCTGTACTATTATAGAAGAAAAGGAATATCTGACCTTTCCTGAGGTCTGAAATTTTCTGCATTGTAGTGTTTTCATATGAGGAAATATTGAAGTTCAAGTGTAGGATACTACACTTAAACAAGAATAGTCAGTTGCAAATACTGCTTGTGTAACAGCTGGATGGATAGTCCTATAAAATATTCTGGGCCTTAAGGCTGATTATGAGCTGAATATGAGTCATTAATGTCATCCTAAGCAATCACACCAAGGATATACGTTTGAGAAGATAGATAGCAGGCTTTTACATGAAGCAATCTTAAAGCTTTAGCTTGTATGAAACCTCTACTGAAGTTTCACCTTCAATTTTGGACCCTTCACTTCTAAGAAAGACGTACAGCAACTGGATAGACTCCAATGGAGAGTAATCAGAATGATTAGAGATGCTGAGAAGATTGCCCACAAAAGAAAATGGAAAGAGGGCTGGATAACCTAGAAAAAGGCTGAGAAAGAGAAAGAAGGATGAAAAAGCACTTATTCCTTGCAGCAATGAATATACAGATATTAAGATATTAAGATTAATAAGGCTAGATAACCACTATAGATATGCCAGAGAGATTGCAGCATCTCTAACAATAAACTGGGCAAATATTTGCCTTCGATGTGGAAAAGGCAGATTGTTTCATCACCTGAAGATGTAAACTAGGTGACTTCCTGTCATCCAGTTCTATTTTTAATGTCATGAATAAGTCATCATTTCAAGGAGGAAGGGAAAAACTGAATCCTTATGAATGTCAGTTGTTGACAGATAAATAACCACCAGGTACTTGCATGCCTGGTTAATTAAATAATGTCACTGCTTTTTAGAAATATTAATAAAAAGAGCATCACGATATTATGTAGCAAATATAAATCCACCCATTGCACAGATAAATTAACTTAATGGAAAGTGATTACATGAGGTTTCTCTAGGGACCTTTTCCTCATTTTCATTTGTGTTTGCCCTTCTCTTACATCGACTCAAGATTTACTTTGTTGATTTTACTTAAATAGAAAGCCCTATTAGTGCATCTGTTGTATAAATACATATGATTCTATGTATGTTGTATACCTTACATACAGTTTCTATGTAGTGTCAGTGATCAGATTATACCTAGACTAAACAAAAGTTTCTTTAGCCAGTGTCTCCTAAAAAAAAAAGAAAAGAAAGCAGATGTTAATGGGATTTCTTGTACATCCCCCAAATTTCTTTTTGTAATCTATAAAAGAGTTTAAATATTTATGAATGCATTAAGCTAAACAAATTTTCTCTGTATATTTTGGTCTGTCTTTCAAAATACTCTATTTGTCTTAAATTCTGACTCTGTGATCCAAAGTTTGATTTAGATTCTAAATTATATAGTAAGATAAACCTTTACTGGCATTTGATGTGATGCAATAGGCCTTCATGGCTCATATGAGATTTCTGGTTGTGAAGTGTTTTTATTGGCTTTATTTTAGCTAACATACTTTTTAATTAGCAAAAATAAAGCTGAACAAGGTATCATATTTAGCCCCAGACTAGTATGTTTCCTGAAAACCATAAACTGTTAATTTTGTGGCATCAGCAAAAGTCTTTCAACATATATCTTCAAGATATGTGGTAGAGTTCCATGCATTACGTCTTTTTTTCATTTCAGTGGCGTTCAATTGGAAAAATTTTTACCTGTGCCCTTTTTTCACTCCAAAATTTATAGCATCTGATATTCACTACTGCAGGTTAAATCTCAGTTGTTCTCTTGTAGTAATAATAAAATCCTCTTAAAACTACTTTCCTGTTATTAAAATGCCCATTGTTTACAAACAGAAAACACAATTACCTCTTACTGTGGCTCCTGATTGGTAAAATAATTCTGGAACATTGTTATAAATTTTGTATTTTATTAGGACAATTCCCAGGAGACAAACACTTTATCTACATAGCAAAGTAATTCAACAATTTACAGCAATACTGTGTGGGGAAAAAAAGCATGTTTTCCCCACTACATAAGTTACATATCAAGAAAAATAGTACAATTATCAGCTTATCACTGTGATACGACTGTAAGAAGAACTCCTAGTTCCAATTACATCTGTACAATGCCACCCTTGAAAAACAAACATCTGAACTCTGCTAACCTGTCACTTAGGGCTGTTCACCTTCCTAAGATCTGAAAACAGAAGTCAGGCCCCAACCTCAGGTTTTCTAACACAATGGATTTCACAAAACTTCGCTTTTTAATGAGGCATCTCAGAATTCTGCCAGGTTTTCCAGTCTGTGCTATTTTCCTTGCTGCATTTGGAAGGCATACCTTCCAAGAATACAACAGACTGTTGGAGGAGCAATTGCTTCTCACAGATGCAGCCCACAAGCACTGTTTTCCTTCTCTGGAAGGCCTGGCACCATGATCCAAGTTCCTACTAAGCACTGATCTGGAAAAACTGTGACTCAAGTGACAAAATTTTTATTTTGCTGAGGCAGAAGGTCTTTAATCAATGTCATATTCCTGTGATTGCTGAACTCAGGATAGACCAAAAAGGGGACTTTCCTAGCACTGGATGTCCTCCGTGATGCTCAGGGAGCAGGACCAGCTGCCACACTCTGCATCAAGATGCTGCCCCTCGGAGGGTTTCTGGCTCCGGCTGCTTCTCGTCTCAGATCTTTGTCACCTGAGCCCAGCTTCTTTGAGAAGAGGACTGCAGCCTTCTCTGCCTCCTTAGGGTATTTGCATGTGCGTGCCGTGGTAGGGTGTGTGAGGGTGGGAATGAGATACTGCAACTAACACAATCAGCTACCTGAAACCCCAGCTGGTCCAAAGCAGTGGTGCTCCCCAATCCTTTTGCTCCTTGATTTTGTTCTCAGCAATGTCTGATCATTCTCCAGCTACTCTTGAAAATTTCCCTTTGAGCTACTTTATCTTCAGCTTATTAATTCTAATGGCAAAAGCTGAATTATGCTACCAGCCTGCAGAATAGGCCTGCCTGCTTCCCACACACCTCCCTTTAATTTGACAAGGCATTTCACTGATGTTTGGAGGACGAGAGCACTGATTTTATTTCCACCTGAATTAGTGGCAAAACAATCTATTCACTTTTCACGTTACACCAGACTAATTCCAAGAGGAAAAAGGTTTGTGCCTCTTACAGCATGATTATATTTATTCTCAAAGGACTGCTGCTAGTCTCTGGTCCATACAGAGTTTGCTGGACATATGAAAAAAGGTTGCAAAGAAGACAATTGTAATCTATGTGATGCATGTGAGATCATCACACTCAGTTAAAAAAAAAAGAAAAAAAAAAAAGCAAACATCAATTCCCAAAAGAGCAACAAAACCCCAAACAACAGAAAAAAACCCATACAAACCAAACCAACCAACTAAATAAAAATCTCCTTGCTCAGATTAGCTTGCAATGAAAATTGTTAGGAAACTCAACTAAATAGACAGAAAATATTCACTTCCTCAATAAACAAGTAGTGCTATGGTGTCAGATGCATTCAGAAATAGTATCTTTAAGATATGCTTAGATTTCTAATCACCAATTCAATTGTTCAAGAGGAAAAGGAGATCATGTATTACTGTAAATTTCAAGGTCATGGGAGAAAGGTCTTAATTTGCAAGAACCGTGGTATGCAAGTAGCATAAGACAATTCCTACTATCTTCAAATATATTAAGCATTTTCAGTAACTTGAGGAAGAAGGGGGTTGTCAGAAAATTGTAAAATAAATTGTATTACAGAATAATAGTGTGGTAACACAGGAGATGGAGAACTATGACTGCAGCCTCAAGAACAATATGCAGTCAGCATTAATTGCAAAAATGATCATAATGTTGCCATCTGTTTCAGTGGAAACTATTAACAGTTTGTGGTACTTTGAATATGTAAGTCTCTTTGTGCTCCTGGAAAGCTACAGCAGCAAAACTCAGTGATTTTACAGGAGTGAGTTCAACATTAGCAGCTACAGCTCAAGGGTTATTTCTCCTACTCCCACCTCCTCCCACATACCAGTTTTTTAAGCCTTTTAAAATTCATTGCAATTATATAATGTATTAGGACATTAAATCTTCCAATTGCTTCTCACTATTAAGAGAGTCATTTGCAGTCTCCATTATAACATAACAGACCTTTTTATTCCTTCCTTATGAAGTCACTGATAATGTTTACCTTTAAGATGTCTCACTTAAGTGCTTTGAAATACTCTGTGGAAGACAGAGTCTCACTCTTGCTGTGACTAAGAGGGAATAATTTGGAGAGATCAACTCTTTTGCTTTGGTGCCTCACATAAGTGATTAAAGTTAGGCCAAGTCACTAGCTGCATAATAACTGTATAAGACAAAAAGGTGATATAGAGAAGAGAGTTACATCTTAGTGCTGCCATGCCAATAGGAGGAAATTTGGAAACCCTACTATATACTTTGAATTTCTGAAAAGCAACAGTGCAGAGAAATAAGAGTTCATTGTCTGAATCTCCAAAGCTAATATTCTCTTGTCAAATTTTCATTAGGGTATTATCACACACCAGACTATAGATACACTTCACCCAAATTGTTTATCCAAGAGATGATCATAGAGCCTGATGCTAATAACTCTAAGATTGTGGGTTCAGTCCCTATATGGGCCAGTCACTTAGAGGCTGGGCTTCAATGTCCTTGTGCGTCCCTTCCAGCTCAGAATATTTTGTGATTTATTTCAACTGTGATTTTCAAAATGAAAAATAAAGGCAAACAAAGATGATGGAATTATTGACTTTTTTTTTTATTTTTTCCCTCAGAAGTGTAAGGTGTCCCATCTTCTCCCTCAACACTATTTCTGAAGATCAGGAAAAATTATCTATAACTAGATGCATGACATCACTCCTTCCATGATATGTTGATGCTGAGACGTATATTTCAAGTGAATACTGAATGTATATTTGTCAGTTTAGTTCTGCGAAATATGAAATTTAGAACCTGAGAATCGACTTTTACTGGGTTTCATTTTGCTTGTGCTTAGACTCAGTAGAAATGTTATTTAATCCTTTCCAAATCAGTCTCTTCCTACTCATTCCTCCTAGACTGATGTATGAACCACAGTACTATAAGCTCTTCATCTACAAATGCTGCTTTGAGGAAACTTCTTGGAAAGGAGGGCAGTGGGAAGAAGAAAAGGGTATTTAAGAACTCAGGCTAGCACAAACGGCTTTTTCGCTTAACCTGTGCATTAATATATGATTGCTTCCATTTAGAAATAAAATGCTTTTTTTCTGCCACTTCCTTACAACTTTCCTGAATAGGCAGGAACTAGTTAAGCATCTCCAAAACAATTTAAAATTCAAAAGCATGAAATAATTATCCGTGGGGAAAAAACAAAACAAGCCCCCAAATAAACCAACAACAAAAAAAGCAAACGTGAAACACCACAGCAAACCCTAAGAATGATAATTAAGCATCTGAAGTACAAAAGGGTAATGCACTGTCCTTTTCCCCAGTAGGGAAGTTCATTAGCAGTGGAATCGTGTCATTTGCCCATCTGTTCATAATTGCATTCACCGCAGGAACTAAGCGACGGAAGTGACATCAGCCAGGCTCAGCACAGGCGGCTCAGTACATCACACTGACCTTTGGCTCCGCATGGGCACTTGCTCCAGCTTCACTTCAGCCTCTTCTCCAGCCTTCTCCATGGTCTGGGGAGCTCAGGTGATTTACACCTGTTGCCTGATGAGGGCTGGCCTGGATCATATCTCTGAGAGGGGGGACAAAAATTAACTTTTAAAAAAGGTGGCAGAGCTTCTGGATCTGAATAAAGCCATATTGAGGGGGTAATTACCCCTCCATTGGTTGGAGGCAAACATACCTCTTGTATGTACATCCTAAAAATTGGGTGCTTAGCAGCTGCTGTAATATCAATGGGTGATTGAAACAGGCCCTCATTAGATTAGCGCTGAGCTTATTGCTTGTGCCAGTCTCATTATTATTGGTGACTAAACTGGCAGATTGTCAGGATGCCTCATGGCGAGATGAGCTTTTGCAGCTCTTTGTTTGTAGTTATTATAAACAATGAAGTGAAAGCAATCCCCTGGGCATAGTCATGTCTCAGATGTTTTTTTGCAAGCAGCAATCAGCTTGCAGAAGCAGCAATGGTAAACAACTTCTTATTTTAAGAAGCGATATTAATTAAAGCATGAGGCATGGTTCTGAAAGAGAACTTGTTAATTATTTAATGTCACCTGCACTATCAAGCCCACCAGTTGGAAACTGTTTCATTTTGCCTCAGATGGGCTCTGCCTGTCATCTGAACCAGTGGAAAATAATGTGTGGTGCCAAGTGCCAAAAAAATAGTCAGGGTACTTCTGGGAGTCATATCACATTTTAATGTACAATCCAGGTTTATTACTTCTAAAGAATTCTGAATGTGAATAGTAGGCCATATTACACAGTGTGTGTAAATGCTAAACTTAATTGGAAACATTACATTCCTCATAAGAATACAGAGAATATTAAGCGGGCTGCAATTGTAGATGTTCATGGCTATTGAAATTCCTGGCCATCTACTGATATCATTGCATACCAGTGAATGGTTTGGAAACTGCCCAGCTGTTAAATCAAATAGTGTTAATCAAGGGTTTGACATCTGCTAAAACGCACACAGGTTAAGAAGAATTTTTTCAACCTTTCAGCAAAGCTTCTACTGCCATTCCGGTAGCAAAAGAAAAGGCTTCCTACTTTTCTTGAAAAACCTACAGATATGACCAGACAAAGCTGGACGTGAGCTGGACTCACTGGGTCATAAACAGAGCTCAGAGGTGGGCATGGACCATCTGACTTTGCTTCAGGGAAAATAGTAACCCCACTAAAAACCACTGGGACTCCTTTGGTTACTAAGTTCAGCCCAGGCAGAAGGTCACTGGTGCCATTCAAGGGTATTCCTAGTTTTAATTGAGATAGAAAACTCCCATACATGAGTTTTTGTCATAATAAGACAATGATCCTGTTAAATGCTGAAAAAGCGAACCCAAGTTACAAATATGGGAAAAGTGGAAAAGTGCCATTGTTTTTACATCAATAAAAATTCAGACTTTTTTCAAATGAGTAGCAGTGATTTATTTTTTCAAGTTGGCAGAGACTATGCTGTTGCATCTCAGAGAACAGCATGTGATATTTATGTCTATTCCTGCCACTATGTAGGAATAGTGTGTATATTGTATGTATCAGAATATGTAAACATAAATTCATGTGTGACAGGACTAGGGGAGAATGGGCTTGCACAGCTAAGAACCATCCCTAAGCTGACTTCAAACAATCAAACTGCAATGGCAAAGCTAGTGCTTTAAGGATCATTAATCTCTGTTGGAAGATTTGTCTGAATTATCACCTCAGTCTTCTGATTCCAGCCTACAATAAACATCAATCTAAAGGAATACAGCAAATCAGATTTTCAACTCCTATGCAGATGATACTAAACTCTGATAAAAAGTTTAAAAAATTATATTAAAGTAACCAGTGTTCTGAGGACGTTTTTGGCAGGAGAGTTAAACTAAACAAAATAACGAGAAAAACAGGCAAGCATAACAAAGTTAAAGGCATCAATAGCCACAGTAAAGAGGAATGGAAATTAGGGAGTAAACATGCAAGAAAGGACAAGAACATTGATTCACTGCTTGCTGGTTTGAAAAGTGAGATTGTATTTCTTTTCCTGCATATGCTGTGCAAGAAAGACCTTGGAGCCCTGAGGACACAGTCTTAACCAAAGGATTTGCAATATTAATGAATTGCAATTCTGATAAAATATAAGATCCATCAAAGACAAAGAAGAATACGAAGCTTACCAGAGAGGTTAATTAATTATCTGATAGGTAGAGATAAGACAACAGGAGATCCATATCCCAAGTCGATCTAACCAAAAAGTTGACAAGGCGAAGCAGGAGGGATGTTCACCGCAGAAAGGAGTATATACCAAGGACAAGCAATCAGCGTACTTAGATCTGACAGTCAGTGCTAATAGTATGAAGTAAACTCAAATAAAATGAAGCAGCAAGGAATGTAAAAGTAGTATTTCAAATGAAATTGTCTGTGGACTGTTTGTTCCTTAAGAAACATTTATGATTTGTGAGAACAAAATGGTCTAGTAAGTTACAATTCTATCACCTTTCAACACAATAAATTGATTGCACAATAATGTTTCTATTTTTTCCCCACTCTCTCAACCATACTCAAAGGTGTCTTAACAGTCAATAAAGCAACAACAACAGCAGACACAGCTTGCTGCTGCTAGACAACATTTTAGAATGGGATTAATTTCATTTTCAGTGGAAAAGAACATTTTTCTGCCAGGGTTAAGGGCCTGAAAAAGGTGGCAACCTTAGTTCAGGCACATTTTCTTTTTTTCAAAGAAAAAGAGCTGTGGTCAGTATAAAGTGGGTTGTAGAATGTTTTTTGAGCATTGGCCAACATGAGCTAAAAAAAAAACCAAACAAAACAAACTAGCAAGTTTGATCTTATACAAGACAGACAACTCATAGCTCCATATTTTTCTAATCATTTATGAATCAACCCATACTCTGTCACAGAATACAAATTTGCTTAAAGACAGTCAGATTGGGTCATAAAACCAATTTTTACTGCAGAAATGTAAGTTATTTTTCCTGCAGCTTAAAAGCAAAGGAAATTCAGCTACCTAGAAAATTTGTCAAAAAGAAAACTCATTCTTTATTTGCACAAAGACTCCACATCTCAGACTCCATTTGGTAAAATATCGAGTGTTAGCAGTTTAAGTTTTCATTTAGGAAAACACTTTTTTATCATTTATACATTTATAAGCAGTGGAAAGGCCTAGAATACTAAAAAAAAAAAAAAAAAAAATAGTCAAAAAAGACAAAAAGACCGGAACTGTAAACCGAGCACAGTGCATTCAACAACTGAGAAAAATAGATTATTTCTTTTTCGACTTGAAAATCATAACTTTATCAAATAGGCATTAACAGAGTGATTCCTGGGACAGAACAACCCATCTGTAGAAGAGAGTACAGTTGAGAAGTGTTTGAGTTATAACCTGGGGGGAATGGTGGGCGTGGGGCGGGGGGGGGGGGGGTGTGGAGAGGAGGAAGATTATGAAATTAATATTTTGATTTTCAATTAAAAATTTTATTTTTTTTACCAAAAAGTTAAATTATTGGAGATGTGTATGTGTGTGAAATGTTTTCTACCAGTGAAACATGTCATATTTTGGTGAAACTCTATTTGAGGAATATGTGAGTTGCATTACATATCTCAAAGGACCTCATGACTTTGGACTTTTGCTGGCATCTACACTCCTTTGCATTGCAAAGACAGGCAGTCAGCAAGTACTACCCAACCATGCACACAGGTTCCAGATGCTGCGAGAAGTATTTCTGAGATAAATTGACAGTTCCTTTAGGTTTAAAAAAAAAAAAAAAAAAAAAAAGGCAGTATTCTAGACACTGAACAGTAGGAATACTTACATAATATTATGGTTACAGCTCCAAATTTCCTTAGCACAGCCTTAAAATGCAGAACAGCTCTTTTGCTAACTTGCTGTTTACACAGTATTCAAGACACTAAGCACTTCTGCTGTAAGAGAACATAGACTTCTGTCGTATTACCAGATAATGGCCATAACACTACAAATGTTTCCTATTTCAAAGCAAGAGAAGTTCTGACTATATTTTTGTTATTGCAATTGGTCAATTAGTCAGCAGCATAGGAATGTATGTTACTTTGCTACTGACACATCTCTAAAGTGGAAAGCAATTTAACGAACAAATGCTTGGCAACTCAAGCAATCATCACAACAACTTTCTGTTTGAACTGAGAAAATCTATAAATGTCAATGTATTGAACAGGAAACAAAATCAATAAAACCAGAAATACTGTAAAATGTTAAAAAAATTACTAAAGGAAGTATGAAATAACAATAGCAAACCTTCACTGCCTACACTATCACAAGCTTTTCCTCAATACTGAGTTCAGTATCTCTATTGTTCCTCCAATGGACTTTATATTTTCAAAAGCACAATTAATATCTGCATTTAAGACCATTGATTTAAAAAATAATTTAAAAATGGCAAAAGTTTCACCATCAAGATTTCACAAATTAGGCTTTCTACTTTTTTTTTGTAATGTAAACTTCCTGACAAAGCATATAAAAAGAAAAAATATATAATTTGTATTGTATCTCTGCTTTTATGCATCCTTTTTAAGAGCTAACCTGTCTGTCAGCTCCCTACGTAGGCAGACATTAAATTGGAAGTAAGGTTTAGGAACATTTTATTGATACTGGTTTGTACTGAGTTGCTTTGATCTTCAATAATCAGTATCACACTTGTGTTCTTCCTTCAGTTTTGTTTTTTGTTTTGTCTCTAGTTGTGGCTCCAAGTGGTGTCCTTTCTGCCAGCTGTGTGGAGACACCCTGAATATCCACCAGCTGATGTTTTTTTCACTTTTTCTTCTAGTGATTTTTGCTCCTGTTATACCTTTTTTACATTTTTGATCTTCTGTGGCAACATCGTTACTCCAGGTGAAAGGTTTCAGATTTTGCAAGAGGATTTAGAGATTTCAGTACATACTTGACACAGGAACAAAGATCTGGTAACCCAGGCACTGAGATTTTCAGATCTTCTTGCTTCCAGGAAAGACTGGGAAAGTGAAATTTTCTGGAAATTCACATGAAATTTCTCTGGATGTGAAATAGTTGTTCTCTCAATTATACACTAATGTAGGAGCTCAAACAATACCCAAACCTGAGCTGCAATCTCTATCATAACTCCTTTGAAGTCTGCTGAGTTTAATATCCTTCAAGTATAGTTGTAATCAGATCAGAATGCCACTTTTTGTCTATGCTGTTGGTAAGGGATTTTCTTCTATTTTCTGTGATTCTAGCCTTGCATGACAGCTGACCTGATTTTCTTATAGTTCCTGCCTCTCTCGTCTTGGACAAAACAATACCTGAGGCAGCATGCCCTTTAGGTCATGGGCTATTTACCTGTTGATATAGGCATACTTGTATCTCCAGCTTCTATATGATTGATCAGAACATTCTTCAGAACTGACCTGAGCTTTGATGGCTAATATAGAATTTCTGTGGTCAAAAGTCCATGTGATATGGAGTCTTGCCTTTTGAAATTACTTTTGTAGTTGTTTTTAACTGTGCTGAGGCCTGTTCAGTAGTTAAGCCACAGACTTGGATTGCTAGGTCTTCTGCAGCATTGACTAGTCTGTTTACAAGTAATTCCTCAGCCTCTTCTGCTCTTCATTATTTTTTGTGCTGAAGAAAAGGAAATATGTATGAAACATCCTGTATAAGAAGCATAGGTTGGTCCTACACCTCATCCATCTTCACTCTAAATATCCATGGATATTTAAGTAGCATGGAGAGGAGAGGCTGCAATGGTTAAACATTGCCAGGTAACATTATCCTCACTTGTTTCACCTTTTCCAGCAGTCTGTTCAATGCTGGCTCTGCTATGCTGTTACTTGGCAGTCTATTGTCTGAATTCTCCTGAAGTGTACTGTGGCTCATTGTCTGAATATAGCATACCTTCAATTTCCTGATCACATTCCTTGCCAAATTGTCTTCCCAGAAATAAAAGTAGCAATTGATTGTGACTATCCTGTTATTAAAATGAACAGACCTGATTCACTCACTTCTGTAAGGTCACCATGGTTTTTTACACATTTAGCATTTTTGCATAGTGTCCACAATCATGGAATAGTATTTTCAATATTTGTGTCTTGCAACCTGACTTAGCACAAATCATCAGCCATCGCTTAGAAAAGAGCCACCAAGTCCTGCTTCATGTATTGCCAGACTGTATTTTTCAGAAACAGAAAGGGACCGTGGCATGTTGGTAGACTCTTTTCCCATTTCTTAGAAAAATACAAGTTTTGCACTCTGGAAGGTGTGCTTCACTAAGTGTGTCTGCTTTCAGCAGTGGTTTATCAGAAAATTTGTTCTCTTTTTCACACCAGAGTACAAGAGTGTCAGTACATTTTGGAGTGTTGGAGATAAACAAGAGAGTGGTTCATTCCAATAAGACTTCTTTCAACTAGTTCTTTATACTTGAACTTCATATACATCTTGCACCCAAAGTAGCAAGTTGCATAGTCATATTGTTCAACACCTTTTCTAGCTAAGCTTATACAATTTTCTTTTCAGTTAAGGCTAAATATTCAGTGAGATTCTGGATGTACAGCATTACTCTTTTTGTGTTTCTTTCTGTACAGCCTGGTAACTCCTCTGTCGCCCGTATTCCAACTCACAACCTAGTTCCAAGCATTCATCTAGGAGTCATCACCAATTACCATCTTTGTATTCTTGGTTCTGGACTAAGTCTTCCTTGTCTTTAGTCAGATGGTACTAAAGAAATAAAGTTTCCACTCTGTAAAATTAGGTAGTTGTTCCTTGTTAAAACTTAGTTTTGTAGCTTGTGTTTCAGTGCTAGTCTTCTTAAAGCCTGTTGTTTGAATCCTAGATTTGAACTTACACAAACTCTCTTGTCAGCTGAAAGCTCGTCCTGTCCTTGCTAAGGTGTGCTGATTTCAAAATGTGGGTGTTTATGTGCATTATTGCATAAGCTGCTCCAGGACAAAAGGGTGGGAGTGATAATTTAACAACAGACTATCTCCCTATCAAAAGTCCTTACTTGCTTAGAATATAAGGCAGTTTGTGTTCTCCTCCTTCTGTTGTGCATTATTGCCAAAGAGTTTTATTTTGGTCCTAATTTTGTACTATAAACTCTAAAGAGCATCTATCACTTTTTAAATCTCTTGGCCATGTGTATCCTCACTGCAAAATCCATTCTTAGATTTTTATTGTAAAACATCAACTTTTGTTAAATATTTTTTGAACATGAAAGGATTATTAGTATTGCTAGGATTGCATTACAGCCTTCGCTGCAATTCAGCTGAAATAAAATATTTCAACTGTATACATGAAACTATTCAGAGCTGTATATATGACCAAGGAAAAATTGTCAACTTCTTAACTGCAAGTGTATTGTCTGTTCAGCTTATGGAAGACTTTTTTCCTCAATACAGACATAAAAACTTCATGTGCAAATGTAAAGTAGCAACATCATTTTCACAATAGATAATGCCATTTTCTAATTCATGTGTATTACTGTTAGTAAATTTCAATTTGAATTCTTAGGATGGATTTTTGCCCTTGAGTCTGAACAGGTTGACTGTTCTTGATAACTAGAAGGATTTTCCTGTGGTTGAATCCATTTCTGTGGTTAAAATATCCTTCAGGTGAGATTTTTGAAAATGAAATGGAATTTATTGTTACATTCCTGTTATAGGTTAATGGTAGGTTACTCAGTTCAATAATGTAAACACCTGTTTTGTCTTCTATTTCTCATCTTAAAGTCCGATTGTTTAACTAAAAATCATTCCTGCTCTGAATTAAGTAATAAAAGCATATTTGTCAGTTATTACAGTGTTTCTGGTGTCATTATCTGTCCTACCTTTTCACTGACCACTTTTAAAATAGAATGAAATATTTGTCTCCATTTTTTCAAGCTTACAGTTCATGTTGAGGTCTGAAATCCTTATATAAGCCTAGAATCTTAATTCTAACATGCATCCACTTGAGCTACACCTGTTCACACTCAACTGTAAGCATTCTCTTGTCTTCTGATGTTAGTTACTATTCCCTGCCTATTAACACCATAATTTATTTAACATGCTAAGTAAACTCAGGTAAACTCCAGGCAGTAGCATAGTGGTAGAAAGAAGGGTGTAAGCTCACAAGCATTGCAGCTATCACTGCCTTTTCAGTTTTGAACAGAGAGACTGATTCATTGGTTCTTCTTCCAAATTTTTAACTCTATTTTTTTTTCCCTCAAGTTGATTCAAGTGTGACAATCTTCCTTGAGATTTTTTTTTTAATTTATTTTTTTAAGTGAATGACACTGGAAAAATGAGATCTCATAATGCCCTGCATAAACACATATCAGTTTCTTTAAAAGAAGGTGTATGGCACATGGAGTGAAGAGAAAGTGGAAGTAAAGTAAGTATTCTGAAAGTAAATGTTTCATACTTCCAGGAGACAGTACCAATCTTAAAATGTCTCCGTATTTCAAGTATTACTTGGTTCATCTTCTGCTTAATGGATCATTCTGTGAAGCATCACAATTTTTTTATCACTTAGGGAACAATTAAAGCTATGTTACAGTTGAATGAAGTGCTAAGTCTTAAGACTAATGAATATAATGGTAGCATAACTTACTTACTGAGGAGTCACAACATACCACACTGCTAATACATAACAATAATGCCTTCATTAAGAATCATCAATTCTATACAGTACTTCACAATATTAACACTTCCATCCTGTGAGAGGAGAATAAATAACTTGTATTATATTGTAAATACAGGCTTATTAACTGCAAATCACACCATTTTGTCTTTTCTCCTTCACAATATTATACACAATGGCTCCTGTCTCTGGCTGAGGATCATGATTAAGATACAGAAGCAAAAAATAAAAAGCTACACCTGCTCTTTCCAGTGCTGGCTTTGACATTAAATGTTTATTAAAACAACCCTTAAGTTGTGAAAATTCCATGCTAGTGCCATCTGTAACATTATTTTTTAAAAATAGAAACAAACCCATAATTTTCCAAGATGAGTTGTGTAATGTTTCAGCCATGCTTTTAATGTTCCTGGATTTGTTTTCTTTCTAATAAATAGATGTTGCTAACAAGAAAACAAAAATATTGAGTGTATCCACCAATAGTTTGAAGACATAAACCGATCACCAGCTGGAATCATGAAGAAATTTATCCCTATAGTATATTATTACAAATTAGGTACATAACATAGGCTTTATCACCTCCTCCAAAGATTTTGGCATTGACCTCTGGCAGAGATAGGGCCAACTGGATGGACCTACTGGCTTCTTCTCCTGTAGCATTTGCTGTATGCATCTGCCTAAGAGTTATGGGATGGAAAAGTGTCATCTCTAGCAAAATGGTCATCACTCTGCTTTCCAGTGCATGTTTGCTAATGCTTGCAGGACCCATTGACTGAGTTTTCCTGTTATGCATACCCAATGTTATTTCCACGGTTCAGAGAAAATACAATATTCATCTTATCTCCCAGCAAGCTTCTAGATCTTTAATTGCTATCAGATAGAAAGCAGTTTATAGAAGACAAGTGTCTCACATAATTCACCAGTTTATAGAAGATATCCCAAAATGCAGTAGGGCATTCAGATTAAGATCAATATCTAGAACACGGTACTCCTATTAGATGAAAGAGTTGAACACATTCTAAAGGTTGTCTGAGTTCACATGCACAAAGGGTTTTCTAAGACCTAAACTGTGATTCTTAGTTTCTAGTTACCTATGAAATGAACTTATAATACAGAGGATTCAGAGACAGTTTGCAAAGTTTGGTCATTTCTACTTGAGGTCAAAGCCCAATACTGTTCAGGTCAGTATGGAACTTCCAGAAGCTTTGCTATGTAAGAAGCAACTAGCTTCTATATGCAGGGGGCAATTCACTGCTTAGTAAAAACCTCTGAGCCAGTTAAGGTTCTAGGAGAAATATAGGACTATTACAATGCAATTCTTTAAGGCAAATTAACCTAGACTAGGCTATATTGATATCCAAATTAGTGCATTCATATCTTGCCTGTCATCTAGAAACAACATGAGGAACATGGCCTAAAACTATAATAAAATTGTGTTTTGGCACAATGTAAGGTGACATTTCATATGTCAGAAGATAAGCTATTGCCACTTGAATGAGAACTTTGTTTTGTACATGGAATTAATCTTTCAATAATTTTTATTTTACTACAAGTTTAAACAGGTTTAAATATTTGTGGAGGAAACTTTGCTATATTGTTTTGGTTGTTTTCTTTGTCTTGTGTCTTTTTGTATGTGGAGTAAGATATAAAGCAATGTGAAAAAGGTTATTGCTTTGTTCTGAGGGTTTTAGAAATTCCATTCTCATGTGCTGTACCTAGGAGAAGTTTTAATTAACTCTAGTCTTGAAGGTCCTATGTATTGTCTTATTCAGAATTCCCTTGAAACCACAGCATTCACTGCCCCAGGTAGTTTATACTTCAGAATAAGGGATACTTTTGTTTTTACTGCTGCAGAGGATCACAATGTGAATTTTTAATGGGACCTACTTGCCGTCTCCCTTTTCTTACCTGAGCATAGCACCGGTTTCAGGGAAAGAGAAGGTGATGGGAGTAAAAACAAGTTCAGAAATAAAATAGAGTAGCCATCAATCAAATAATATCTGCAGCTATCTCCTAAGGGTAAAACTGGTGTGGTTCTGTTATATCTCATTTCAGTAAGGGCTAGCATAAAAAGAGGCTAAAAAGAGCCTAGAAGACAGGAGAGAGAGAGAGAGAGAGAGAGAGAGAGAGAGTAGGGGAGAGAGAGATTTAATCAGACTGACTGACAAAGTTAATATATATTCTCTATGAAAGAGGAGTCTCCAGGGTCATGGTTTCAGTGTTGAACAAGAACTCCAGAAAGTTTAGAGAGCTGGATTGAGTCAGAATTGATTTTTCTCTGTTTACTACATTCCCCAGGTGAAAAGTTAATGAACCAAGGCTAAAGCATAAAAAAGGGATAGGTTACTTGGAGGGTTGTGATAAAAATATCATACAGGTAGATCAGGGGTGAACTTTCATGCTCCAGAGTAGGCACCTTACTAACCACAAAAAAGGAGGGAGGAAAAATGTACTGACAAAACAGAGCATGCTTTGTGATGATATGCAATTTCAACCAGAAAATGCATGGTAATCTCAACAGTGTAAGTGCATACAGATACCTCTTTTCCTCTAGATAAGCAGGTATTTGACTGAAGCCTTTTGACAGGTCCATGGAGCCTGAGGAAAAGGAGTTAATATCAGAACTACAATTTCTATGGAGAAATGCCTGAAGTCATTAGTATGGGCTGTTAATCAGGATTGAAAGTGAGATAGAGGGGCCTCCAAGCCTCACTAGCCCTGTGAAATCTCTCTCACTACTATTATATAGTGCTTTCCTCACATCACTACCTCTTCTCAAAGACATTGCATGAAGACACGTTTGATGGTGGTTGGCAATTCCTATTTTCTCCTCTCAGGATCAAGTAGGAATCAGGGCTTGGATCCTGCTTTGCATCCTGTTTATGGAACCTTTTCTTCCTTTTCGAGCAGAGAAAATGGCGTAAAACTACCTGACTCCTTTTACTGTCAGATCTTTTTGTCACAAAACATCTAGAGGAACATTTTATCTTCTCCTTTTATGGACACAGGAAGAGTAAAGAAATCAGTGCTGTTCGGTCGAATGTAAAAGGGGTCACTTTGGGTACTAAAGATAAGCACTGAAAAAGTTGCTAGCAAGGGAAGAAAAACATTTTTTCCAAGTTTCATTTTTTCTTCTAGAGAATTATACTAGGTATTGAAGAAGACATTGTATGAAAATGTTTTCATAAGCAGAGTCAAAACTAGAGAACATGAACAGCTCAAGCTCACGTTGAGCTATTCTAGTGGATTAAGTGATTTAAAAGAGGCACAAGCTCCTTAGCCTTGTGGTTAATACATTTGTACATGATATTAAGGTCAGAGTATTGAGATTTTTGTACAAATTATTGAGATTTTAGTGTGATTTTGACTCGGGTTTTTCTGTCTCCCACATTATTGTGAAAAAGTTTAGCAGATTTGCTTCCATTTTTGAGCTAAACTGAAAACTATTTCTTCTCCTCAAAATCTCAAAATAATTCTTTGGATTAAAAAGCTGTTTTCTTTTGAATTTTGCATTCCTTTTTTGCAGTGCTAACATTTTTGCCTCAAATAATTACAGGAGAGATACTGCATTCATAGTTCTTTGACTTGTCACTGGCTAGCGCATTTCACTTGAAATGGCTTTATAATACCCATTGAAACTTCAGAGATCAATTACAGGAAAAATTATGAAGCTTCTTAGAACAGGATAGAAAAACAAGACAAAACACTGGGGCTCTAATACTGATATCAATGCCCATGTAAAACGCAACAGGTCACCAATGTGAATCTAATAACAGTATTGAAAGGCTGAAGTGGGTCAAGGAGTCATTATGCATAAAGGTGGACAGAGGAGCTAAGAGATTATGGTGTCTTCCTTTATTCTAATATATTTCATTTTTTTTTATTTGTGACATTTTCTTCTTTTTTAATGTGTTAAGACATAAGGGATATTCAGGGAACAGTCAAACACCCAAAAACAGGTGAAGCATGAAGCAGCTCATACAATATGGCATCTTTGGATTTAGTCAACAGGATGTTAGGAATTCTGACCACCATAGTTTGGAAATTAGAAGCCCAGTGTAGGAATTAAGTATATTGGAACATAGAATCAAATATTAATTCTGCCAGTTCTCTGAGCTCTCACATTACAGAGCAATAGAAAAAGTAGTCAGCTATGGCCAGCCACAGACTTCAGGACTTTTTGACCTTTGATGGAAAGCCCTCAAAAAGACCACACAGGTCTCTCATCCTTGGATTCTTTTAATTTCACTTATTTTTTGACTTCAGTAAAAGTGATAACAGCAAAATCACCCATGAAAATCTTACAATGGAAACCTCACCTGTCCATAACATACTTCTAACCATGAGAAAGACCTGTATCAGAAGGATAATCACAGACATTGGACCTTTTAAACTGACCAACCCCATTTTTAAAAAATAATTTTTAAATCTGTATTGTGACAGTTTGCTTTATGACGTCATGCCTGAGCAATTACAGAGCCATAATTGCATAGCTATGACTCATTGCAAACCAATTGGTGCAGTCAGTTTCCTAATGCTATTTGTACTATAACATTGTTATTGTAAATGCAGGAATTCTTTAATCATCAAATTGAATGACTGCCAAGAGCTCATTTTATTGACCATTAAACATGCTTCTGTTTAGAAGAAATGCTACAACATCACTGTTTCCAACAGCAGATTTTTTATGTAGTCTTTTTTCATATGACAATCTGCAACCAAATGATAGGTCAAAAAAATGTTTATCATCTGTAAATGTACAAGACCTTCACAAATGAAGGTCCTAATCCAAACTGTATTAAGTTGTCTAGTAAGTCTTACTTTTGGGCAAAAGTATTGTATCAGGCTCCAAAGAAGGAAACTTTAACATTCATATTTTCATTGAGAAACACTCAAATTTCTCAAAGATGACTTTCAAATTTTAAAAGTAATATCAGCACCTGAAAACCACTATGGCATGTCTTTTGATGTTTGGCATGCCTTGCCAATTCAAATATAATTTTTAGCCGCAGTTTTAGAAGTTTAAATGGAAATTGATCTGATGCTGAATTGTGGGAACAATTTTTAATGAAAATATTACAGCTTCCTCTCACTGTCAAAGGATTCCATGGGAGGCACAGAATGATGTTGCTTTAGTCAAAGAATAATTTTCCTTCCTGTTAGAAAGAGGTGTCTTGTTGACAGATATTTCAATTATCTGAAAATTGAGGTGAAGTAAATAGATAACCATGCTCACTTTAGTGGCAGAAAGTTGGGTTGGTTCGCAATTTTTGGAAAATCTGTACAAAACCTTATGCCAGTACCTAAATATTTCTACAGCTGCAGTTTCTGAGAACACTTTCAGACTCATTCAGCAAAAATTACCCTGTTTACAAAAATACATTCTCTTTGGACAGTGAGACCATGGAAAAATACACAATTATGTTACCTTTTTTCTTTAAACACATAGCAAGTCTAGAGTCTATAGGAATAATCTCACTGCATTGACCTGTCAGTACCAACTAATGATTTCCTAATGTTTGCTCTTTTTCAGTTTACCAAGGAAAGTGTGCAGAGACTAAAACTAAAATAAAACCTTTTTCTATGGCAGTAAAATATTGAATACTCCTTTGCAGCTGCATAAGCATCAGTAGAATCATTATGATATTTGTCACTAAATATCCAATTCAATCAATGATAAAGAAAGGGGAAACAGTGCAGCCTAGTAATGTACTTAAAAAAAGGATGTGCTTATACAACAAAACAAATTTTGATTATGTGAGTCTGTAAATAAGCAGAGGTTTTGTTCTCTGAGTTAGCAAGTTCATACATTCTTTTTAACTGTCATGTAAAGCAGAATAGATATTATTAGCAGCAATGAAACACGAGAGTTATCAAGGAAAAAAAATATCATTTGCATGCTGGAAAAGAAGAGGAAAAGAGTAAGACAAGGCAAAGAAGGCTGTCTATGTGGTGTACATGTACTGACAAATGCATCCATATTTTGATGCAAGCATATTGCACAATGGAAAACTGAGAAGCAAGCCCAGAGATTTCCAATGAGAAAACCAGTCTTTTAGAATGAAAGTATCATTTCAACTTCAAGTCGGCTGAGAGACTTGGCCAGTTCATGTTCCAGGTTAGGTGCTACCTGGTAAAAGAACTGGTATTTATGGATGAGAAATTCACTGTTGAAGTCATTAGGTGATGATGAAAGTGGTTTTTTGTTTGGTTACTCTTCATTGAATGCCAGAGGACACACACACCTCCATGGAACAGTCCCTGGTGCCTCAGACCATTTCTCTTTCTTATTTCCCCTATCCAGGAAGGCCAAAAGAGAATAATGCTTTGGATGTCAGTGGATAAGCCAGTACTGTCTTCTAAATCATCTAGAGGTTGACCTGAAAGCCAAAATCAATGTCCGTTTATAAATTAACCCAAAAGGATTCAGCTCTCCTCGCAGAGCATACCCTGCAGTTTGTGTTCTAGCAGACAAATATCACTAGACAGCCTGAATGCAGATGGAAAGCTTGGTCATTGGATATTTGTTATAAAGCATACTAGGTTACACAGAGCATTTGAAGAATCCATTCATGCCAGTTCAATTGTATTTTGATATATGGTATCCAATTTATTGTAATTTCACTCATGTGAATTTGAGAAAACACAATTTCAGACAAAGATATATCTAAAAGAAATTGTGTCACATCAGGCTGTACCACAGGTATCCAGGGTGCATCACTGAGTTAGGACTAATAAAACTTTCTATCTATACCTTCAGCATTGTTGATATGATCTTGTTCTCTCCTTGCTTTGTAAGCCCACAGACAGCTGTCAGTTGCTCACAAATAAAACTGCAGATATTCACTGAAAGATACAAACCAAAAATTTCTGAAATGCAGAAATAATATTGTCACATTACTGAGTGGAGCAGCAGCTGAATGAGCAGCATAGACAATGATTGCATGTTTTTACTTCTAGAAGCATTTGTCAGTGGTAACCTTTCATAAAAGACACCAATAAAGGAACTGGATATTGCCAATATCCTTCAGAATAAAGTTTTTTGTCTTAAATAAGGAACTATTCCTTGCTCTGCTAAAAGAATTGAAGAATGATATTGGTTTGTGCTTTGTTAGCTGCTGTTGTAGTTGAAACAGTTTGTCTGAAGGTTTTATTACAAGTGATTACTGAGCAGAAGGAAAGAGAATGACAGTCTAGTGGTGGACAGTCAACTACTCAGTCAAAATTAAATGGCATCCAAGCAACTCTAGCCACAGAAACCAGAGAGCTGCAGATTTTAGCAGAAAAGTACCTTTTTTCCCCCCTTTAAAAGACAGCCTTCAGAAAAACCTGACTACTGTCAGGGTCCAGAGTGCATCCGCAGGCATGCTTGCCTTGACCAGACCTGTTGGTACTCCCAGTTAGCCTCTCTCAGCCTCGGACCAGAGAGGTTCCATTCAGGCTCAGACCAGAGCACCCAAACATATTCTGAGACTTGTTTTCTCCTCTTCCTGACTTGCTTTGTGAGTTTCTGGCCTGATCTTGGGCCAGGCTTGTGACTTGTTTGCTTGATGATCACAAGGTGGTAGATGGACCCTGTTCTTGCCTAAACTTCAGCAAGGGCCCTGCTTATGTTGGGGGGTCAGCCCAAGTTCCCAGCTCAGATCTCCCCATTCTCACTGCTCCTGGTAACTGCAGAGGCAGGAAAGGATGCAAGGTGAATCTCATCTTTTCTTTTTCCCTTCTGCCAAAAAATCTCTTGCTGCAAGAGGTCTGTGTACATATACACTAGAGCAGGTACATTGAATATGTTTATGTGTAAGGTACTGTGTGATGGAGTTTGTGGCAGAGCATAACCAGAGGAAACAAGAACTACATCTGAAAACAATGATGGAGTATGCATGTGGGACTCAAGACATCATGAATACAGCACAGAAAACTTCAGATATTGAAGGCAGTTCCTGGTGCAAAGGAAGGAAGAAACCAGTCAACAGGTGCTCTTAAAATAAGGAAAATGTCATTGAATATACAAGAAACAGCCCTAAAATCAGAACAAATCTGATTATATAAATAAGCATTTTCAAGAAAACAAAAACAAGCCCATGAATAATAGGACCAGAAGGAAGACTGTAAAGAAACACTCCAAACTGACTTCAACAGCAAGAAAAAGCTGAAGACTGTGTGTTTAACACTAACAAGTCCATCCACAGAGCAAATCCGGGAGGAAAGTTGTGAAAATTATGTGCATACATGCAAATAAGGGTCTGAAAAAAATGCAAAAATACACTAGTCAAACATAAAAATGGATGCTGTTACCTTGTTTCTATCATAACTAACTAGAGATGGCAATATCAAACAAGATGTAATGCTTCCTACAATATTTGAGTCCCTTGGAATGACAGTTTCCAACACCTGTTGTCTTCCCAGAGTGATTGGTTACATTTTCATCTAACGTCATCCAACCATCACATGACATTTCTAAGTAAATTGGGTAAGGTTACCTTCATTTACTTCACCTAGTTCTTTTACCAATGTTTTTGTTTTACTTTTCATTCTTGTATGGACTTAAAATTATGTATTCTGTTTTACACGTTCAGATAGACATTTTCAGAAGTTGCTATCCTCACACTGAATTCATGGAAATCTAACTATAAATAGGTAACATCAAGGGACCTATCAACAAAATATGCAACAAGTCAAAACATAAGTCTACAAAAATACCACCTCCAGCCCAATACCCCAGAGCATACATAGTTTCCTACTACAGGAATTACATGGCTTATATCAAAAGCTTACATGGCAAGAATAGAGTGAAAGATTCTGTTAATGATGTTAATGATAGTAACAAAAAGAAAAATATCTATATCATCTGGAAGTAAACCTGAAACTTTGAAGAAGTTTGTGACAACACTGCCAGAAAATAAATAGAGCTCTCATATTCCTCATCAAAATTATTCTAATCTCTGTTAAATATTTAACAAAAATTTTCATTTTAATATAGATCTAAAATTACTAAATTGTTAATTTAGTTTTCCTAATTATAGTCAACCACTTCAAGACATAGTCTGATGATTTTTAATAAAAACCTACAGGCTGTTCAAAAAAACACCACAGACCTTCATCTGGTCACAGTTGCATAGTTATGTAAACACAAATGGGTACCTAAAGCTATACACAAGCTGGAAAGGTCATTATCCAGACATTCAATTTTAACATGAAAAATACTGTTTAACATGTGTTTTAGAACAGGCCAGATTAAAAACAGAAATGCAGTCTTTCTGAATGCCTGCAAAGCAACGTTTAGAAAGCCAGCAAGTTCTGCTCTTTTGCATCCACAAAGTGAGGCTGGACTTTCTATTTGCTAGTAATGTCAGCTGTTTCCATCTCATTCCTGCTCTGTAGCTTCCCCACAGATGATGTGCCAAGAACCAAGAAATTTTTTTCTTCTCTGCTATCCCATTACAAAGTTTCAGACTCCCCAGTCACCCAGAGACTGTCTTCTCCCTAACCTACTATTATGCAGCCAGTCAGCCTCTCCAGATGCTTTTTAGCAGGGTCAACGCTATTGCTGCCTGCCAGAAAAGTAACCATTAGAAATGGACCTTAGATCTGTGCCTACTGTTTGTATTTGGCAGTCAGAAGCCATTAGTAATGTCTCTGCTATGAAGCTGGAGAAAGATCCAACTCTCTTCTATTTAATGTCTCAAAAGTCTGTTCTGGTCTTTGCTCATATTAATTAAAATGTTTTAGTTACATTTAAAACCCTGCATAAGTACAATTGACACCAAACACATATAAACAGCTAAGGTGGTAAATGATGTTTGTTAACAATGCTATATAAGCTTGTCTTTGGAAGAAAAAAGGAAACTTTTAGAAGCCTTCCAGCAGTCTTTAAGACATATATAACTCAGCATCAGCTTTCTTCTAGGTTTTCTACTTATCCTGTGCCTGCTCAGCCTGACACACAATTTCATGGAAATAGAAAAACAGAGAGGAAGGAATGCTCAACTATTCAGTGCTATCAAAGGGACAGTAAGACGGTCAAGAATTAGTAGTAGCGAAGGTATTAAGAGAGACTTGGTTTTATACTGTTTCTGCACTCTACTGAATTTCATCAGCTCCTGCCCTCTTCCTCAAAAGTGCTTTGTAGCTCATTTGTCAGACTTCAGGACAGAACACACAGTAAGTGTAATGTTTTTAATGATGTTCACTATTTATCTACTGAGTCTCTTTTCAGTACAGCAAATTTCATTCAGGGAGATTCCTTTTGCCTTCTCCTTCTTGCCCAATACTCTGCTTTTCTGAGGAACCAACCTCAATCTGTTTTTGCAAATCTGTTCAGGCAGCCAAGAAGCCTGAACCTTCTTTTTGCAATGTGGGGAAGTGTTAAATGACCTCAGGGTTAGAAAAATCAGAAGGGGAAAATATGGAAAACTGTGTGACACCTAAGGTCTGAAGATGAAGTCTGAAAAACAATTATGCAAAGTTAATTGTCCAATCCTGTTGTACACATAAACGTCTGTCATTCTGATTGCCTTTAAAGTTTTGGGTGATCACACATTCTCCCATTGTATAGATGAACCTGAAAAGTTTTATTTAATTATTTCTTTTGCTCATATTTAGACAGGGGAAAAACTAGGGGAAAAATCAAACTTCCCTTGAGTTTTAATCACCTCACCCCAACTTTCCTTGCATTTTAATTACCTCATCCCATTAGGTAAAACTCAGACAATTAACCTTTTAAACTATCAACAGATATAACAGAGTATTTGACACAGATTTTTTTTTTTACATTCATGTTTCTTACAGAGTATTTCTATATTTACAGATATCCTTTTCATCACCATTTTCTTTTTAAAAATCTGGATAAACACACACATCATCTTCAAAGTCCTAACAAAAATGAATGTAGTAACTCACCTCATATTAAAAAAGCTCTTAAAAAACAGAGCATGTATACATATGAATTAGGAAAAATCACAATGGGACATAGCAGAAGTAATACTACCCTGAGAGCAAAGACCCCCATTATGTTCTTCAGATAGCAGATCAATGCATTTTTGATGCAAACACAATGCTTAGTTACAAAGGCATAAGTCCTGCAATTGACTTTGCATAGACAGATTCATCTGCCCTCTTGAAGCATCATTGACTTCAATTGACTCCCACATGGAGTCAGTCGCAGAATTACAGACTCTGGTAATGGCCACACTATAAGGGCCTGAGTCCTTGCCCATTAAACTCAGTGTGAGATTTTTCAGATGGTTTTAAATCTGACTCTAAAAGCAGATAGATAAGAAAGCAGAAGTAGTTTGAATGCATTTTTGAATTAAAAGACTTTCTCTCAGCCATTGAATATAAATGTCAAACACAGCAGCATACATCCTTTAAAAATTCATTCATCTCTCTTATAAGAAAGTAAATAAAAAGAAATGCAAGGAAAACTTACATTCTAACTGCTTGAATTAACCTGAAAAAAGGGGTAGGGTTTCATTTTTCCTGTATTTTCACAGCATTAAAGCTCTTCTACTAGTGTGGTTATGTGCAGTGCATTTCACCTTAGAAGGTCCATTCATTTTCATTGATAGTTTTGTACATTTACGGTATAAGTAAATGTTAATTAAAATCAGTCAATGCAACTGAAACAATTATAGGCTCTCTTTTGGATTTAAATGTTCCAGTACTGAACAGTTACAATTAAATGCAATTAAATTTTCTGTTTACATAGACTACATTTCTTGACACTATCATTTTTATGGCTTTACAGTGGCAGGGAAAAGTCCACCGTAGTATCCATATTTCCTTGCATATTTTTACCCTATGTCACTGTCATAATAAGGAATACTGATAGCAACATTTTCTTTACTAAGAGCTTGGAGACTTTCTCTGTATTTATCTTGTAGGCATTCAAAGACCTGCTCTCAGTAAACCTGTGTCTCACCAGAAGACCTACTTATTTCAAAAGCTTATTAACACTAATTTTTTCCTTTAACTAAGCAAAACAGATCAATTTTTGAAAGCTAAGAACAATAACAGAGAGATAAAAAATATGGTAAATATTAGTGTGGTGTTTGTTATTCCAAATTAATTTTTTAAATTTTGTGTTAGCAAATTTCCTGAAAATTTTTAAGACACTTGAGACAAGATCATTACCTTTACCTACACTTACTCTGTGCAATAAATGCAGAAGATCTACTTATAAATAAAAGACAATAGAGACAGAATATCCATGACTATTTTAAGATTGTTTCATTCCAGAAGTCTTACTGCCTCTTACCACTCACACTGCTCTTAAACAGAAGTAATGACATTTGTCTACAGTAGATAGGCCATAATATAAAATTAATGCATCTATATACTATCAGGCACGTTTAAAATAGTATTTGAAGGCATCATCTACAAAGCACAATTGGTGGAGATGAAGTACTGTCATTCATATAAGTAATGTAACTGATCCTGCCTGACAGAGAAATTGACCAGAGCTTCCAATGTCTCAATCTTATTTTTCTTAATTTTGCTAAAATACTTGTAATTAAATTTCTCATGCTATACTTCTACCCAGACTCACTATTTTGGAAAATGTTCCAGAACAAAGTGAGCCATTTTCTGTGAATATTAAAATGGTGTTATCTTCCATTAAATCCAGATATTCTTTTTTCAGCTCTGGGTGACACTGATAATTTTCAAAAACATGATTTTGTTTAAATATATTTTAAGAACTTGCCATCATGCCTTGGAAAATCCATGCAGATCTGCTCAATTCTTATGTTTGTGGTAAATTGTAGTTTTATACATTCTTACTGGAGGTGTTTTCAATTTTAATAACTTATACCTCTGAGAAAAGTATTCTCCTTTAACTTTATCAAGCCCCTCATGGTGTTGAGATTCTGTATGCCTGATACAGAGCAATCAGACAGGTCTTCTGAAGCAAGTAGCTGCTAGCATTCAACTACACATTGTCTGCACATAGCTGCTCTCAGCTGCACAGGACTAGTGCAAGACCATCAGCAAGGAGAAATCTGGGAGCTTTTTTTTTCCTCCAAGCTAGGAGTATTTCTCCTAGTAGGACCCAAATCAGGAAAAAAAAAAAAAGTTATCAGAAAACAGGAAAAGCAAATGGTTCAAAAGGCTTTGCAGAAGTTGACTGGGCTTACACAAGTATTCAGACCCCAGAGGGAAAGATGGGCCAGGTTGGGTGAGAATGAGGAGACCAAAAGAGGAATCCACGTGCATCCCTAGGGGATATGCATCCCATGCAATGACATAGCAACTCTTGTAGAAAATTATTATGAGGTAGGTAAAAACTGGCTTTTTATGACCCTGGATCTCAAGCATCTAACTGGTGATGAATTAGTGCCTTTACCTCATTTTACCAAATAAACTGTTTTCATTAAATTTATTAGCATGTAACACTTCTGAGAGCCCTTCTTGGTAAAGTTCAGTTGAGTCTTGCTATTATGAGTGGGGCAACAATGTTGCGAACAAATAAGACTCATCTCCTTTCACCGTGCATGAGGATGCACTATGCACTAAACCCACCCAGGAAGAGGAGCACAAAATTAATGACCCCTGGACTCAAGTAGTTCCTAAAATTTAAATAATTGAATTTGCCCCTTGAGTAATGCTTAATGCAGCAATTCTTTATGCTGCACTTGTAATGTACTATAGTTGCGAAGTTTGAATGCATTAGCCAGACTAAAATGAACAGTTATTGTCAGTGGCATAAATCAAACTTCTCCAACTACTAATCTCAAAGGGAACAGACACAGCCCAGCCTTCCTAAACTGTCCCTCATGTCTTGCAGTGGAAGGCATTATTTGTTTGCTCCTTTATTACATACAATATACTCTTGGAGAGACAGGTCGCAAATATATGTTCTATGTCAACCACATGAAAAATGTTTGCCCTGTATTTTCACTTGCAATTGAAATCTCTGGAGGATAAGAGCTATGAGATCAAGCAAACTAAAGGAAGTCATAAAAATGGTGCCACACATCAACACCCTGGTAATACACAGGTGTTGTCAAAGCTGGATGCAACTGCAATATCAATGGGCAGAAGGGAGGATGAGGAGTGGCACAGCTGGTACACACAATTCAAATTTGGTCCACAGAACCAGGGCTAGGGTAAGTTATTTCTTTATGCTCCTGTCATATAAATCTGCCTTGTTCTTATGCTTCTGTCTGAGAGAGAACAAAGGAACTCAGCGAACTCCCTTAGAAAAGGGTAAAAATACTGCTTAAAAATGCATTAAGGAAAATTATAAAGGGGTTTGCCAACAACTCTAAAATTCCAAGTTGGACTGAGAAAACTAGAAATGCATTATCAGGAAAAGGTGAGATATCTTCTATTTTACTACAAAATAAAGATATATTCTTGGTTTAGAGTGGTAAAATATGTAAGTTATGGTGGTTTTGCTAACTATTTTAGGAGGTACATATAAAGATACAGCTAAAGATATAAACAGATAGAAAAATGTAAACTGTCCTAGATAAAAATCATGTGGAAGAAAGACAAGTATGACTGTAGAAGATTTATAGAGATAATTTTAATGAAATGTTTGTTCCGTATACTAGTGGACAGTTGTAGTCCACCTCTAGCAATATCAGCTTTGACCATTTATCAACATTCAGACTAAACAATCAACAAAAAAAATGAAAGATTATCGACATGAATATCAAGGCATTATTACCAGAGTCAGAGGGCATGTCGACCTATTTTGCTAAGGACTCTGCAAACATATTTTAAGGGCAGGTCTATTTAAATAACTCTACTTCAAAAGTCTGTATAGAAAGTGATTTTTTTTTTTTTTTTTTTTTTTTTTTTTGTGAAATACACATGAAAAGTTACAAATATAATTACAACTTTGAAGAACTCTTTCTGGGTTGCAAAACATATGCACATTTCCTGACTCTGCTATCACTTTACTTGGGTTTTTTTCCTAACCATAGAGCTACCTCAAGACATAGTCTTAGTGCATCTACTGAAAGAGTAGATTTATTACTATACAAAAATATTGGAGAAGGATATTTGGGGGATTATATAAATTCCCTGCTTATTCTCTCTTCAAGAACAATCAAATGTCAAGTGCCAGCTACCTATTTTCATCCATTAGCTCTTGGGGTTCAGAATAGAATGGATTTCAAAAAAAGGACAGTTAGGAAATGGGTATTGACAAAGTGCAATTTTAGCCCTGTATAGCTAATCTCTTTAGGCTTCGTCTATAGTCAGCAGAGTAAGATAGTCTATAGAGAATGATTCAGAGCAGAAACCTAATTTAGCTTGTCTGACTCACCCTCCTCAGAATGAATCAGCAGGCACTCTTGACCGACATTATGCCTGAAAATTGAAAATGACTTTCCTCTACCTGAGCACATATGACGCACTATTCCCAAACAGAAGGAAATCTATATTCTCTACAGTACTTACTGTAACCCATTTAAAATTGTCTTTTCCTCTGGAAAATGCTAGAAAGAAAAAAGATCAAGAAATAAACAGAGCAAGACAAAATGTAAGACACTTAAATAGCCAGGTAAAACAGCCTAGGTCCTTATGGCCACAGTTGATGAAGATAAATGTGATTAAGTATAAAGTTGTTATCTCTTTAAGTTATCAGATCTATTGAATTTGAACTGATAATATTCTTAATCAACAGTATATGTTTGTGGGTGAAACTGTGAGTTCCTTTGTGGACTTAGGCACTTCTTGATATGACACAGATTGGCTGGAAGATGAAGTTAGTTAAGAATGTTAATTTCAAGTGGAAAAAAAAAATCAGTCATATAAAACAGCTTGGCAGGAGCAAAGGTGACAGAAAAAAATACCTACAGATACCCACTTTCCTTATCATCATGTTCATACTTTTTTTTTTTTTTCCCCAGCAGAAAGAAGGGAAAGAGATATTTATGAAATATATGAAAAGGTAAGAGTTACAAAGGATGATATTACACATTTTTAAGGCTGTAATGATTCACAGTTTCATCAACCAACTACGAAAACTGCATATTAATTAAAACTGGTGACCTTGGGAAAACTCAACTGAGTAGGCAGATTTCTCTGAAAGAAAGAAAATATCCTCTGAGTTGAAAAAGAGTTGTAGTAACAGAAGGTAGGCTTATCTGAGAACTCACTTCTGCAGTTTTTCAAATATATTTCAATATATGTTCAAATGGGAAATTCTTTTTAAATATTTAATATTAATAAAATGTATAAACATTCTTATTTCACAGAATTTTATTTTCTTATATTTTAGAGAAGACATTGACATTTATGCACAACATTTCCATCACAACCATTTTATCTCATCTGCAAAGAGTCCCACAGGTCAGTTCACCAAACATTATAAATATTTATCTTAGGGAACATTTTAAAAATCATCTTTCCAACTAACTATAGTCCTATTTGCCTAGGTTACTGAGATTATGGACAAGTTTATGTAATTTATAACTGTGGAGTAGTAGTTATGTTCTGTTATGCTTGCTATATCTGAAATAGCTTGGATTGCTGCTTTCTGGCTAGCAATAGCCTGAAGGTTCTAGGTAAACAACACTTACAACTAAGTATTTTTGCATTTTATGCTTTGCCCTTCAGAAACAGAAATATAGTTCACTGGTAGCAGCAACTGCAAGCTATGCATACTTGGATTAAGCATTCATTGAAAAGTGGACATAGTTATTTCAGTATTTTTTTAAGTATTACCTTGTCTATTTCAAATATATTCTTTAATATCCAGCAGTCATTACAAGTAATTTCAACAGACATTTGTACACACATCGTTCACCTGTTATGGGTCCTCTGCTTTTTTCTGCACTCAATTTTCTGTCACTGCCACAACATCATCCTCCAGTCAATGTGCTCAGAATGAAACATGACAGATACCTTTTGGATTTATTTTATGGGGAGAGGGGAAACACCATAGGACTGCACTGCTGAATCATAACATTTGTATATATGCCTCACAGCATCTCATCAGGTGATGACATTGCATTTTTGCATCTTGTAGTAACATTCTGATGCACATCGTCACACCATGATGCTGCATTTCAATGCAAATTCACCTCAGGAGGCCTGAAATAAAACAGTGGTGTTTCTAGATATCCTGATGCCTAGGAAATTGAAAAACTTAATATAGAGTTTTAAAAATTGGGACTGCACTGCAAGTATTACCAAGTTCATAGATCTCACAACCGGTATTGTTTTATACCAAGAACAATTCAACCAACGGCAATGTAAGAAAGTTCAACATTAGTTTGGGGAATAATATTTTGTTTACTTGCTTACTTTTGTCTCACTGGATGTCATGAGACTAACAAAATAAACCAGACTACTGGGGAAACAGCAGTCAGTTTAAATACTTTGAATGACTTGCTTACCATAGATCCATTATCTAACTAATGTTTTGAGTTGTGTCCTAATTTAAAATGAGTTTTGGCATAAAATCATAGTAGAAGCTTATTCCAAGGTGTTTGTGTTGTTGAACTAATCAATTTTTGCTTATTTCTACTAGGTTACCCTTGCAGAGGTGGTATAGACAATGCCCATTGGTGATAGAGAAGGAACATCTTTGTGTTAGAAGACAGACAAGACTCCAAAGACCCTGGAAATACATTAGTCAAATCCCATAAAGTATCTAGTCCTGTTAAAAGAAGCTGAAGTAAAGCCACATCCATGCTCACTGTATAAGATTTCCTTAAATGGCCATTAAAGAGATTGTTGCCATTAAAGCAGCCCCATTATAAGCTACGCACACTCCACCTTCCTCACAAAAGCAGAAATTGTTCCTGGTTTGGTCATAGACATCCTCTATAACTATGCAAATGTCACTCACTCCTCTCTGTGCCCCATAGCACTACTGTAACCTAATGTAAGAGAAACAAGGGCACTAAGGGGTGTCTTCTTTTTATGCCTTAGTGTCTTTTTCCTGTGAAAAGAGGGTTATGGCAATTTCTTCCAAATCAAATCATTTAACACTGGGAAGGTAACCATAGTTCTGTGCTAAATGATTTTCTAACTTGGAGTTAATTAAGTACTATGTGGCAAAAGTGACCTCTAAGCTTGAATACTGACCAGTCTTGTAGGTTGTTCACTTTGAATTTTCCTGCACACATCCAACCAGACATTCAAGTTTAGCAGATGTTTAATTTTTTTATTTGCAGAGACGTTTTTCCTAGTTTCAAGGACTGCAAAAACATATAGTTCTACAGACACCAGCATAAATAGTTAATGTTTACAGTCAGATACCAAAGGCAGTCAAAAGTTTGGAAATATTTGCATATGCACAGGAACTGAAAAAGACTATCAGACTTATCTACTTACTCATCATAGGTCTTAAAAGAATTTTTTCTCTCTCTTTCTTTTTTTTTTTTTTAAACAAACATGTTCAGAGGCAGGTTAATGGGAAAAAAGTCTGCTTTGCAGTGACCAGTCCTATTCTGCAGTCTTAGCAGTAAGTGAGGAAAAAACAAGCAGGCGATTTTATGTTAAAGTTTTACCCAACCTGTTTATGACTCTGTAAAAGAGACTTACAATATCTTCACACTTACTCTCTGGATTGCACAGCTTTTGACATATGTTAAGGTCTATTTCTTCTCCATGGGATGTTGTATGAAAGTGTCAGAAACAGGTATTCAGGCACTGAGATTTTCATTAAAAATCTGTCATGCCCATATGTGCTTAAAATTAGAACACAAAATAGACTGTAAGCTATACAGTTGAGAAAAAGTATGAAAGAAAGGTAGAAAATAAATCTTCCCACTGGTTTGTTTGGTTTTCCTTTTAAGCGATACAGTCACCAAAACAAACTAGATGGTGATGAACAGCCTCTGGGGACACTGGTAACAGAGAGATAGTCACCATTTACAACCAAATTATATGTACAGAGATGACACTACTCACTGATACTTACTGACATCAATGCAGACAGGGCATCCAAACTCAGCTTTGCAAAACAACTTAACTAAAATTACCTGCTAGAGAAGCCATTTATAATCTTTTGGAAAGCCATAATCTTCAATTTTTCTATTTCTTTGGAAATAGGAGTAGAAGATGGAATTGGCAAGTGTTTTTTGCTCTTATGGCATCATCAGTTCAAGAGCAATTATTCTAAATCCCTTCCTTTCCCTATGTGTGTCTTCTCAGCAACACCTCCTTTCCCAAATCTCTTACTAGGAGTGTCTCTGGTTAGGTCTAAATACTCTCTCCAAGTCACACCTAGCTCCCACTGATCAGAAGGTCAGATTATCTCCTCAGTATCCTGGGTCATTAAAAGCATGGTGAGCTAGCAGCCCTTACATGGCATGCTGATGGAGAACTCTGACTCATGCTAAGCAAGTGGGTTAGAAGAAAGCATCCTTGTATGCTTACATGAGTTATGGTCACTGCCATTCTGTTAGGGGCATCTCCCATCACAGCTCTGGACCTAATGAAGTCACAGCGCTGTCTGGACTTCTGCAGTTATTAAAATGTTTTCGGCCCAGAAGGAATACAGAAAAGTGCTGTTAATGTAGGTCATTCAGGGAACCCACATTCCCACTCCCAATTACTTTTGAATGGGATAAGAATAAGTATAATTAGCTGATCTAGTAGGATTACTAATACTTTCTTCCCTCACTCTCCTAGACAATGTCTTCCCCAAGATTCAAACACATATTTTTATTTCGTTAGACTATTTTCAAGCTCACTAGCCTCTCTCCTGAGATTGTTAGCACATGTGGCTCCATTTTAATTGGTTAACATGCACATTAGCATCCCTATCACTCTGCAACTCTGCTGCAAATACACCTCATCGATTTTCTAGGTGTTATACTATTCATCATCTGTTTTGCTTCTGAAATCTGTGCAGGCATTGCAAATAATACAATCCCTGTACTACAGCAAAACAGCAGAGATTTTGGGTCACATGTCCAGTAGTTCCCATTCCTTAGATGGTGAAGAGAGAATACAAATATGAGTGTCATATTCAGCATTGTGCTCTTGTTCACTGCAGCTTTCTTTTTTTAGAATTTGCTGCAGTTCCTGTAAGGAGCTGTGTGACTCTCCCACTTCATGTTCATTTGTACACACTGAAAAAAGCAGGTAGTAAAAGTCCTGCAACCAAATCAAATAGGTTTAACAAAAACAAACAAAAAAAAAAACAAACAACCAAACAAAACAAACAAACAAAAAAAAACAACAAAAAACAACTAAAGTTTTGTACTGCCATACGCACAAAAAAAAAAAAAGGCTTTTTTCTGCTCCAAGCCATATTTTGCAATGGCAAGCAATGACTGGACAGTGGCTGAGATTTGAGCATTGCTGCAGTATCAATCAATCATGCATGAGAGAAACACATTTCAAAGTGTGTATCAAATACAGGCTTGAGCTCATGCAGACTGATGTACAATATTTCATTCTCAATGTGTTCTTTTTCTACCAGCAGAGACTTCTTTGTTCTTCAGCTGTGTTGCTTGAACTGCTTCCTTTCTGCAAAACAGTTTTTGAATTTCTGAATAATTTCTCTTAAACTTATTTTTGAAAGTTGAAGTTTAGGTCAAATGCAAATATGAATATAGTTTTATCCTGCATACATAATTTGTAGACTGTGTGGAACTGACTCATCTATCCTCTGTATCTGGCACTCATATGATGAGCTCTCCTGCTAAGAGTGACCTATTCATCCTTCAAATAAACATCCACAGAGTAAGAAAAACAATATGTACAGTTCCAAATAAGGAACAACATATTGTGCTTGATGTGATCTACTCATGTCAGTTCTGTCAGCTGTCTTTTGAATTAAGAGTCTCTTATTCAGAAAACATTCAGAGATACAGAGTAGCATCTTCCTTGTTTCAGCAAATCAAAATTCTGAAATATCTGAATTTCACTGTTGATGACACATGGGCAGTTAAGACAATGTCTTGGCTCAGTGATCTTAAGCAGAATGCTATGAATAATGAAGAAAAAGTTTACAGAAATTTCGTGGTTTGAGGAACTACAGTCTAGTGGTGAAGAAAAGGAAAATACTGCCTTGAGTGACTGAAATATTTATTACTTATGAATATTCTCACAAGTTATTTTGCATATATGATCAACAAAATTTTCAAAACTGTCAGCTAATACTTTATCTTCAAGACTTTACTGCTTGACTGATGTGTTCCCTTCTGTCAGCATTTAAGATTTTTTTTTTAATTTGACTTGCAGCAGAAATGTTGTTGTATTCAGTGGGAGAGTAAAACTATGGATGTTCATGTACTATGTGCACATAACATAAGACAAGACCTTTAAGTGTTTGAAATGAGCATCCAGAGACCAGATCTATAGAAATCTGACCACTGCCACGAGCAAAGGGATCTGGTGTGGCTGAGCATAATTTTTTTTTCAAAATTCATTAAAAAATTGAGCATTTTTAATGAGAAAATTAGAAAATATTACAATAACTTGTAGTCTATAGATGATTCCAGGAAAACTTTTAAGTTAGCATCTAGGAATAAAAAAATATTTTTTTGTGGATTAAAAAAGACTACATGCAGCAAATATTGAAATAACCTCTGAACATTCTTACAATCTGTATTTCTACCTGACAAATACAGGTGATGAAAAGGAAGACAAGGTTTCTTTATTTTTGGCTTTGATGAGTTACTATTTCAAGGTAAATAGTTTTCCATTTCTTTTTCATTTAAAAATGAACCCTGGATCTACTGATCAGGGTTCGTTCATTTTATCATATGTTTTACAACACCCGAACACAGTTGTCTGTGTGAAATCACTGGCTGCATTCACGCCAACACAGTCTCCTGATGAGTTTCACCTTCCCACATGGTGAAACCTTCTTAGAGGTGTTGCTAAGAGAATATTAAAAATATGAGGGACTGCACAGGTGTCCCGATGGACTTAATCTGGCCAGCAGCACCTGCATTACTAATACTGTTGAATGCAATATCTAAACCAAAACCAAAACAAAATCCTGGCTCAATTCCCAGATCTCGGGAGTGCTCATAGGACCGGTTACAGGAAGGTGTGGGGTATACAGTGGAATAACACTTTTTTATTCAGTTCGAAAACAGAAAAATTTTGAGCTGGAAATCAGTAGGAAAATGAATATAGAACCCTATAATGTCATTTTTTATTTAATCATTTTATAGGGTACAACTGGCAGGCTCATGTTTTGCCAGGTTGTTTTTTGTCACTTAGCACATTGTGAAAGTCTACTTTACAGACAGACACTGTCAAATAAACTAGGTTATTAGATTGGAAATTTAGACAAGCAGACTTAACACTGAAATTAATTTGATCTTAAATTTTGTCTGCTTTTCCTGAGTTTCCTTTGCAGACAACCTCCAGCAGTTGTTATGCCATTGCTAGAGCTTTAATGTGTTTCAATTTGTTTATGGATCTAGCATCACATCCCACCTCCCAGTCTCACTGAAACTGCTTCCTCTGAGATTGCTTCTATCTCTTCACCCACTTGATTTTTTAAAAAAGCAAAATATGGTGTGATACAGAAGACTGATGAGACGAACGGTCAAGTAAAAGGACTCATGACATCTCTTCTTTTTTTAATAAGGCTGACAAAGAACAAAGAGAAAGAACAGAATAATAACTAGTAAAAATTTCATGTCTGTGGTGTGTTTGGAAATTAAATATTTTTACTTGTCAGAAACCAAAAGTGGCCATAGATTCAAATATGAAATGCATTATAGGAATATCCCTTAAATTGTTATTTTTAATTTTATATTTGAAGTGTCATTATGTTAATGTTTGTGTTGTCACTATCATAAACTCTCTTAAAGCATGTGAAGATAGGTCAGATGGAAGCCAAAAAGAGCATTTTCATATTGTTACTGGTCCACTGTATTGAGGAAGCTGTTTAATGGGGCATTGTCTGCACAGTGCAGGCTAGAAAATAGTTCAAGCAAGGTAATGTCTGCTGCATTGACCATGATACTAGCAACTCAAAATGTATTGTGTTATGAAGGAATCCAGTGTGAGAACATTAAAGGCACACTGAGGAAGACAACTGACTTTTTAAGCAAAATATACAGCAATTTATAAAATTAAAGCAGAAATTGGTCTTTCTTAAACAACATTACATGTAAACTTTTTGTGTTGTTGTCATGGTGACTACAATATGACTATTGTAGATAATTTTTTGGTGGAGTCTAGCAGCAAGATAGTATCAGGAATTTTTTGGGCAGGGGGAAGGGAATTTTTTGTCAATGAGCTCCCATGACAAATCTCCATTACACAGAGGGAAAATCTAATGAAATGTATTTGTCAAACACCGTAGAGTGCAATAAAGAGCACAGTAACTAGTTGATGTAGCAGAGAAACAATCAGCCAGTGAGTGCTATGGCTTATGAGAAAAACTGCCCTGGTCTCCTCCTGCCAGGATGTTTCTGTGCTGTCCATTCAGCACAAGTTCAGAGCTTTTCTCTCTTTCCTAGAATTTCCAATGGCTATTCACAAAGTCTTGGCTCATTGATCAGGATGGACCATGCTCAAATGGGATGCAAGGTGTCCCAGCCTCTGATCCTTCTAGGCAATGTTTGCAGCTGAATTAGAGTCAGCATCTGTAGATTCTATGCAGTTGCACACCTGTCACAGAAGTAAACTGTGAATAGTAAAAGTTACTATTCTTAAGTAAACTCATGATTTATACACAATCTAAATATCTTGAGTCTTCAACAGGTAGTTGCCTATCAGACTCAGACTGCCTAAGTATGACAGGCAGTCAACATTGAGTCAAGCACATGATATAATTTTAGTATTTCTGTGAAATGATTTAGAAAGATGGTAAAATGTTTCTTTTCCAAGTTCCTACCCTACACCGGATCTTCTTGACATGGTTTGCTATTCCCTCTCAGATGAGTTTGAAGCAGTAGCAGGCTCCAGAAGCGTGTATATGTACTTACTAAAACAGCCAAAGAAGACTGGAGGATTTATGTGCTTGAGGGCATTCTTTGCCTGGAAATAATTCCCTGTGTTGGTTTATTTTTCCCTTTACCTATATAACAGTTCTTTCTTCTCCCTTCTGATTTTGGATGTGAAGTAACTAGAGTCAACTCTCCAAGAAAAGATTTTCTGCAGTCCATTTCTGTAGTCCACATGGCAGCTAGAACAGCTAGGAGGCTTTGCTTTTTGAGGATTGAGGGAAAAGAGATATTTGAAAATATTGCTGAGAATTTTCTTCATTTTACCAAATATCTTTTTTATTTTCATCTCTCCTACTCCTCCTGCCTTTCCAGAACCTTCTTGGACACCACTGCACTGAATTTCATTATTATGTGTTTTTAGCTACAGTACCGTAGTAGCTGCTTTTCCTTATTTAGTTTGTGCTCTCAACCTGCATCTTTCAGTTTCATTACAAACAGCATTTAAAGTACCTCCAAAGATTGTTTTTCTGCTGTTTATATGAACATTAGAAGCTCAGGTTATTTCAGCTACCAGGGCATTGTGAATCTTTCTCACTTGTATTGCAAACAGATCCTCAGTGGCAGCTGATTTCTTCCTGCTTATCAGGCACATCCTGAAAGAGGCAGAGCAGAGCACAGTATTGAAGGCTGCCTTACTGAATCTTGCAGGCAGCAGTCAGAAATATAGCCCAGGGACCAGTAAGTGCAGGTGACAAGCAAGATACTGGAAAAGGAAGTGAGAGAGACGAATCATGCGAATGATAGGAAATGGAAAAAAAATAAGTCCTCTTTTCCACAAACTCTAAGTGTACCTGTTAGTCTGAATGAGTAACTTGATAAAGAAACATTGAATTTTGGGGAAATAAATATTTACAAATATCACACTATTGTTAATCCTTTATCTAGCCTGCAAAACACATAATCGGCATCTGCACAACTACAGTTGCAATGCTATCATTCTCAGAAGTATCCGGTAACATGATAAATACATTCTTTCATCTTCTACAAAGAAATGTAAACCAGCTGCAAGGGAATTGAAGAACTGAATTTATAGGTGTTTATGTTTTATAGAACAATCTACTTCCTTCGTTCAAGTGACTGTTAACTTTATTCAGTATGCCTGAAAGGGAATCATGCTATACAAGCAAAGGATTAGGTTATGGCAGTCTTCTATGTTTACATAAAGTACTGACAGCTATTTCAGAGGACCGCCTGCTCTGAACTTTCTTACCCAGGGGTTATAGATTGACACCATGAACCCAGCAGGGTAAAAGGAGACTCCTATGGTGAAAATATCCACACAGATAGACCTGTTTCCTGAACCTCATTCTGTTTGCTCATTTTTTATTCTAATTAATTCACCAATTAATTCCCAGCAGTGTCTCAGCACCTCATGCGTAAGGCTCTGCTAGTGCATCAGCGGTCTGCAGCTAAACACCTACAGATGGCAGCTAGAGAAAAATATTGATTTTCAATTACTGGAATTTGTTTAATTCAGCATTAGTTTCATAACCATTCCTTCCTCATCAGCATATGACCACAAGGAGTTTGTCTCTTCTAGGTAGTCAGGAAGCAGCCAGTGAGTCAGTTCATAGGAGCAAGGTTACTCCCTAAGTAGACAGGAGAGAAGATGTAAGGACTGCACACACAGCTGTGGGTAATGCTGCACTCCCGTTCTTCCACAAACCACTCCCATTAGTGAAAAGCAGAAAGAAAGAGGTGGACCAGCTGCATTATGCACCCCAACATGGGAATTCTGAGGGAGATGTCCTCTGACATTAGTTCTTCACAGTATTCTTCCATGGTACAAGGCAGTTCACCTGTGCCTATAATGACAAAAATCATCAGGGACAATATGATAACTTTTTTTTTTTTTTTGATGATGATTTCATAATAGCTGTAGTGGTATTATATAGGGAGGGGTTTCTGTTCTGGAAATGACAGTTTAAAAAATAAAACATAGGTAAAAACTCTCATTGGTGAAGAAGCAAGGGAAACTGCAGCACACATTGCATAAAGCAAGATGGACATGTGTTTATCAAAGAGAAAAGGTACAGCTGGAAACTGATTTCTCTAGTGGATGTTTGTGCCACCAAATAAGGGAATGATAACAATCAGTTTATTGTACATCCAATTGCATGGATGAAAGCAGCATGTGGCCCTATCAATAAAAAAAAAAAAAAAAAAAAAAAAAGTTGTTTCACTTTTACACTTTCACACTGAGAAGAGACCTTTCCTTCTAAAGTTATTATTGGTGTGTTCCATAGCATTGACACATCTACATTATTATTCTCCAAATAAGCTTTTAGAGAATATGAATAATCTGAGTTCAAATGTGATGCCATACTAAACTTCATCTACATATGCAAAGTGGCATGGAAAATCAGACCCCACAGAAGTGGGAAATCTTGGATTTTACCCCAGAACCTCCATACTGAATACTGCACAGTGTTCTAACGTGATGCCTTGATATTTTTCATGAAGTACAGTAATGTAATCTGTAAAAGATCAGTGCAAATGATTCAGCTCTAAAAATGACCATAGTCTGGAGTATTGAGTTTGGAGTTACAGGACTGCACTGATAGTGTTAAGATTCAATACAAGCCACTGGGAAATCTTTTCAGAAACAATACCAGCAGGAACAAAGACAAAACAAAGAATTCAAACTGAAGTCCCCAAAAAAGCATACACAGACATGTGATAGCAATACCAGAATTTTCATATCACACTGGTGATATATCAAATCCAGTATTTAATCTGTGGTCTTTCAACTAAAAATGTGTGAAATCAAGAAAAAGAGTATTGTCCCTGTAGGACTAATATTTTCACAATGCAAACCAGGTCTTTGCCTTGAAGTTTAGAGGTCATGTTTTATCTTTTAAGAAAAGGAAGTATGGTCATCGGTTCATTCTTATAAGTAGCAAAACCACAGGAGTTTTCATTAGGTATTTAAAAGGATAATCATTCTTTGAGTCCCACTGAGACTGGTGGCATCTTGTGGCAGTGAATTCTAGATTTATTCTATGTTGATTTACTCTACTTATTAATAAAATCAGATGATAAATAAGGAAATCAATACGTCTCATGTAAGAACATTGTGAGAATTTGAAGATTAATCCTGAAAACTCAGTAACTTGGCTGCTATTCAGAACAGCACAATTAAAGACAGGACAGATGAAAAAAGAGGGCAAAGAAACTTGTTAAATGCTGATAATTATCTTTATATATTGGCACCCTTAAAACAGTACCTAGCATATTTTAAAATAGCATAGTTTTCTGTGTCTTTTAGACTGAAAGGGATTTCGGTTCCCAGTTTATATTTCTATTGCCATTAGGTCTTCCCTTTCTAATAAATACTCATATACACACACTGTTAATGTATCAAATGAATCTCAATCATATGCATTTCCATATAAATATGCCTTTCCACTGAATAACACACCTCAGACTTTCTATGTAGGTATTTTAACTTATTTAAACAGCCCTTCCTGACACACTCCCTCCATCCCAACATTGTTTTTGCTCCTTGTTCTACTAAATAATCAATCTCTGCATAAAGGGTTAGTAGCAAACCATGAAGTTCAAAATAGAGTGAACAACAGATCAATAAAACATGAACTTTTCTCCCACTTACAGGTTTAACAAAACATTTATTTCCATAACTACTCTTGCAGCCAATGTTATTACACTGCTGTTTCTAAGGTGAAAATGGTTTCTACCTTGAGAAGGATCCAACAGTTCATTTTTAGCTATATATGTTTACTTCTTCTGAGTAACAAACTTCTCCCACAAAGTCTGATTTCCTTTCTCGCTGCACAAACACACACACCAAAAAGAAATATTATGAAAAGCATTGGGTAAATTGTCACACTCCCTAATTTAAACTACAGGTACAAACATGATGTGTCAATCAGTTCTTCTATAGTATTAATTTCATACAATGGATGCATATGTGTCAGCATATATTCCTGCATTTTCTCCCTTTGAGTGAAGATATTTATTACTGTCAGGAGTGCCTCAAACCTTGGCATACAAAATAAAACCTCAGAGAAAACCTGTCCCCAGCAGGATGATCTCCAGTCCTTCCAAAAGTTCATCAGAAAGAAGGACATAAAATTATGTAGCAAAGCCAGACCACTTGGACATAGCAAATTTAAGACTCATTTCCAATAGTACAAGACTGTGTTTTCACTGACAAACAGCAAGCTCAAGCACATACCTGAGCACGAACTTGGGATTCCCACTAATCTTGTGGTATGTGGAGCCAAGACAAAAAAATCTCATTAAATGTTTTGCTTAGGAAAAGATGACCTAAGATACCTTCAGGGAGACAAAGGAGGTTATTCCTAACTCCAAAATATAAGCCTAGACATGGGTTCCTCCAAAGTGTTGCTGACCATAAGGAAGATCAATGTCAATCAGCTCACACAAGCAGATGCAGTGGTCAGCAGTGTGGATAGTTACCAGGCTGGATACTCAGAATAAAAGCTTATGCTGACATAAGTATGTCCATACCTGTAGTTCATGTAGTTACTGATCCCACAAATGTAAGTTTTAACAGCTGTAAGTAGTTCACTAACCCTCCAAGAGTAGCTTTGAGCAGAAGTTGAACACACTCACCAGTGACTGTTAGATTATGGATTGTAAACCTTGCCTCAGTGTCCCTAGAAGTAAAATTCCAGTTGCAATGTTTATCTGCTTTGCAGGGGGTCATGAAGCTAATTCTATGAGTATTTGATTGCTATAAATGGAAGTAGCTGGATCAATGCATGATTACATTACTGTATTCCCTCAGTGGTATGGAAAGCATCACTATAATAATTTGCATTCCAAAGGAAAAATCCCCTTTTGAAGATTTACTTGCATTCTAGAAGATTAATTCCCCCTAAGAAAAAAATCAAAGTAAAACCAATAGAGCTGTTGAGCACACCTTTGCACAAGGCTGAATTTCTTCTCCTCTTTAGAGGCTTTATTTTTTTTCTCTTTTTTTCTTTCTTTTTATTGTTATTTTAGGCAGTAAGTAGGGCTGAGTCTGTTGGATGGGCTGTCTTTTCATTATCATTTAGAGAGTCTTACCAATAACAAGAAATTTATCAATTCATGAAACCAGAATAAATTTGACCTTGGAATTATTTTTTCTCTTCAGATTTCTCCCTATTCTAATAAATCTGAAACCCACTTTCTCATCACCTTGCATCGCAAGGCCATTCTTGGTTTTCTCAAACAAACATAACAGTTATTTCTTTTTTTTTAAAAATTTCTGTAAAGCAGTGATTTAAGTTTGTTAAAGCCAAGTAGTATCCTGCTTCTTCAGCATAGGCAATACCTGGTGTAGATGAGACATACATACAGGCTGTATGAATGCTGCGTGTACAAAATGCTGTGGTCCTTTCATGCCTTTTCACCTGGTTGCATTACATGGAATATCTATACAACCCATGGGAGCAAGAGTGGTGGCCTTTGTAGTTTCATCCATACCCAGGAGGCACTCTCTTGCCCACCTTTCACTGCCCATTTCCTTTTGCAAAAAGGAAATGGGAATAGCTTCAAACAGCAGTAGAGACATACCCTTCTCCTTGCCTCAACCCTGATAAAGTCATTGTTCTATAGTTCAGAATAAAATCTGTAAGCAGCAAAACCTTTCCTTCAGAACATCACTAGCTGCTTCTACATTTTTCAGCATCCACTAAAAAAATTCTCACCCAGCTGTGCTCTTATTTGTCTGCTCAAATCAACTGAATGATTTCAGTAGAGGCTGATAATTGAACAGGGACTTCCCTTACAAAGGCAGACCACAGCTTCAGAGACACAGAAGCACAGGATCAATTTAAACACTGAGACTGTCACATATATCATTCACTAAAGACAGTTAAAGAAGGCTTTCTCTGATTTCTTTCTCTTGTGTATGAGACACTGGTATAACCTCACGGCCTGATCAAAAAATTGGACTTCAGTCAAAGAAAAGAGTTAAAGATAAGAGGTGAAATACATACATTGTTCCAACCGCAAGGAGTACAGGCTGCTTAGATGACCACACTCAAAGATTGTGATTTCCCAGAGTTCCCATTCACAGTCCTGGAGGCTTCCTGCACTCAGCAGAGCTTCTAGGGAGCTACTTCAACAATAAATTGTGTTTGCACAGGTATCTTACATATCTTATAACTTTTCATTGTGTTACTTTGCTACTTTAATGTTATTTCAAATGACTGGTTTAGAGTTTGTGTTTTCCTCTCAGCAGATAAGCCCATCAGCCTCATAGCTTCCAACCCTGACCTCCTGTTCTCCAGGAATGCCTCTATCACTCATTTTTCCTTTCTGTACCATTTTCCAGTCTTAGTGTCCCAGTGTCAGAACTTGTCCAGCAAGTACCACATGGTGCAAGCTCTTCTCCAAGATTCATCACCTTTTTTCTCTCTGCTTATATAGCAATATTGCCTCCAAATTTAATACTTACCACTATCCCATTACTATTTCCATTATCCCCTTAAGTCACACCTTCCCCCCTGTCCCATCTCACAGCTTTGGGTTTTGAAGCATTCAAAGCCTACCATAACATCAATGCATGTATTAATTACAGCTTAGCCTTAAATACACTACATCTTCAAAAGGTGAATGAGATCTTTTTTCCCAGTTAAAAAAAAAGCATACTGTAAAATGTTGCCAAAATCTCTCAAAAATCTTGGCTAATAATCTCTGGTCTTCTTCTGGGAGAAACTAGCTGTTAACTTCCACACTGTGTGTGCCTGTTTCTGTCTTCATATATAGTGTAGATGCTTATATCCTGTTCATTGAAGTGTTTACATCTGCTCACTGCTACGTGACTTTGTAGTTATAGCGGAATAGATATCACCACCTTCCCATTATGACACATTTTTTTGCAACTGATTAAATTGTAATTGCAGGTGCCTTCAAGAGGCTACATTTTTTTCTCATGTTTTTCTATAAAGTGGTTGAAACCACTTTCTAGAACTACAGGCATACAATCATGCACACATGCACACAAACAACCTCTAAAAAATGTGGGCTTTGAAGCAGGGAAGTAAAATTTTGTAGGCACCAGTCTTCCTATTGGTGATATGACACTTCCCCTGTTTTTACAATTTTTCATAAATCCACCTAATATTTTACTCATATCCTACTTAACTCAGAGAGTCAACAGAAATTGCTTCAACTCTGGTAAATAATTATCTGACAGATAATTATTTGACAATTCCACCCAAACTATGTACTTTGCAATCTAGAGTGTAGCGGTGAAGCAGAGCTTTTCTTCCAATTCTGGTTGCACAAAACTCACAAATTGGCATTTCCTTAAGACAAGGATTGAGAACATGTCACTCTTGTGCCAGGAGTACAACACTCTACCTGTTACTCCTGGGTAATGGGAAGAAAGTTGGAAGTTCTCTACTGTAATTTGGAAAAAGACAACTCTGAGTAAAGAAGAAAGGTATGTGAACTGAGAGAAGGAAATGAGGATGATTATGGAGAACTTGAGGCAAAAAAACCACCACCTGATACAAAGCATGTCTACATGACAAGGGAAAAGTCACACTGCCTTTCTCTCCCCACTTCTCCAAGGTATACCCAGAATCACTGCCTATCCATTTTTTGTAAAACATTTTAAATGCATCTGACAACATCTTTGTGTGGTATATGAAGATTATACATATACTGACTGAATAGCTATTAAATATTCACGTCTGTCCTCTTCTGCTGCTATGTGACATTGGGTGTCATGTTGGTGCACTCTGAAGTATACTGAAACTCAGCTCTGAGTATCAATTTCTGAATTTCCCTGACCTGTAAATTTCAGAACAGCCCAGCATTAAAATGCTTTTCTCTCTATTAAGAAGGCTAGGGTCCTTACCCCTTTCATCCCCAAGAAGTGTAATCTGAGAAAGAATGTACATGTTTTTTGTCTGAAATTCTCATTGCTGATGCTGTCAGGAATATGTTTTAAAAGGGTTGGTTTACTTCTTTTAGGAGAGGCTTTGGTATCTTAGGAGCAGCTCTCTGTCCAGCCCCACTCCCAGGAACAGCATCTGTCTCTTCAGACACATTCTGCACAGCAATTGTCTCCTCCACCACACAGCTTTGAGTCCTCCCTGGGACACAGCTCATCCTGGGGAAAAAATAGCATGAGATTACATAATGAAAGATAGACTTTTAATGTGCATGCACAAGAGGGCAAAATTAAGGTCATGCAGTCAGTTCTGTAATGATTTCTGATTGCTTCATTTCTTCTCAGCACCTACCCTTCTCCCTATTCCCCTCCAATCCTCCACAGTTCTGTTTCCTCAGCTTCCTCTTTATTACCCATCCCTGCTCATTTACAGAATCCTGTTTCTGTCTCTGTTTCTGTCTCTTGCCCCTATTTTGATACTTTCTGTACACATGGCTCTCACTCTCCGCTCCTATTTCTCTCTGCTGTTTGAACAAACAGTTCACTGCCTAAGGCTTCTGTCTCTTGACAAATACAACTCCCCTCTCTCCACCCCATCCACATGTCTGACTCGAGCATCTCTCAAACTCTAACACAAAATACTTTCAGATGTAAAGAAGACATTCTGATTTAATTTCCTCTCCAGACACAGAGGGGAATTATTTGAAAAATCCTGATTAGACATGATCTGAAACAACTGAAGCAACATAATGTACACATAGCACTAATAATACTGAATATTTATGCAGCATCTTTAGCCATGAAAGTGCTTTGCAAACACTAAGGGAGTGATTTTTCAGAGGTCTTGTGCACTCATTGTTCAGTGACTTCAGCTTTTATTCTGTAATTGCTCAATGTGTCTGAAAATGAGAAGTCATCTAATTAGTGTTTGAACATTGCAAAAAAAAATATCTCCAGTTATCATTTTATATACAGAAAAGTAGAACTATAAAGATCACCACATGCATCAAGCCAGGATATAGTACTGCCTTTTTCTTTTATGTTTGCACGGCAGGGCCCTGGGGCTGTGTACAGAGACGGGTTCAGACCTCAAACTATTACAATAGGTGTCTAAGTCCATAAGGGTTCTTGAAATCCAGCTTTCTGGAAATGTTGTTACCTACATTTTTTCCATTTCAATTTTTACAGCAAAGTCAGAACTCCTTGTTAGTTTTGAGGTTTCGAGCCTTACCCAGAGGAGAACTAAGAGAATTATGAAACCCACTGCCTGCTTTTAGTCAATAATTCAATGGTTAAGTTGCTGATCAGGACTGTGAAAGATCTTGCTTATTCTAGTTTGACCCCTGAGGTTTGGCATCTAGCAAACAGTATAATGAAAGCATTAATAAGACCATTTAGCCTCACAGGTAAAGAAGCCATTTTCAAAGAGGAGACTAAACCTGGGTCATTTAATATCTTACAAGAACACTCTTTTACATTGCTTTACATGAAAAAAAAACCCAACTATTCTGGCTTACTTTCCTTATTTTAGCAGAGGTTTCACACACTCATTTGCAGTTGGAGGATCCCTTTTCCATTTGCAGTCTGGTATAAGTCTTATTTCAATGCCCAAAATCCTTATTGTTTCTTGCTAACTGACTTTAGTAGTGGTCACCTTATTTATTTGAATTTCTGTATTCCCCTTTTAAACACTGAACTCTTCCTCTATATTGTGGAGAACTGGCAGAGTCAGGTGTTATTTTAGATACTCATCCTTGTAATGCCTATGTCCCTCATGGATTTAGCATTTGATGTCTAAGTAACACTGAAAACAGAATATATCACTGACTCAAAATTCCTAACTCCAAAAGCTATTTAAGTGGCATTAAGTGACCACAACTTCAAAGTTCACCTTAGAATTGACGCAATTCAGTCTACATAATCTGAATTTCTCTTATCCAATATCCATTTTTTGAAGAAAGGCCTTATCCCTTAGTATTTTTGAAGGTTTTTCACAGAAGTGAATCAGGGATTTATAAAATTTACTAACAGCTGGTGAAACTTTCCAGTATCATCCTGTCCTGTAGATACATACAGCCCTGAGGTAGCTAACAGCCATTTTATAATTGCAGCTCCTGACTGTGATGATTTGGAAGTTTACTGTCAGGAAACCATGAGCAAAGTCATCTTTATCTGTAGATTTCACATTATCAATTTCCTACATCAAAACAATAGGGAAGAAGAATGGAGACCTTCGCTGGGATGCACTACTGAGGAAGGCTCTGCTCTTTTGGGTCACATTTTGTAGATCCTTCTGCATGAGTCATCCATTATGTCACTACAACTGAATATTTTCTGTCCTTTTAGCCTACAGATAGTTAAAACCAAATCTGTATTCAGTGATGATTTGAAATACTAGAATTGGTAATGCTCTTCTGGGAAAAAAAAAAAAAAAGATAGAAATATTATCATTGGGTTTGACTTAACCTCAATGATTTTTGAAAAGACAAAGAACTACCTTGCTATTGCATGAGGAGTTGTCAAAGATAATAGGCCTCTGGGCTTGCAGGCAATATTTCCTCCAGCATTTTCAAGTAGTTAAATTATTGTAGTTTCTGACATTTTGAGCCCAATGTAAGCCTCATGCAATATGAACACGTAGTGGTGCAGTTTGTTCTTATAGGAAATGTTACAAATAGTCTCTCCTTGATTCAACCATTTAAGTGTGCCTGCCTGGCTTTGTGATTCAGTCCAGAGGTCCTGCCTGTTTTCTCCATGGTAGATCAAGTTGAACTTGATCTATAGGACTTGTTTGGATCTCTGAGGAACATTGGATTCTTTTTTTGCTACAAGTATTTATAACAGTATTCAGTAGCTTAAAAAAAGGAGTCTTTCCTCCCACTGCTGCCACCCTCCCACTGTCTCATGGTTCAATCACTTGTTTTTCAGACTTGAAAGAGATACTACACTATAGCAAATTTATTTGCAATCCCAATAACTCCTGTTCAAAGAAGTGGATCATATTGGTGGGTTTCAAGTGCCTTATAAGAAAGGAAGAAAAGTATCCTGAAGAACAAGTTGAAACCTCTACTGGACAGCTTGTCACTGGGACGATAGAATATTGTCAGTTTTCAAATGGGCAATAGGCCACAAAGAGACTATGCAGTGCAGTGATTCTTTTATTTTGCTGTGTGGTACTAAGAGTCCTGTGAAAAGCAAATTGGAAAAAGAAAGCAAAGCTGAGACAGTGCACAGGCATATTTGAAGGCTGCCCATTGACTTCTTGAACGCTGTCAAAATTTAAAATATTTTGGTTATATATGTATATATGTTTAAGAACAATTTTCAGAAGGGGAAGATAGTTTTGAAGTTCTTATATAAATTTCCATCCCTTCAGGATCTTATGGGAAACTTTCACTCTTGGGAAATGCTTGAAAGAATGTCGTATTCTTTTTTATTTTTTTTCTTTTGTTTTTGTTTTTTTTTTCTTTTTCATAGCTAACTTAAAATTGTTTCACAAATATAAAAAGGGCTAACACCAAAATGCAATCTAGTCCAAATTCCCCATTTCTTGAATTAGCACCCTACCTACACAAGCATCCAAATAAATGACCTAACACTGAACTATACTCATGAAATTTTTCAGAATTAATATATGGTACTCAGATTGTAAACATAGTTTGCTTTATGTTTAGTCAGTTTTATGGTTTCCTGTCTTGTCTGAAATTGTCTCACCTCAGATTCATTGTGAAGTTATTTTACTGTAGCATCATGAGAATTTCCACCAACCATTTCAGTTTATCAAGATATTTTTAAATCTCCAGGAAGTTGATTAAAACCCCATCAACTTTTTGCTTTCTGGAAGTAGATTGTACTTGCATCCCAACCATTTCCATGAGCAAAATATCCGTTCAAATATAACAAAGCTTTAGTTTAAAATAAACATAACATTACAGTCCACAGAGTAATTGTTTCAAGCCTCCTAAATCTGGGTCCATAGCTTGTTCTGATTATAGCAAATCCTGTGGCCTACAATAGAAAGCAAGACTGGTAAAGAAATTAATTCTGAGATTATGTGCAAAACAAAAGAGTGTGGTGCAAGATCTCAGGTTAAGAAACTTAATGATAGTATTGATGATTTCAGGTGAAGAAAAGGCTTTAGGTTCGTAACAAAATGGGATGAACTGCTTTGCCAACTTTGAAAGATTTTTCTCATGTCTTTTCTTCTCCTTACCAAATGACTGACGTGTGTAGAGAGCATGTTGAGAAAAAGGCTGAAATTGTGTGTGTTTTTCTGTGTTCCTCTGTGTCTGTGTATATAAAGTACATATATATGTCCGTACATATATGTGTCTCTATATGTGCATGTACTATACTGTGTATTTTCAATGATACAGAAATTTCCAAATTGACAATGAGTCTCACATATTATATATATGTGTATAGTTTTTATGTTCAATATGAAGTACATGTACAATCATCTGTACTACATATGTATCTAAAAGTGTATATATTTCTTCCTTGTTGGTAGAAAATTTTTTGTTTCCTTGAAACACCACATTTCCAATAACATCTTGTGTAAAAACTACCATCTTTAAAACCACATTATTTCTATCATAAACTATGATAATGGGGGAAAATCCCCAGAAAAACCGCTGTTGCCATAATTCACAAGCAGTTTGTTAGAGGCTTAACTGCTTTCAGCTTTGCCTTGGGCCATTAACTAACAAACCAACCATTAACTGCTAGTAATGACCATTTTTTCCCCGAGATTATTGCTTAATTGAACTCCTGTGCTGTGTTGGTTATTTTTATGCCATCTCACAATGACTATGCATTACTTCATTTTCCTAGTATACCAAGCACCTACTGAAATAAACAAGATAAGTGTTGGAGAATTGGATCTTTCACTGTATATACTATTTAAAATACATTACTTTAATGAACAGCTTTGATGTAGCGGATGTGCTTTTTCATTTTTCCTGTTCTCCAGAGCATATGCATCAAGTAACTTAAATGCAGAATTAATGCATGCTGTTGTTCAGTAATGTATACAATGTCAAGGCACTGTATTAGTAAGCTGTGTTATATATTCATTTGGGTAAGACACATTGGATTATTAACATTCTGTTCTTTAGCAACAAGCCACATGTGCTGTCTGTTGCCATGGCAATAAATTAGGAAGGATAACCTGACTACTTATCAATTTTTATTAGTGCAATCATCCTACCTGCTTAACCCCTCAGTAACAGTAGCATATTTAAACATCACTGATAAAATCTATGCAATGCTGTGGGTGTGAGTTAAGTTAATAGGGTGGGGAGGAAGCCAGGGTACTGTGGATATGGGGAGAGAAATACTGACTTACAACATGATGCTGAAGTGATTCATTTACATTACAGGATCAAAAATGTTAATGTTTCTGAGGATTTTGGCACAGTGGGAAAATACGAAAATAAATGCAAAAACTTAAGATTGATAAAATGAATAGTGCTTCCATCCTACTGTGTTTAAAGGAGTATATGTAAATGGATATGTTTAACCATAAACCTGAATAAATGGAATCAAAATATGTACTTGCTAAATGTTAGGGAGCATCATATGCTACTAAATATATCCTTTAAAGCAGAAGGGAACAAACTCCTAAGGACATCGGCATGATTTCCTTTAAGATATTACTATTGGTCTGTGACCTTTAAGACTACTGATAACACCCTTTCAATTATGCCCATAGAAAAATCAATTATTCTGTACTATGCAGAAATAAGAATAAGCTTCCCATCCATTCCAAGATTTTTCTGGGATCAAAATAAATGTTACAACAGATTTATTCTCAAGTATCTCATTTTGATCTAAAGATCTAAATGTTCCTGCAGAGCTAAGTATAGTTAATCCCTGTTTGATTGTTGGCAGGCTGACTATTTAAATCTCAATATTAGCACTAATGTTATTGCTGGGTTTATACACATCTTAAAAGGAAAAAAATCCTACAAATCTTGTTGGTTTTAATGAAGCGCTGAGTCTCACTGCTGTTAAAGAAGGGTGTGAATGCACACCACAACGGCAAAGGCTGGGCAGGGATAACCGTGGTCCTGCTTTCTGCATGGATGCACTTGGTCGGAGGAGACATGCTCTGCTCTGCTTTTGGCTTCCAGGATAACCCCATCCATCACCTCACTCTCACTGTCATCCCTTCACCGCTCACAGGATTTGAGTTCTCAAACTGTCCATCTGTAGCCATGGCACTATTAGGTCAGTAAAAGGCCATCAATTCAAAACATTTCCAAAACTTTAGGAAAAGGGAAATATTCTCCTTCTTTCAGCTGGGAAATATTAATACAACATTTTCCAAAACACCTAAATCCTTCACTTAAAAAGTTGACCACTATTAACTTTTCAGGAGTCATGGGAGAACATAAAGAAGTTTGGTAAGAGCTAAACCTTGTCTCCCAGAGAAAAGAGCGGCTCTGGCATGCTGGAGGAAAATTCCTCCTTCCTGAGAGTTCTCTCCAAAAAGATAGACTTCCCTCTTTCATTGGCACCGGCCACTCTCCTTAGGGAAGATGAGGAGTCACCACAGGCAAGCTGCACTTTCCCACTATGAGCTTCCTTCACATACTGTGGTGAATGAAAAATACCCCCAGGAACAGCAAAGCTGCCAGTGGGACAGACTTGATGTGTAAATGACACTGACAGGAAGGGCCTGGTACATAATCTGAAGGGAAGCCAGGATAGAAACAAGGGAGACCTCAGAAGTCTGGGGCAGGAACTGCTGCTGTGAGAGGGCTGAGCAGATGTGACACTTGAAGCAGCCTAAAATGAAACAGAATAGGGCATTTGGAAGGACAAATACCTTTTTTTACTCATCCCTACATGAATTGTCGAAGAAGGTTAAAATAGCCACAGTTATAATCAGTGTGCAATTCTAAAGCATCTGAAATCTTTAAATCCAAGAGCAAGCTGGACAATCTGGGAGTTAAGTTTCTTCTTAAAATGAGGCACAGTCTTCCAGGTCATTTAGGTACTTGAAATTACTGAGTTATATAAGCATAAAGTGTGCGCACTTTTAGTGATAACAAAACTATTAAGGCATGTTTGACAAGCAGTCTCAGGGTCAGAATATTTTTCCCCATGAAGTTTCACATGTTGACGGAAGTTTGTGCCTTACGAAGAGAATTCGTTTAGAAGGACTAGTTGAAATTCACTTTACAATCTACAGCAAGTTTCTACTCAGATATGCCAGATGTTTTTCTCCCCAATGTCAAACCCCCAGTCAGATCCAAGGTCAAGGCTCTCTGATAGTTCAGAAGTCTTGATTTATAGAAGAGTAAGATATCCACCAGCTACAAGCCCTGTGCACATGTGCCTGTGTGTGTGTTTATTCAGTAATAACAGGATCTGGTAAACCAGAGACTGTTCTCTATTCCTTGCAAGACTCTCAGCTTTCTGAAGGAAAGTATTTTGTTTAAAACTCAGATTGTCGCTGTGCTTTCCACATCCAAGAAAGCATTAAGATGATTCATTTCTTTCCCACTGCTCAAGATGTATTTTCTATGGAGCCTGACAATGGTGTCCAACGTCAAAGTTCAAACTGAAGTGATGGATTAGTTATCCTCCTTCACTCCAGTCATGGTCTGCAAGGGAAACAAGGCATTTCTATAAATACCTATGTGTTGACAGGTTTCCAAACAGGGCTGCTCTTTGTGCAGACCTCTCTGGAATGAATCCTGTGTGTGCAGACAAACCTTGAGTTGGAAGGTGAACAAATCCCAACATTGTTTCTCTCAAGAAGCTCAACCTTCCTTCTCAGCACCTCTTCTGGTAGAAAAAGGAGTTATAAAGCTGTGTATCCACACAGACTGTGTCCAATAAACTGTAACAGGTTTTGAGCATAAAACTAAGGTTGATAGTGGGTATCACTTTAGCAACTGGAATTTTCACAATCTACACATTGTTAGATAGTGATTAGACAAATGGCATTGGAACAGCAACAGGTATATATTCAAGTTACTGAATCTTGGTATTGCATTGGCATCCAATATGTTACCGTTGGTTTAGTTACCAGGCTGTGAGAAAGCACATAGCTCATCACGAGCTGAGATTCACATAGAAATAGAAGATATTACAAAAGCAGATACCAGGATACCATTAGGGGCCATAGGAGAGTTCTGTCTTTGTGTTCAACCAGGCAACAAATGTTTATCAGAATCTCACACAATGGACACAATGGACACAATAGTGTTATCCTGAATATGACACGTAAGACTGAGTTTTGAAGACAAGTTCTTCAAAACTGAGAGGGGGAAGAACAACTTTTCTAAAAGCCGATTTTCTGTCATCTTAAACTGATGTCTGGTGATTTAATTCGTAAAGCAAAATAACATTACTGCAGATAAAAGAACAGACGCTAATAATGTAAAGGTAAGACTGTTAAATAAACAAACACAGGCCATGCAGTGGTTCACCGATGCGTGAATGCAGTAAAAAGAGCTTTCTTTTCTTCCTAGCCCCAGCTATTTATAGACTTGACAATGGTTCATAGGGATAAGTGGCTCTCTTTTTCATATGAGGACAAGACCATGCAAATCAGGGAACTACTCTCCCTGCTTTCTCCCTGCAACTGGGAGAACAATTCTGCTGAAAATATTTCACATGCACCATAGCAGATCACTCCTTCCTCAACAGCAAAACTAAATCAGGCAAGTGGCTGTGAGTGACATTCCGTTCCAATTTCTTTTTGTGACCAAGAAGCATTTTCAGGAGGTAATTAAAGGATAATTTCTCTCTAAATAAATAAAAAATTGCCTGTGAAAAGTGTCCATCATGTTTTCCATTTTTCATCTTCTTATTCCAGAATTATTCTACATTTGATGAAGAGCTTAACTGAACAAAATATACATATACCAGGGATAGGGGCTATAGAGAGGTGGGAGATATATTTTAGAGAATAAGTATGTTTGTAATGGAAGACTTCTACAGGATAGATACATAATCTAGGAAAAAAAAAATATATATAAATAGTCTTCTATGACATTTTTTCATTCTATAGGAAGCATTGAAAGATCAGCTCTCCGTCCATTGTATACAACTCAGCTATAAGAGGTAGTTTAACCCTCCCAATGTATGGGTTCCAATAAAAGAGAGAGCTTAGTAAGAAAAATAAGAAAAGCAAAACCACATGAGACACTGAGAGTTACAACCAGTGAGCAAAAACCCAAATCCCCGCCCAATTAACACCAGTGCAAATAAAAATTCATAGATAGAGCTGTTTGTTTATCTGAACTTTGTTTCCTTTCTCTGACAAAAGCACACAAAGTGGTAGGAGAAGTCAGACATACAGAAATTTTCTGACAGAAGAAAATTCTCAGTAATGACAGTTCAGGCATTTGTAAAAAATTGCTAGCACACAGAGCACCGTGCAGGCTTTCTATCTGATCTAAAAGTCTTCCTTCTCTTGCTCTGTGCCTTGCACTTTGCCATATCTACGATACAGTCTTACACTGTTTTCACAAGTAAAAAGTTTGCTAATGACCAAGCCTGGGGGATGGAGTATTGCCACAGCATTCTCCTGAGGCACAAAAACTCCCAAGCTTGACAGATGGTTTTATTCATTTTTACTTCTCTGTTCATACTGTACAATTGTGATTCATTTTTTTACTGTTCCTTTTACACTATTGTCGGTTCTCTTCTGGCTCCTTAAATAAATCCCGATCTAAACCCCCAGAGTAAAGACCATACTTTTTTTTTTCCTCTGATCTGTAAGCATTTTAAGTATATTTGTGATGCCTTTACTTCTACAGCGCCCTTTATTTTCTGTCTTTAATTTATGTTTTCTCCAGAGAAACCATCAGGTGCATAGGCAGGCAGCCAGATGTGGAAGTTGTGATTTTGTGTAAGTATTAGATACATTGTGATTGATCACACAGACTACCAAATAGCAAAAGTTTAGAAGAACTCAAGAGAGACATATCTGCATGATGTGAGAGAAGAATACTTAAATATTTAATATGTACAATTTTGTTTAATGCTAATACAGTTTACAAAGTAGTTCCCCCAGCTCCAAGACAAATGAAACTACATTTCTTATGAACATCAGAGTTTAAGAAGCTCTAACATATTATTGGAACTTTTCCAAGGCTGAGCATTCATAAAGTATTTCTCCTGAGCATGTGGTCTTTGGTGTCTCATAAAGGCTGAATTCACAGTACAGTTTTTCCCACAGTTGGAAGGGAATTGATAGCCACCTCTTACCCTCCTACCTATTTTCATAAAACCCTACAGGAACTTAATAATCTGTAAACTTTACCCTTCGGTCAAATTTGGTTGGAATCAGGAAACTAATTCAAAAATTGGTCTGTACATGTGAGGAACAAATGGACAGACAGCTTTGATATGTGTATGCAGTTACACATAACCACACAGAGAGCATAACCATATAAGCCTTGTTTTCCTATGAAACTAGAATATAATAAATGGACATTTGGCCAACTGGGCTTAATATTTTCTCTACCCGTCAACAAGTGGTTTTCCCTAAGATTACACAGATTAGAAATACAAACTTTGCAGTGTGTGAGGTTAGTGTATCTAATCTGAAAAGGGTGAAAGACAACCCAGGAAGGGAAAAAATGTCAAGGTTCAAGACCCATTTGCTGACAGAAGGGCACCAATAACATCTCATTTTTACTGAGGAAATTTAAGTCTATTTCCCTCAGCTGTGCAAACCTGTGGGAGTGTCAAGCTGGCCAAGGTGTTACATCGCAAAACAGTACCTAACTGCTAAAGGTTTTATAATGCGAAAACAAAACCTGGAGATACTTTCTAAAATAAATAACCCCACATTCTCATTTTCAACAGCAGCAACATGAACACTACACCATTTTTGGTATACAAGGATCCTGGTAAATTTCTGAATGCTGTATGAGAGGGGTTGTGAAGACACCAATTAGAGTAGCATGTTCTGATTTCAGAAGAAAGAGGAAGACTAGTTCTATGAAGACAAATTAAACAAGGTTAAAACAAGCTCTTTAGTTTAATGAAGCAAATACTAAACAGGGACATGAGTACAATGCATAAATGTATCAAGATGGACAACTATTTAACCTGAAGGAGAAGGTCGACCCAAGGACATTTGTCCATGAATAAAATTAAGCAGGCTGTTTTCCAGCTGTAAGAATTCTGAGATCCTCAATGGCCTGCCTGTATGGAATACAGGTTTTAAAAGGCCACCTTTTATTTCATAATTGTTCTGTTTATGATATTTTATTGCATCCTCGCCTGGAAAGAAACTGAATATGAAGGTGCAGATGGAATTCAACAGTCTTACCTTCCTACAAAATCTTATGGACTCTTGCATTACTGGCATCTATATGCAGCAAACTAAAGACATAACTGAAAGCCCAAAGGACACTTTCAAAGGGAAATTGTCTGATTCTTGCAGTATTATGAACAAAATATTATTTTCTACTTTAAGCTCCAAAGGGGAAGAAAAAAAGTCCCCTTCTCACTATGTCTATTACTCTGTGTTGCAAGCAATCATTGTTTTCCTTCAAGAAATGCAAACACAGAGTCATAAAATGGTTTGGGTTGGGAGACTTTAAAGATCACCTAGTTCCAACCACCCTGACATAGTGAGAAACACCTTCTACTAGAGCAGGTTGCTCAAAGCCCATCCAACCTGTCCTGGAACAGTTTCAGGGATAGGGCATCCACAGCTTTCCTGGGCAATCTGCTCCAGTGCATCATAGTAAAGGGTTTTTTTTTTCTAATTTCCAAAACGTATGGTCTTTCACTTTAAAGCCATTACCCCTTGTCCTATCACCACAGACCTTTGTAAAAAGTCCCTCCTACTTCTTTGTAGAACCCCTTTAGGTACTGAACTCCATTCAGCTCTTCAGATCAGTTCTCCATTCTACCATTATCATTTCCTTTTCACCCCATTAGGACTTTTAGAAAACATCTACAGTCATCTTTTGTTTTAATTACTATTCCAAAAGATGCTGTTAACTACTGACAGTTCTGTCTGCATGTTCATGTATATCATTTTACCAAGCAAGTTTGCTCCAGTTACTGTCCTAAAAACCTCATATATTTATAATACATTCACTGTGAAAATTAAAATCCCATTGCTTACAAAAGTGTTATGGTTTAGTGTTTGAAAGCCTGATCTTTGCAGAACAGTACAAAGAACTTATTGAAGTCAAGAAGTCTTTTTTCCCAGACAGAATCAATTACATCTCAGTGTTTCTGACTGATGAGCTTTATATCCTCAATTCCCAAATTGTGATCCTATTCAAATACTGAGTTAGCAGCCATCAAGTTGATACTAGTGCCTAGGAGTTAAACAAATATTTTAAAAAATTATTTCATTTGTAAGGACTAAAACTCTTCCTATGATTGCTAAGTCAATATTACACAAGCTGGAAACATTTAAGTTCTACCCAACAGAGCTGTAAGTTAAAGTACTCTGTTGTAGTACACCAGTAGCCATATCTAAATGAAACCATTATCATTAATAATTTTAAGACATTGTAGATGATTTAGCTCAAGTATACATTTTTATTATTCTTTGACACTTCTCAATAGTGCAAAGATACCCAGTTTTCTATTTTTAAATAAAAGGTTAAACTCTTGGTCTTTAAGGTGGGTGTATCTTTAGCTGTTTGAAGAAGTGTGAACTGAATAGCCTGCTGAAATACAGCTTTTCAAAACACTAGAAATGGGCAGAAGTGCTAAAAGTCCTTATTATGTATGAACTAGATGAGCACTGCAGCTGCATTCTGTTTTCAACTACTTTTGAATCATCCCTAATCCCTGGAAATAAAATGTGATTTAGGGAGGAAAACACCGTTTGAATTCTGCATTTAGGTAAGACAGAAAAGCTAATAGAGAGAAAAACAAAGTCAAAAAAGTCATTTTAGGCTGTTACTGTTGGGCTGCAGCAGGAGTGTTCTTCATGTCACAGGCTAAGATTATAAAATGTCTGCCTGAGCTTTCTCTTAATAACAATGTTGTGAACCCAGACTTTCTTAAAAATAGAAGTTTGTTCTTTTTTCAAGAAAACAATGAACTGTTTTGGAACAGATGTACAGAACTCAGTGAGATGACTCATCAACTGTGCTTAGTTACAGTGGCTTTATCTGCAAATGCGTATAGATGAAAAACCACTCGAGAGTTCGTAAAAGAACAGTCGATCTACTGAGAGCTAATCACACTGGGCTATTCTTGGAGGAACACAGTGTTTGTATGTAATGACAACAGTTACCAATTATTGCCTGTGCTTGGAGAAATGAATAGTTCGGTGAAGTTATTTAATGGTGTTCTCTGCAAAGATTCTATTTAAAATACCGGAACCTGTAATTGCGTAGCACTGACCTGATCTGGCAACTGAGCATTCTGCAGTGTGAAGGCATATCTGCTTAACTTAAGCTTGTTTTCTCCACAGGAGACAACCAGTGCTTAGCATACTAACTAACCATATTATAATATGTCATTTGCATGAGGTTGCATTAAAATCAGGAAAATGGATTAAAATCTGCATTTTACTGACAACTATTTGTATGATATCTGCTTTGTGAGGAAATGATAGATATCCCATCAGATTTCTACTGATGCTAATAAACGACACCAACCTTAAGCAAAAGGAATGTAGGGATGAATCATATCCTTATAACCAAACTAACTATTACAATCTCATTTACTCCAACTTACAAATTAAGAGCAATTTATTGTAGAAAGTTTTGTTTCATAAGTGAGTACTAGCAACATAAAACCAGAAATAACTGGAGAACCTTTAATAGCAAATCCATATCTTTCTTTTCAAATCCAACTCCATTGTTTTCTACAATATTTCTTTCATGACAATTATTGAAAACTTGGCACATCATCTTTAAAGTCCTTCAAAGTCAACCACAGTGCCTGGACATTATGTGCCTTTTTTTAAACAGATGTAAAACAAATGATATGTTTTTGAAGGAGGACATATGGTAAAAGACAGGCAAAGAAATCTGTATGATTTATTCATATAATTTTGAAGTAGCATATTTAAAATCTCGTCCCATTAACATCCATTGCCCACCTAATTACTGTAAGTAATTGACAGCTCTCATTAGGAAGAGACAAAACTAAAGGGAATTAAGGTCTTGATCTTGCAATTGGATTTCCATGAGCCAATGCCTTCACTGTCTGGAGCCTCTTCCGCATATGTGGGAGCGGTTTGGACGCAGGAGTCCATCTGTGCAAATGTGATTGCAAGATCAGGGCCTAAGTAATATCATGGGAATTAAGCAGATTCTATTATTTGGAACAGATCTGCTCTGAAGTTGCACAGCCAGTTAAAAGTTATCAAGTGTCATGAAATAGAAGAAATATATGATAGTTTTTTTATCTGAATTTGAAAAATAGTGCATATAACTCACTATATATTAATCCAAATCTGAAAGCATAGAACTTATTCTTTTCACTTTTTATGCAATTAGTGGTCCTTTTTTTAATTGTCATTGCTATTGAGATATGTTAAAAGCTCTTGAGGAGATAAATACTGAAATCCTCCTAAAAATAATAAAATTTATTCATGAAACTTCTCTCCCCCCATCTTTACAAATTTACTTCTCAAGCTTTAATCAAGTGTTTGGGGAATATTATTTTTTTTTCAATTAATAGCCAGTTTTAAGATCAAATTAACTGTATCATACTTATACAAAATAACTTCACTCCTGGTTTATTCACATCCAGCTGAGTCAAATTTACCTGCAGACTAAACAGCTGTAAGTCCCATTGTAATGCTGTGACTAATGGATGATGAAGCTGTAGTGCATGTTACACATGGCAATAAAGTGATGGGAAAATAAATGAAAGTGTGTGACAGAAAGTATACAAGGAAGTATTATCAAGAATGCATGCAAGGAGAAGCTATAAAATATCTTATCAAAGACAAAAGTGTATATAATCTGATTCCTGGCTGAGTAACTGACCGCCACATACAAGCAAGCAGTAGTGCCTTTCTGTGTTCCCTTTTAGAATAGTACCCTCCTTGCACTTGCTCATTCACCTTCATAGTATGTACAATACACACACTGAATAGATGCAAAATCAATGTTGATACAATTTTGTTTCATACCTAACATAATTACTCGTGGAGCAATTACTATTGTATTTAACCACAGATTCTAACATCTGGAATAACAGACTCTTGCTGGTTGGATCAGGGAGGCAGCTGAACTCATGAAGTTTGTGAGTTTGTACCTTCTGCCCTTACCACAGAAATACTGGGTAAACAGAGTCTTCCCTGTCTCCTGCTGCCACAGCAGCACTTGCACACTTCCACAACTTTTACTTCTTCCTCATGTGCTTCACAGCTCATGCAAACTTCCCCTTTTTCTCGCAGCTTCATCTCATGAATTCTACCTGTTTGACAGCTGTCTAGACGGGTGCAAGTATTGATTGACAGGTGCTAATTATCATTATGCACATAAGAACTGGGCAAGTGGCTCCTTTCCCATGGAGCAGTTAGATGTTGTGTTCAGCTTACATTTTGCTCTTGTAGGAGTTTAGTTCAGGCCTGTCTCCTCTATCCAGGCCTTGTACCAAAGCTAGATGACACAACCTCACTGGCATTGTTTTCCTTTCCAAAAAGATCAAAATGTTCCCTGAAACACTGCAAAACTGGGGTGGAATACTGTCTCTGAAAATGTTTTCAAAAAGCACCCATAAAGGCCATATTTTACTGCTGTTAATGTTTCCTAGTCTTGTGATTGAACAGGTGAAAGAAATTCCCTGGAAATAAATACTGTGGGATTTCTATTGTCTGTTCTGTAAAGTCACTGTGGACTGGATGGAAGGCTTAAAAAATAAATAAATAAATAAATAAACAAAAACATAAACAATAAAAACACGACTAAACAAAAATGACCAACCTGAAACAAACAAAAAACCCTAACCACAACAAAACAACAAACTAAAAAAAAAAATATAAAAAAAAAAAGAAAAAGAAAAAACACTTTTCCAACACTGTATGTGTAGGGCATGAAAGCAATATCGATATCCTGAATCATAAATATCTTCTTTGCAGCTGGGAGTGGGGAAGAGGGCTTATTGGCTGAGTAGAATTAAGTTTATTATATTGCAAGAAATATGCAAGAAAATCAGAGTTTACGGCAAAATCACTATTAGAGCTCTGATTAATTACTGTAGAGTTTGCTGGCAGAAATGAAAACTAAAATACTTGACTCAAAAATATGACATCTTGGTTTTCCTCTTGATAAAAGATGTTTCATTATTGGTGAAATTAACGACAATTTCATATTAATTTTCTATAAATCAACCACTAAGACTGAATCATGCATTTAGCTGAAATGATGTTAGGTCTAAATGGCTCTCTTTTTTAATCCTGTCTGAGTATCAATTATGTTGTAGATAGCAATTGAGATAACTTCTCTACACTGACATATATCAAAAAAAACCACCATAGGCAGATAGTAGTGCTCTTGAATGTATACTAATAAAAATAATAAAAGTATATATTACTCAAAGAGTAAGCTTGTTGGGGAGAATGTGGAAAAACTTTTAAATGTCAAGGGAGGGGGAGGGGAGGAAGGGAATCCTAAGCAATGCTTTTCAAATCTTGGCTAGTAATTACCCCTTATTCAAAGACAAATTGCTCACAGGTCAAAGAGAAGAGGTCTCGATCCTATACTGAATGGCATTTTTATTGTGAATTTGACTGAGAGGGTTACGACAGTTTCTTTAAATCAGAAGTCAGAAGTGCCAAACAGGACTTTTGACCTACCTGGACCCATTTTAGTATTCAATTTAGCAGATCAAACATATCAGTCAAAACTGTAACGGAGTGTTTTGGTCTGGCATCAGATGTTTTCTCTATTTCCTTACTTATTCTTTTAAATTCTTGATAATAGATGTAGTCCAGAACACATGCTGGGAATATGAGATAAATCCACAGCAAAATGAAAAGCCATAGTTTACAGAAGGTGAATGCTCTTGGCTGAGCCTCCTCAATTTTCTCAAATGGGAGAAAGATGCAGACAAGTAAGCTGGGACCAGTAGGGCTGCAGAGAACAAGTGTGGGGCTGCTGGGCTGCACATGGGAACAGGAGGGAAAAGCTTGCTCTGGTGTGTTGGCAGGGACCAGCACAGGATTCAGGGATGACAGTAATGTGCAACCAGATTGATTGTGTGTTCTCATCTCTTGCTTTTGACACTTCTCTCAGCTAGGAAGTTTGTATCACAGCACTTCCAACATAGCACAGAAAATACCATTGCTGCAGCGAGAATATTTCTTCAGCAATTCTTATAATTATTTTAAGAATAAACATAAAAATATGTGTTGCATTTAGTAATGCACTGATTTCAGAATGTGCTCTCACAGGAAAAATCTTTTAATGTATATGAAGAGAAACATAAAGCTGAATGTATTGCATATGCTCAATTATATATACACATAAGTTTGCAGCATACTCCCTCTCATTCTCTCTATGTATATCTTAAAAAGACTAGTATATATTTTAAATAACTTAAAAATGGGTAGTTCTGACATTTCCTATAAACTGACAATATGAGCAAGTAACAGGTTCTAATCCAGGTGTTAACACTGTACTAACACCCATGTTTCCTTTTCCAACAGGCGATATCATTTCTTTAACATACCTGAGTGATTAGGGTAGCCTAGAAGATTACTGCAGGAATGTTAACTATGTCCAGGTAGAAGTTGAGGAACTTGACCTGTCATGGTGTTATAATTTCAAAGGGGTTACAGCAGCATAAATTGAAAGTCATCATGCTGTGACTATATAGATATATACATTGCTATGAATGTAGCATAGGTTCAATCTGTGAAGATAAACACATCTGTGAAATAAGTTACATGGCAATCCTGTTATCTGCAAAAGTACAAAATGAGGGAAAAATAAAGACAAATATGTATAAGAAAATTTACTGGTTAACTGTATTCTCTCTCTGGTGTCTTCATAAATCCATCCACATTTACTAATGAATATGGCAGGATATTTACCTTTCACACAGGCACGAGGCAAGACATAGCTTTAATAATGTTTGCAAAGTGCTATATAAGTGCAAATGGTTGATAAAGCCAGTGAATGGCAAAAAGCCAAAGAATATTTAGACTGAGAAGTTCTTATTCCAGGGGTCTTTAGGAAAAGTGATTCTACTCCAGCTTTTTCATAATTCACAAATAAGCAATTGGAGAGAAAAAGTAGCTTTTTATATATTCATAGATATTCAGAAAATGAAAGAATTTAGAAGCAAATAGTAGATCCATTCTCTTATCTCATGAGATATAAAAATAAAATAGACACATGATCAGTAACTATTACATAGCAAATTCACTGGATTTCTCCCTCTTGTAACTAAATAATGAGCTATTTTCTTTGATTAGGGCTGGTAGTATGTAAGGGCATTTAATATTATTGCAATAGTTCTCTCACTTGAATGTTTCAAAACACGAATTTTCTGGTTAATAGAAGACATTTATCCAGCATGATATAAGCCAAGAGGCTTCTTTTTTTTTTTTTTAAAAAAAAAAAAAAAAAGAAAAAAAAAGAAAAAAGATAACACAGAAAAATTGGTACTTCCAGAAATGAATATATCTTTACTTGATTCAATAACATCTTTAGATTCAAGGGTTGTAAAAATTGTTTAATGTACCTTATAGTCACAGTAGCAGATTCTCTCAAAGGATTTGTTTTCAGAAAGCTCTAACTGTGTAAATTATGTCACCCACACAAAAATCACACTGGTTTTCATGAAGCTGCAGTTGCAATGTGGAGATATTTTTGCCTTTTGTGTTTCACATTATTTTATGTACATACTGTTTTCACTCTAGGGATCACTAAACAGGGATTATTTTTTCAGAAGCATGACTGGGACTTGATACACTAACCTTTTCTTGGTAACATAGCTTGCCATCTAGTTTGAAATTCTGGTGATTATAGAAGAGAATCACCTATACCTGATTAGGCAATTTTCCATAAAATCCCAGGGAAGTTTTCCAAAAGAAAAACATCCAAATTAGAAAGGTGGGGGTAGGGAAGAGGGAGGAACAGATTATAAGGGCTGTTTTTCTTGACATGATAGAAAATAGGTATTTTCTATCCACCATGGTGAAAACACACTCTTTGCTGCCTTCGGTTGTGTTGATTTTTTGTTGCCGCCATTGAAAATACAATTTTTACCAGGAGTTAAACCAATATTGCAGTCAGGATTTTGGTGGGAGAGAAAGATGCCGTGAGAACACTCATCTGGGATGAAGAATTACAGATTAAATCACTTCCCAAATGGCTTCTCAGAAAAATTGAAGCAGAAGGCTTTTCTCCTCAGCTTTGACTACTACTGGATTATGGTGACATCTCTCCTCCCAGGAGAATCTAATGACCAGTCAATTCTCAAATGAGATGAGACAGTGCCAACCTAATATTTTAGGAGACTGACTTTACAGTCTGGTTCTCACAGCTCAGGGATATAGGACATCCAGGTTCACTTTCCCATTCCACTGGCTTCAAAAGATCAGTATGGGACAAAACATAGTCCAGAAACCTTTATCTAATTTGCCAAAACTGAATTATTGTTCCCTGACCAGCCTTAGATACTCCACATAGCAGTATGTGATGTCATTTTTAATACAATACCCCTACTAGGAAGCTCTCTTGTGTCTTATATACAATTCCACAGTGATTGCTTAATACCTGATCACAGCCAGAAAAAACATAACAAAAAAAATTTAATAACAAAAACAAAAACCAAGACAAAGACAAAGACAAAAAAACCAAAAAAACAAACAAAAAAAAAAAAAAAAAAAAAAAAAAAAAAAACAAAAAACACCTTAAAGCCTAGGAAAATGAAAAGTTTTCTTGCTCTTGGCCTAAGATTCAGATTTTATCTAAAAGGTGAAAATCGCAACAAAATTTTATTTTGATTTTTTTTTAACAACAACAACAATATGCCATCATTACTAATTACTATCATCAGTCACCATTACTAACTTGGAGATGGTAAGAAGAAAGAAATAATCCATAAATCTTAATTTTTTAGGGAACAAATTAATTCAATATAAAATAAGAGTATGAAACAGTTGAAGACACGAGTGGAATCTTCAAATGAAGAGTCACTACAAGAGGTAACACTATTAAGATTATGTTTGAAAATTAGAGGAGTCTGGAAATTGCATCTTTGCCAGAATTATTTTATTTGGGCTGTACAAGGAGCCTGAAAAGATAATAAAAGAAGGAAAGAAGTTTTTACAAAGTTGCTAATGTATGGATCCTTAGTCTCTGTGGCTGCTGATCAAATATCTGTTAAAAGTTAATAAAACTTTTCCATGGCTTTCAAACTGTCAGTTCAGTACAGGCAATATGCCTGTTCAAACGGAAATTCTGGCATAGGTTAAGCCTATTAGTAATGATTGTCAATCACATCACCAACTTCTTTAAGTTAAACACATTTCAGGGACTTTAGTACTTTTTAGTCTCATGTTATCCCAAGGGTTATTTTAAACTGGCGTCTAAATTGGACCTCCAGTATTATAGATATAGGTGCCAGCAACATATCCTTTTGTTGTGGGTTTAGGAAAAGGCAAGAGCACAGTAGCCTACAGTCAACAAGATCTTTATGAAATGTTCAGTGGAAGAATGCCACTACACACAAATTGGTGGTTACCTTCACCAGAGAACAGAAACAATTTTAGAAGTAGACAGGGTTGGGCTTTTCCTCTTCCTCCCAAATTTCAGGCTTGCTGGGAATGTGTCAGTGTGAAGTGAGTATTATTCATCAAAGTACATGCCAAGCAGAACAGCTCAGAAGTGATTGCACAACACAAGACTATATTTCCAAAGTGGTCATGAGCACTCCTTATATAAATCAAAGTTGCAGCAGTGACAGGAAAAATATACAGAAGACTAAACTGTGTTGTGAAAGGTTATAGTGAATCATCAGAGCCTTGAGGTTTTTCAGGGATTTTTGCTCACTCCAGTTAATGGCTGCTGAGTTTCCTGTAATCAGATTGAAAGCACAGTGCAAATTCGGTAACTGAATGCTGTGGGCAGGTTCTACTTGGGCCAATTACATGCATATTAATGCTTTTGAGGGAAGGTTTTGTCTCCAAAGTATCTGACAAAATCTGTGTGATTCACGAGCTGGATCACTGGAAATCCAAAGGCCTCCTTGTGGACTGCAGCATTAGAAATTATAATTGTGGGAAATTAATTTAAAATTCAGTTCTAACACTATTCTTTAAGAGCAAAAATCTATAAATATACCTCCAGCTACCCAGCCTTCTGATAAAAATAGAGTAGATTCATTCTTCAGCAACAACCCCCATCTTGCTCTAGCAAACTCAGACAAATCAGCTAATATGGGAAATCTGATTGTTTTCCCCCTATTTGTGCACACACATTAAAAAAAAAAATTTAAAATAACCTAAACAAAACCAACAAAACACCAAAAGTAACTGCCAGCAATAAAACCTCAACAAAACAGAATAAAAAAAAATAAAAAAAGGAAAACAAAAACCAAACAAATAAAGAAAAACACAAACCAAAACAACAAACTCAGATCTCGAAAAACGCAGCATGGTTCAGAACAGCACTTGCAGAATATGTACATTCTTATGAGGAACACATATTTTGAGAATTATGAATCTAAACAACTTGAAGATTGGTGAAAAGTTTATTTTTTGAGACCCTTATTTCACTTCCATATCAGACATTACAACAAAAATGTGATTGCTGCCCACTGAAAGCTCTATCTCATAGAAAATAAGTAATAGAAGTCAAATTGGTTCCTTTAGAAATGCTAAAGGCTCTGGATAAGACTTGACTGTCACCGTTGTGTATGGCCAGGTTGGACTTACAGGATACTTCCTATAACTTTGAAAGCTGTTATGAAGTAGATCACACTGCATTTTGTCACAAAAGACACTGTATGTTGAAAACATATGCTTCCTTATGCACTAACTAGCACTCACTAGCTAGCAGTCTCTACCCACTCAGCAAGGCAGCTTGACATCCTAGTAAGCTGTATGCAAAGGTCTAAATTCTTCAAACTTAAAATATGTAAAAATTATCCAGTGTATTATACTACTAGAGTTCATCAATGTCACTATGGGCTGGATTTTTTATATGAACTCTGTTACACATCAAGAGAGAATTATTTTTCATTTAATTTTCAGGCAATCCTTCAGAAAAGAAGAAAAAACAGATCTGAAGATGCATTTAGTGCCAGCTAGCAGCAATCTAAGAGATTATTCTGTTTTACACATATTTCATCGCACAGTTGAATTCGAAGCTAAAAATGTGCCCATGAGTAATGTCTTTCAGGGCAGTTTTCTTTATAAAATATAGAAATGCATTCTAAGTACATTGATAAATAGAACAAAAAGTATACACTGTCTATATCAAAATGGTGAAAATCTATCTGCTAAAAACAGACAAATGAGTTTGATTAGGCTATTTGATAAGTTCATCTTCAGTGTTTAGTATCTGCATAACTATGTCAAGATACCAAACATCAAAGAAGTGCACTGCTGTTGTTTAAACATGAGAGTATTATCTAGTCACGGCCTTAAGAAAAAGTACTCAGAATTTTATTAAGACTAATAACAAATAGAATTTCATTCTCAAATACTGGGCATTTAATAGGCACTTAATAGAAAGTAATTCCTAATATTAGGTTAAAAAACCCCACTTTCCCATACAAACTTGAAAATGGCTTAGAATTCTCAAAACATGATTAGCCAAAAAGACTAAGTATCAGTTCCTACTTTGCCACTGAATAGTGAAGTGTTTTCTTCTGGATAAATATTACTGCAATTTCTTTCACCCATTCTGACCTATAGTTGTGCTCTCCACAGGGCTTTAATTACAGGTTGCAGCATTTGAAGACAACATCCAGCTATGCATAAAACAACACAGAAAAAAAAAACCAAAATGGAAATGGAAAAAAGAAATTAAAATAAATAAATTAAAATACCCCACACACACACAAAAACAGAACTAAAAAAACCTTTTATGGGCTGTATTAGTTGCAAGTGACTATTTGAATCCATATGGTATTTGTGACCTGCAGATCTGTGACATTTACAAACTCATTATCTAAGAATCTTTCTTTGTCTCCACTTCCACACTCCTACTCACAATCAGCTTTAAATCTCCCTTAGGCAATTTCCGAAACAGTCCCATCCTGTACCTCAGATTTACGTTGTACAGCTCCCTCTTCTTCCCAGTGTGCACCTGCCTACCTGAATTGACTCAGGGCCATTACATTTTGGCCCTCCTGCAGATGCAGATGGATCTTCTGGACTTGATCCTCAAAACTGAAGCCAAAACAAGAATGACACACATTTGATTTTCTGTCTTTTAACATGTAAAATAGTGTCTTTCTTTCCTTATGAGGACTCAGTCCCAAGTTTGTATGTACTCGTGAAGTCAGTGAGGTCTAGATCACCTTCACATTTTTATGATAATTTTGAATTACAGATGCTATGCCATGTTGTTCCTGTAAGTTTTACAACTATAAGGTTACCTCAGAGAAGAGAAATTATGCTTAGCACTCAAAGCATAATATATTTTTTACAACAAAAACATGTAATCACTTTGTTTTTCTACTTTTTCTTCTGTCACACAAACTTCCAACTGCATTGAATTCTGGCTGATATTTTGAAAGAAAGTTAGATAAGGAAGATTTTCTTCAGTGTGCCATCAGTCTCAGTGCCACTGGCACTGTTATGCTGGGCTGCTTAAGACAGTTCTACGAGATGGGGGTGAATTAAATATACCTTTTCAGAAAATACATATAGATCTATCCATCTCCTGCAGAATTTACCTATTCTGATGAGTTGAGTAAGTTCAATGACTCCTATAAATAGATAGCTTGCCAAATACTGCGCTTCTATTTTTAGATATTAGATAGATGACAACTAATCAGCATTCATTTTTCTAATTGCACTGCATCTGGATTCTTCTGAGTCCTCTGTAATTGTGTCTTTTAGGAGAGGAAAAATGGGAAAGGAAAGCTCTGCCAGTCTTATTTGCACATCTTTGCCAAAATTATGATTTAATAGCAATAAAATTTTCAACAGCAAGGCAATTTTTCCCTGTTTTTATCCCAAAGTCATATCAAGTGAAACTGAATCAATGATAAATGTCTGCATTAAAACCATCATTGCTAATAGTATTCTATATCATTCGTCTTTTGTTCAATGTGACCAAATTACAAACAGCACATGACTATAGCTACTTGTGATTAATGATGGCTTTACTTAGTAACTGACAGTGAAGCTTCTGGGATAAAAATGACAATATATTTCAAAATTTCAAGTTATAAATTTTGGAAAAAAAATAGCTCTATATTCAAAGCTGTTAACATGTCTGCTGCTGCTTTTACCACTGTCAGACTGAAGTGCTTAAAATTGCCTGAATTTTGAAGGGATCATTCCTCTCATTTCAGCGTGGAGGTTTTGGCTTAGGAGGTCTTAAATCCTTTACAGACTATACACAATAATTCAGAAGAAGTAGAGAGGGTGCAGGGAAGAGTGTTGCAATTATTCAGGAAAAAAATTAATGACCTGGAATAAAGTCTCTCTGAGAGCATGGTAAATTAAAAAATTATAGATAACCTTTATGAACAAATGAATTAAAGAGTAGACTTTGTGGAACACTGGAAGAAAGCTGTAAAAGCTTTCACTTGGGAGAGGCTGATCTTGATAAGGTCAGAAGTGGATAAAAGCCATTTTTACCATCTGATAGGCACTCAGCAGATTTAGACTGGTGTTTCTTAGTCTGGCACAGATGTTCATATCAGAACAAATACTCCTGCTGACAATCTCAAGAGTTTGATCAAGAAGAGGGACTTCCCAAGCCTCTTGTCCACAATTATTCTGATATAAAATAGCTGGGCAGTGTACGAAAGACCTATGTTGCCATCGCTAAATTTATTACAAGCCTGAGAAACCTCTGTCTTTGGAACTATCAGTCTTTAAATTGTGTCAATGCTATGAATGTTCGAAACTGAGAATGAAGTAAAGAGAAAAGAAGCCATGTGTTTTAGGTGTGATTTTCTACAGTATTTATTGAAGAATGGGGGTTACTCCCTACCCTTTGAAGAAAGTAGCAAAAATACGTCTACCTCTCTGGGAGTAAAGTTCGTCTGGCTTGGAAGAACTTTATAAAAAGCTCATTTTGAAAGCAAAACCCTGTACATAAGTAAAGTCATTAGCAAAACTTCAGTGGCTAGTATAGCATTGCACCCTAAATCTCCCCATGCAAGAAACTGTACTCACGCACACATTTTGGAATACATGCAGAGCAAGGAGAACTGCTACTATTAGCTGTTCCTGTGATCTTTTTCTCAAATATTTTTTTTTAGTCTTCATTTTCTGATAAATTAGTTCGGGATAATTGCACTTACCCTGATTCATATAACTACATTAACCATCTTAGGTTCACAAAATCATTATGCAACCTAAACATGTGACTATTCATAACAGGTTTTCTTTTCCTATGGATTTGTTACCTAAATACACATAAATGTGTATTCTGCTCTCTCCCTCTCATTCTACATTTTGAAGTAAAACAACTGGAAAGCATAAATACTTTTTCCATTTTTGAGCAAGGGAAATTAATTATCCACTGGAATTTCACAATGGTTGGCCTTTCTTCCAAAGTTCTTCTTGAGATCCAATACAAAAGTCAATCAACAGGCTAAAGAAATATTATTTTCAATTTGTGGCACTTTGATTCCCTTTAAATTGTAGTGGGAGGATAACTGATATCAGCTTTTACATGAATACCATTAGTAACATGTAACTATAGAAATGTAGTTTCTAAAATCAATTAATTAACTGATCTTTTAAAATTTATTCCTACTGTGACTAGAGATTACTTCTAGGAGTTCTGGGAGACTGTTGAAGGCTACAGAAGAAATGTCAGTTCTTTTTTGTTTTAACTAAATAGTTGTTTCAAATGTTTTTCTAATGGCAAAGATCTGTGCATCAATTTAGCAACATTTTGCCTGTGGATGACTGTTGTTATTCTCTTCCAACTAGGTTTCGCTATTAAACATGCACAAGCGAAGTTAGGTTGCCTGTGTTTAATACACTACAAATGCTGATGGAGATCACAGCACATCTTACTTATCGAAACTCAGAAAGAGTTTAAAGGTGCAAAAATGCAGCATCGTACAAATAGATAACATATTTCCGTAAACTGAGGCGTTTTGAACTGCAGACTATTGAAACATTTGTATTACAAAACCCTTTGGAGCAAAAATATTTCAGTTTCCTTTAAAAATTAAAGGTATCTTTACCCTACATTGCTCTTAGTTCCAAAATTGTCACATGGTAACACAAATGTGAAAGCAGAGTTAAATAGATACAGTATTTTGTTCCAGAACTACTTACATAAGGTTCACTTTGTTTTTAGTTCTTAAAATCATTTACTCTTACTGTAATTTTGATGAGATAAAAGTCAACAATGTAAGTCAGTGCATTAGAACTAAAGATGTTGCCTGCAACTATTTGTATGGAGACAACAAATACTTTGTGACATTCAGACCTCATTGCAAATTCATAGAAAGTGACCTTTGCAATGATTTACAAGGATGTAAATCTGCAAATGAAATATGCGAAGTTTACACCTGATTATTTACTCAAAATCTCCCATTAGAACTGTTGCATGCAATAGAATACCAGTATGCGAAAAAGCACACTCTTTTCTCCTTCTGATTCTTCTATTTACAATGATCTTTTTCATCTTTTGTAGCAATGACTTAGTAGAGCATCCTAAATGGTAAACTTTTGTCTCCAGGATTAGTTAAACTCCATAGTGATTAGGTCAGAAACTGAATTCAGTACATCAGAAAAACTCAACCCAGCTGCATTTTAACACCTTCAGACACATAATGCTCTTCATTTCTGTGATCATTTTTCTTCTCACAATTAAACTATTGGGATCTTAATCATGTATTTTGACAAGATCAGTATCACATTTCAGTTTGCTGTTATATTAATTCTCTGACTTTTAATACTTTATATTAGTATATTAAAATAAAATAGATTATAATAATAATGTACTCTTATTAGGTAATTATTCAGCAATCATTATTAATTAATATACTATAATGTCAGTTAAACAGCCTATCACAATATAGCGTGCTATCATTTGATAATGTTTGACTTCCAGATTTGCATTAAAGCCAAGAACCTATGACTGTACAGAGAAAAACAAACTATCAGTGAAATTTTGGGGGGGGGGGGGGGGGGAAAGGCGGAATAAATCCAAACCAGAAGATTTTAGTTTGGTAAGGAAAAGAAAAGCAATACAAATGGCTTGTGTTTGCATTTCTTTAATAATGAAGTTGTGGTGAAGCCTGAAAGACATCATAGGATATTAACAACTATCCAGTGTTTAGGAAGTCTTCTTACAAAATAGTGTCTTCTTTGTAACTTCTTTTATTATGTGTTTTTCTTACCAAAACTGAGGCAGAACCTTACTTTCACTGGCACATCTGGAGTTGCTCTGCTAATAAAGATTAAATATTAAGGATCATGAATTGAAGTCAATGTTAAAAAATTGCTAATATGCTATTTTATTATGCTATTTTTGATCATAACTTTTATTGTCATCAGATATTCATCTGTTAGCAGTTCCAGAGCTTTCATACTTTCTCCTAAAAAACTGTCTTCAAAACATCCTTTACTTATAACTGTAGTTGGAATATCAAGTATTTGCTGTGAGGGAATTATTCATCTAACCTGGGATCTTATGCTGTATCAGTCTTTCAGGCTCAGCTTCTTCAGTATCAACCCTGAGGCCACCTGGTTTACTGCTTACATATAACAGATATATTCTCATGAATAAGTATCAACACCTTGCATTGAAATAATGAACTACCAAGTGGTGCCACATGTATGCCAAAAAACAAACAAAAAAAATACCAACCAACCAATCAACCAACAAAAAAACAAAAAAAAAAAAAAAGAGAGAGAGAAAGAAAAAGAAGACAGCAATTCACAATTTGTTCGTTTTCGTTCACGGGGGAAGAGACACAAAAAATCTGTATCTGAAGTGCCAGTCTTGTAAAACATTAAAGAAATTTCACTTTAAACATGTAAATATTCCCACTGATGCCAACGGAGATCGCTTAAGTCAGCAGCACTACTGCCTGCTTAAATGGCAGATAAACAAGGACAGCAGTTTGGGGGAAGCAAAAAAATGTCACCTATTTAAGCACTACACATCTGAGGCCCTACTTAAGAAAAATGAGTCACAGAACAGCTTAACCATCTTCCTCCACTGGGATAGAGGCAGTGAGAGACAGAGTATAATGCTGAACATTTATGTTTAGAAATCGTCACCTCAGCAGGAGCAGGACTTTGCTCCTCTGCAATAAAAAATTCAACAGATAAGAGAAAGGACTTTGGATATATTTTTTTCTTTTTCTTTTTTTTTTTTAATGTTTTAGTGTGTCAAGACTGTGTTTTTACCCAAAAAAACTTTATTTTTTTTTCATATTTCCTCTCAGAATATTCCACCATTGTCATCATCACCATCATCATCATCATAGCCTATGACTCTGTCCTTTCATTAGAAGAAAAGTGTAATTCCAGATAAAAATTTTGGCCTAGGGCTCCTCACTTATCTGATATGAATTTTCCCCTTACTTCATTACATTTGCTTTCCTGTTCTGCATTCCTGTAATCCCAGAAAGCAGCCCATGGCACCGAAAATTTACGGTTTGGAGTTTGTATAGATTTGTACTTGTTAATATTTTATTCATTGGGATTTAATGTTAATGGCAAAAAAAAAAAAAATTGCCTTCTCTTGAAACATTTTGTGGAACCTGTCTAGAGGATAACAGACCATGATGTGTTATAGAGTGAGGTGAGTCTCTGAAAGGGTATGAAAGGCTCCAGAAATTTACAAAGGCATTCTACCTTCCACCTGGAGTGTCCTGTACTCTGGCACAGCATTATGTCACATGAAGAGCTTCCAACACACTTTTTTTTTCCCTGGAATTAAAGATAATAACAGCAATGACTGAGCTCCAGAAGTTAATCTTAAATTATTACATTAGCATCTTTTTATTTAATTACAGAAATTTGGGTGCTATAGAGAATTTGACTTCCCAAAGGTGTATCTGCAACAGCTCTCTCTGCAGAGGAGGTTGTTGCCACCAACCAGAGTCTCTTTTTGCCCCTGCCAAAGTGCCTCTTAGAGGAGCATTATTGTATAAACTACAGACTATAAGAACATTTAAGAAAATACTAAGGAAGCCTTAAATCTTCCATGTTTCTTTGTGGTGTTATAAATCATCTTGGAGAGAAAGAGATACCAAAATGTCCTAAAAAGAGCACAAAACATTGCTAAGTATAAAGAGACTGAATAACCTGAAAATACTAGAAGACGCAGGCAAAAATATGAAGAAAATGTCCCAAAGCTGTACTGTGCTCTCTTTGCTGCATTTATTACATTTACACCTTGTCTTTACAAAAGTGCCAATATTTTTACGGAAAATGTCACCTCATTGTAATATCTTTGCTAAATGAATGTAAAATCTAAGCAAATCTGAAACTTCAATGTAGATTTTTACTCATGGGTAATTGAAGTCAGAATTAAATCCTAATAGTTCATTAAAAGCAAAGCCATTAATCAAACCCAATGAAATTAATAACTTCAACTGTCCACTTAGCACTACAACTTCCCAATTCCCTTCCAGGTCACCACACAGTATATTTAATGTCTCAGACAGAAATATGTACAAGGAAAAGCAACATGATTATTCTAATACTTTAAATTTTTTTTGTTCTATATGTTTTGGGTATTATCCTCCTTTTTTCAGTTTTCGTTTATTTAAGTCTCAACTACACACATTTCTTTACTGGTCTTGGGCTACTTTAGCTTCAGAGGGATGTTGATAACAGAACTGTTATACACACACACACACAAAAAAAAAAATAAAAAGTACTCTGACTTTGAATTTTGTTTGGTAGAAACACTTGAATCTGGTTTTGGAAGTTAGCCTGATCAAATTAATCAGAGAATTGAATAGGTTTTACACAGACTCTCACAGGGGGTACCACTGATTTTTCCATGGAGTAGTGTTCACCTGGGGAGTCAAATCTCTCACACAGGGTGGCCAGTCATTGCTGGGATGTTGACAGAAATATTCATTGCAAGGTTCTTGCAAGAGCACCTTCAGAGAAGTTAGGAGCTGCAGTCCAGCTGGTCCATGGTCCTACATGATCACTGGAGTGAATGCATAACACATTTCTATTTATGAACTTTGATAATGTTGATGGTTATCTTAACCATATAGAAAAGATTGTCCTATGTGACCATTGCTGCACCTGCACAAACAGTTCAGACTGTATCAAACTACCAATGTGCAGTAAATTCTATAGCAAGGACTGACAGGGAAGTGGCTATCATAGTCAGCTTACCCAATGAGTTAAGCAATACATCTTAAGCATAAAGATTGTGCCTGTCTGTTGGTTTGTGGGAATCAGGAGCTGCCTGGGGGACTCTCCAGAGCATTCTGAGTCCCTGCAACAGTGGGTCAAATGCTTTACCATAAAGCTGGTTACCATAGCAGCCATTTGCCTTGTTTAAAGTCATTCCTTGACTAGCAGGGAATTGCTAAGTGCCCCAGACATGCACATGCACACACACATGACTCAGACACTCCTCTACTGTGCAGTTATAAGAAAATAAATTTTAATGTTATCCTTACATCATCATTATAACTTACATTCCCTCTATCTTGTATCACAGGTCAAATGCTGGCAACTACCTTTGCAGTATCACCAAGTTAAAAAATCAGTAGTATGTGTGGTCACCACTAGAATGCTTCACACAGGTTTTCAAGAAACTGATGGCTTGTTTGCAGAAGGTTTCAGAAATAGTTGGAAGGTTTTACTCAGAAGACCTCTGCATAACAATCTAGGTAGGCCTAAGCATACATGCAGTCTGGACTGTCAGATACAAATATAAGAAATATGAAAATGTGAGAGGAGCATAAATGCTCAAAATTCTAAAGAGTTCACAGTAATTTATTTACTGAAATAAGAAGATATTTGCTTAATAGCTTTAACAGCAAGAAGTAAGTGAATATCTAAGCATACTCAGCATAATTTACAAATGGAAAGTGAGACTTTAACTGTTTGTACATGGCAATGTAAGTAGATAATTCTGTGTGTGCCATGGGAAGATTTTCTCATTCAGACCAGTTAGGAAAGAAGAGAATCAAATGAAAAATTCCCAGTCAGTGGTGGAGCCATTTCTAGCAGAAATCCTCCCTCAATGTTTGTTCCCCATCTCAGGAGTAATTGACCAACCTACGCAGCTACTGCTCTCAGCTTTCTTCCTTCTCTTAATCATTTGTCACCCTCCAAGCTAAAAATGGCAATGCTCTTTTCACAAGTTCTCATATTTCAGTTTTCATTCCTAAGCAGATTCCATTTAATGGGATCAGGTTAAGGATATTATTTCTAACAATGTAGTTTTCTTGAAGCTACTCCAATGTCTGTCACTCTGCTTCCTACTGACTAACCCCTAGCTAGTTTGTCTTGCACCACACCCAGGATCTACCCACTAACAATCTTGAAAGATTATACAGTGATACTACACCTCCTCAGCCGTCTAAGTGAATTTTCTGCATTATTTCTTCTTTTTTTTTCCTTCCTATAAGACCAGCTAAAGACTCTGGCCACTGGCTTATCATTTCTGCCAATCACTGCAGCATAACTAATTTTTCTGGTTATGGTGTGTAATTATGGTAGAGTAAGAGACAGGGAGAGAGAAAAAAGTAAACATTCACCTAACTAAGCTAGCTACACTTTCTTCTTCTTAGACAAAAGTTCAGCACCATTATTTAGGCTATGTGAAACCTCCTTCTTCTTGGTTTAAAATAGTCCCAGATAGATACTGAAAAAAAAGTACAGTCTTTCAAATGTACTATCATTGTTACTGTTGTTACGGCAGATCAAATAATACTTTCTTCTTTCTACTCCCATGGTTCTCACACATGCATACACAAAACTGTATATGTCATGACCTGAAAAACCCAGCCATGTATTAGAGTGGATCCTGAAAATACAAAAATAGTCCATGCCTTATGTAATCTCTCCTTTACAAAGTACAGATCTCTAAGACCATGTTCAAATATTTGTCTGACCTTGTCCAGTTGAAAATCTAAACAAATACTAAAAATCCTCTGCACAGTTAATATATGTTAATTTTTTGATCATTCAGAGACAGATAATGAAGACATAATAAAAAAGAATGCCTGGACAGACTACTTTAGTCCCCTCTGCCTGTCAATGTTTTTTTTATCTCACATATCTACATCCACCACTGCATAGTTTGCATCATCAGTCTCTGACTGTTGACTTAACAGTCACAAATAAAAAGTTAGCATTATTGTATACATCCATCAGGGAAATTCCCTGAATTCTTACAGTTCAATTTCTCGAACATCCACTCTTCAACAAATCTACTTATCTGACAAGGAGGACACAAACTGTCAATATGGGAAGAATTGTATTCTGTAGGATGTTAAAATAATTCTACTCTGCTTTGCTCTTCACTTCAAATGATCTAACATATCTGCTTTGCTTTGCTGTAAAAATGCAAATTGAAAAGCTCTTATAACAAAACTTGAGCTCTGAAAATTTTTAAATAAAACCAAATTGAGATATAGAGATACCTAGTCTCTCAAATATGAGATTCCTAGGAACCTTAGTCTTTATAGGTCTGGATCTGTTTGCAACTGAAATCTACCTTTCTCTCACTAGGGATCTAAAGCTCATCTGAGCCGAGAGTTAAGTCTTTATCTTTGGACTGATTTACATGCCCAAAGAGGAAGTTCGAAAAGTCTCAACCACCATGTAGATAAAATTTGTCACCTTGCTGCTTTTGCTGCATATTTTATCTTCATTTTGACAAGGTGGAGTCTGACATCTGCAGATGAAGAGCTAGGACACAGGAGATATATTTAAGGCCCAATTGACCCAATCCAACAGGACACAGAAATTATGCCACTACATAAAAAATACTGATTATTATAATTCATAGGGGAAACAAACGGTTAATTGAACATTTTCCTCTTGCATCACAAAGTTCTAAAGAATTTGAAATTTCCTCCTAGAAACCAAAGCATCCCAAAATAAAAGCGACTAAATTTATGCAGTATTACATAATATTATATAACTGGGGAAACTCCTACAGAAATAATAAAATTGCTGCTTTGAAAAATGCAATATACATATTGCTGTGTTCCAGAAAATCAGCACCAAAGGTGATGCTTATGTGATGCTGAGGTTAGATTGTATAGTTCTTATTGACTTTATATTAATCCTATCTTGTCACAAACAATTCGTCACAAGCATCCACACCTACAGTTAGAATTTATTTTTTTAACACCATTCAAATATTTTACCAACCTTAACATGCTTCCAAGTCTAACTTCCTTGCATTGTATTCATCCCAGGATGATTTCCAGCTTTCTATGATTTTACCTTTAGAAGGCTACCTTTTTCTGGGTTTTTGTTTGTTTGTTTGTTTTTTCTTTCCCTGTTTTTTTGTTTGCTTTGGTTTTTGTTTTTCCTGTCTTGGTTTATTTTTTTTTTTTAATTCAGAAAGGTGGCTGGTCTCTCAACATTAATGACAGGATCAGAATTCCTAACTAAACTTTATTTCCTACAGCACTTTCTACATCATGAAACTCCACAGAACTTGTTCAGTTCAGTATGTATTATGACAGGAGTTTCCAAAGTTACACCCATAAGGCAATACCCAGGTTGTACTTATCATTGTTGGATTTGGAGTTTTGTTTTTTTTTTCCTTTTTTTTTGATTGCTAAATATGTTGTGACATATTTATATATGTCTAACAAAAAAAATTGTTGTTAAAGTTCAGGTATAATTCATAGAATAATGTTTTTTGTTGCTTGAAAAAAAAAAAGGATTTTTACAAGAAAAAAAAAATCTAACTTTTCCCATAGAAAATTAATTGGAAGCTTATCCTATGAAAATGACCAAACCTTTAGAAGTCGCATTTTTCTTACAAATTATTCCCGTGGAAAATTCTAGAATCAACATTTAAAGCTCCTTTTATTTTTTTTTTTTTGCCATTATTAGTCTTCAACTTTACTTTCCATTTTCTATGCCTTCAGCTTCCACTTATCACTATTTTCAGTAGAGAGCATTCAGTCTTCCAACTGGTTATTATTTGCCTTTCATTTAACTCTTACCTGTTGTCTACTGCAAAAACCCTCTTCATAACTGATCTGCCACCACTGCTCCAATCTTTGTCGTCCACAGAGTGCCAAGTAACACTGAAGAAAAACAAATAATTTTTTTTTGCCAGAGCAGTTCTTTTACTCCTGGGAAAATCATCCCCATCATCTTTGTGATAATGAGTGCTTAGAAAAATTCCAGAAAAAGAGCCAATTTTGATATCTAAACACTTCACTGGAAAAATAATCTTGATATATTGGTGACATTTTTCTCTTCTAGCACCTCTACATGAAAATGCCTTACTTGTTTATGGCTCATTTTTTCAACTAGTTGGTGTAAAGTCAAGTTTTTATTAAAACATCTTTAGCATATAAATTCCAGAATTTTACAGAAAATTCTTATACCAATGTGTTTCCTATACCATATGATTAGCTACAGTTTGTAGAATTAATACACTGAAAGCACCAACAGAGACTTTTCCCTTATATGCTTACTGATCTGCTGCTTGTAGTATTTACTCACTGTGACACATAAGGTTATGTTAAGACAAAAATTTAAAGACAAAGAATTTAAACACCTTTATGGGTCATCTACAGGAGGAAGATATTTTATCTGAAACACTGAGTACATTAAGATTTTTGGCATCACATTTCCTGTCTCATCACATTCTCTTTGTCATTGAGCTTCCAATACTGGGTCATATATATCAGGCATCTCTTTTACTCTCTACGGCTGAATTTGCCATCTCACTTCAATTTGCTCACCGTAACTATGATTCTTATACTTCTTTTTTTTTTCTTACTGTTACATGGTCATGCCATAACTATCAGCCAGGACCTCCCTGACTTCTCCACTGTACATCACTCTCAGTTGTCTCTCCTGTTCTCTCTTGGTGCTTGTAAATCTTCTGACTAGCAAACTGCATAGTTGTCCCAATGAGCAGTGGTGTCTTTTTCTTTTTCTGATGTTCTCTCACTTCTGTTTTATGGAAAGATTCTTCTCTTTTGCCCGTTTCATATGTTCCTGAATTCTTCTCTTTCGCCCTTTTCATGTGTTCTTGAATCTGATATGTCAATCAAGGCAGATGTTCTGGTTTCATTCAACAATACTGAAATATTTTTATTATCTTTTCCAGATATCTTTGGAGATAAGAACTTGCTAAAATCCCTGATGAATTTTGGCATTTGTTATAATTTTATTCCATTATCATTTGAAAATTTTCTTAGGCATTTACTTACAAAGACATTTAGACACCTCTCTACATCATTGCTGGATTTCAAGATTTCACATCTCTATATTTAGGTGAAAATAATGTTTGCATAGAAATCTTGTATATAAATATTATGAAGATTGTAAAAGTCAGTGTTTAGAACTCTGATTACAAAAAACCTTTACAGAGTGAAACACAAACCCATGTATATAACACCTAAAATAGAACACTAGAGATTTATTTTTAAATGTACACAAAGTCCCTCCATACAGGAAAGAACTATGTTGAACAGTAATTTTTTAATAAAGATGGGTGACAAATTGTCCTTTACAATGTACTTGAACAATCCTTAATATTTTTTATGAGTTTGTCCGTACTTTAGTATGCTTTCTTCACAGTTTTCTCAATGGCAAATTAGTTAGGGCAGTTACACAAATTTAAAGAGATCTAGATTATGTGCCCTTTTCTTAGGGAATTTTCACCAATAACACCACAGAAAATATGCCTAAACTTTCAGCCTAGAAGATACTGTGACAGGCAAGTTCCTCCTAATCAAAATTTTCCACTTTTCATTAAATTCCCTTAATCCTTTTTTTTAAAAAAAGGATATTTGGTTGGCTGATTTTTTTAAAAGTAGAACAGAATCAACAGATAAAATCAGGTAATTTTCTTCCAAGATAGCTAATACTTTGTTGATTCAACTTTTTATAGGAAGTATTTATTGGATTCAGGTGGAGTTGGTCCTGACTTAGGTTGAGAACATGGCAAAGATCTCTCTTTCCACTGCCTTTTGATGAGCGTTCATTTCCCCTCAAGACAAAGGTACAACCAAATCACCTGTAAAATTACTCACTTACAGGACTGTGGTGAAATGCCTGAGGAAGTTGGGGGTGTTCAACCTGGAGAAGAGAAAGTTTCATGGAGATCTCATAGCAGCCTTGCAGTATCTGAAGGGGGCTTACATGGAAGTCTTACATGGAAGACAGGGACTCTTCTTGAGGAACTGTAGGGATAGGACAAGGACTAACGAGTGCAAACTGAAAAAGGGCAAACTTAGCTTAGATATTAGGAAGAAATTCTTTTCTGTGAGTGTGGTGAAATACCAAAACTAGTTGCCCAGGGACATTGTGGATGCCTCAACCCTGGCAGTATTCAAGGCCAGGTTGGATAAGGCCTTAAGCAACCTGTTCTAGTGGGAGGTGTTGCTGTCCACAGCAGAGGGGGTTCGTACTAGATGGTCTTTAAGGTCCACTTCAATCCCTTAACATTCGATGATTCTACAAAATGCAAATACTTATTTGTGAACAAAACCCATAATTTTAATTGCTTTTCTTACAACTTTCCAGAAAATAAGTACTTTGTTTTCAAGTTAAATATTTCTCTACACAGGAAATAAATTCTTATCTGACAACATTTCTGATTTTATATTCTTCATTTTCAGCATCAGCTTTCACTTACTGAAAAACTGAATATTTCTACTTCCCTGTCCCTAATTACAGTGGAGGAAGATTTAAAAAAAAAAAAAAAAAAAAAAAAAAAAGAAAAGAAAAAAAATCCTAACAGCTGGAAGCTAGAGCTTGATGCAGCTAAGTGTGTCATAAATTGGTACTGGCGAATGCTACTGTCACCAAAATGTCAGCATTGTCAAGGTGATTTTCCACGTGGCCTGTACTAACAATGTGTTTTTCTGTTGTTCTAAACAACTCCTTTCAACCTACCTGTTGTCATTTATAGGTCTGAATTTTCCCTGGAGACATTGTTCCCTTCTTCAAAGAACAGGCAGTTCTCAGACCTCTTCCTTTTCTATCTAAGTAGTCTCAAAGAAGTGCTACACACCATCCTCAAGGAGCAAAAGTGCCTGGCTTGCAGAAGAGCATCTACAGTATTGCCATTTTCCCTGGAATGATGGCTTGGTGCTGGGGCAGTCTCCACTTTGCTTTCCCCTTCAGCAGAGTTTGGCAGCACCTACACAGTCAGATGGGAGTGGGTGAAAGGAATCACCATGGATGCATCTCTGCCTTTGCTATGCCCACACTGATGGCTCTTCCTGTCTCCTGAGTGCAGTCACTTGAGTGAGTAGCTGAGCAAGAGGGGGAAAGTATAACACTACTCAGGCAAGTGACGAACATGCATGATACCAGCAGAAAAACTGTGTGTATGTAATCTTCCAGATCCTATGACTATACTCAAGTAATCCACAAGACTATCCTTTTTTTAGTTGCTTTTTATTAAAAAGTTCAGTTCTCTTAAATGACTAAGGAATACAAACAATGCAAATTTCAGTATGGAAATCTGTGCAGAGCAATCCTCATGAAAGTCTTTCAGATCAGGTTTAAAAAAATCACCTAAAAAAATCCGAGGTTGTTTCAATCTTTCTGCAGTTAATCAGCCCTTGTCTTCTTCATCTACCATGTTATCAAGGATATCTGATATTGCCAGTGGGGCAATGATGTTTGAGGTGATGATACTTGCCCGGGGGGATCTGGACAGACCCAGACACTTGCCCTGTACAGCTTTCTCCATTGTTACAAAGTACTAACAACTCATTCCCTGCTGACCTTGGCTGATTTCAAACTACTAATGTAACAGTGCATTTTACATGTGTTTCATATTCTTATGCCTATTTCACCCTAGAAAACAGCAACTTCCTTAAATAAATCAATATCTGATTTGCTGGCTTTTAATAAATAACAGGTATAAATGGTTACTATAAATAATAACACTGATTATCCTGTGTAATCAAACTCTTCACCTGCTGTGAGACGCATCACATTTATGCAGATCAGCTGTAGGCTTTTCATCCATGAAATTATAGAATGTATAATGTGATGGGCCATGATATATTTAGTGTACTGTAATTGCTTATTTATAAAAGAGCTATCAACAGCCCACTTTAAATAAATTCAGAAATCACCATAGGGCATTTCAAAATGATTATTTTATATGACATTTCTAAAATATTAGGAGCATTTCTTTGAACAGAAAAACTAATGGCTGTTTTGCTGTTTAACATCATCCTGTGTAGATTCAGGATAATGGCATATAAACTGTAATTACTGTATTTGTGTTTTAATTAGGAATATAATAATCCACCTCTCTCATGCTTCAGTTTTCTGAAATTAGTGGGGGGTGTTGGAATTTAAAATGGTCTATTTACTAATAGAATGGTTACAAGAAAATGTATGACTTAAGCAGTAGGATACATATACTGACAGCTCACTAGTAAGAGCAGATATTCTGGAGAGTCATCTTGCCTATTGCATTTTGAGACACACTGGCTAATCTTCATCCCCTTCTGTAAATAAGATCTAATGACAACTGAGGGAGCCAGCTTTGCCTGCCTCCTTGCATACATCACCAGCCTGCAGAGTGTCTACATAAAGATAAGCAAGTTTTCTCCCATAGGCAGCAATATTACTCTTGGAAGAGGAAGGAATGAAAGGGGAGGAAAAAAACGCTTTCTAAAAGAGAAATCCAAAACTTTCAAAACCCCTACTGATGAGAAGGCTAGTTAGGCTTCTATTCACTTTGACAGACTGAGAGATTAATAGGTAGATAGAAAAGCAATTTCATACTTTTAGTGACTGTCAACACCTATTCCATATCTTCCAGAGTAGTGCTATTAATAAACATGTTGATACATGGAACAATATATCAAAATCACCCTTCAGGGCCATCATTTTGTTTTTACCTGCCCCTGTGTTTATGTAATTTACAAATAAAGCTTGAAGAAAAGAAATGCCCGGAGCCTGCAACTGCTCTATGTTTTTTTTTACCTGACAGAAAATTAAACTGGTAATGTGTACAGCTAATGTGCCTTCAGCTGGATCTTAGTGTAATGTAAAAGTTTGTATGTATAAAATTAGCCTTGATATTTTATAACAAAGGTTGAAAAATTAATGAAACCTGATACCTTATGACTTTCATGGCTTGCTCTTCTAGTAGGTAATTGGTGCTTCAATACTAGATGGGGTATTCATTGAGTCTCTTGCAGTTGTAGATTCTCTGGTGACTAAGAAGGGATTAACTCATGTGGCAGCATTTCCCTTACGAGGGTCATCATAGGACCTCTCATGTCTACTAAGTCACATATTTCAATGAAAGTGAGAGATATCACTGACAGTAAGGCTCAGTTTGATTGAAACTGATTGATTTGGCTGAAATTGAAGATAGAAAAGTTTCTGTGGGGAAGAAAGAGACAGACAGTAATCACAAAACAAACAAAAACAAAACAGAAAAAACCACCTTATATTCTTCATCTAAAATACAGTTTTTCATTAATTTTGGCATTCTGAACCAATTTGTACATAGAAGGGGAGAAATTTTAAGTTGTCATAAACTTTTCAAACAAGTTCCTATTGATGCTTGAATCAAAAGCCAAGTAAAGGCATAAAATGATTTTTGTTTTACCAAAACTGGTTCACTTGTCCGATCTATTTTTATTGGAGTGATCTTTTCACACATGTTTTTCCTGCCTGTGTTTGCATGCTGTCAGTGTGATTTCATTAATGCATGTAAAATGTATTTGCCTCCCTTCTAACACTAAATGGAATTATACCTTTACAGGCAAGGAAAAACATCTGAGATGTACAGGTGCCAGAAGGAAAACTATTGGTGTGTCTTGAAGCAATTTCCCATTGCTTCTGGCTTTACTGCGGAGGGAAGTCTGCAGTCACTAGACCATCATGAGTGATGTATGTTTTCACAGTGAACTGGATCAAAGATATTTTGCTCAGATGTTTCTGTAATTGTGTTGCATTGGGGGAATTTACTCTTCAGTGTCCCACACATACATATTTCCACCTGTGCAGTGGCCTAGTACAGAATCTGGGCCTGCAGCATAAAACATGAAGTTAAGACAGCTGGAGCAAAAGCTAACTAAAGATAATTTCTTAGAATTGTGTGTTTATGTACTTCTGTAACCATTCTCCTTTGTTTCTGCAATTGGATTCCAGCTTTTTTTCCAAGAAGAAAAAAAAAAAACAAACACTTGACAGGCTAATGGAAAGTTTTAATTTAGTTGTCTTAAAGAAAGGAGGAGATTATGCATTTTAATCCACTATTTTTTGAGGTTATTTATTTCTTTTTTATTTTATATCAAGAAGAGAAAGTCAGCTCAAACCTCAGTATGGACAGCACCCTCATCCTGATGCATATGAGAAATTTATTAAAAAGTCTTAGGTCAAAAATGTGTGTGGCATAAGGAGTGTCTGCATGAATGAGATGTCTTTCTAAAAGGCACCAGAAATACTTCTGTGAGAAAAATGGTTTCAGTCATGGGTGGCATCTTTAGCTCTCAGTATGATTTCTCACAGAATAACCATCTTCCAAAACTTGGCTTAGTCATGACAAAAAACCTAGTCAGTTTTTCTCTTCAAAGCATTTTTTTTAGTTCAAAATATGTGGACCTCTGAACATTAAAGTAAGGAAAGTTCAGCAACCCCAATACTAAATAAGAGATATTTTTAAGTGGGCTGAAGAAAACAATGTGGGAGAGTCAGGTTTCATCCCCTCTTTGATCAACAGGAAACACACTGTTTTTCATGCAGTTCTAATTGCAGTCAATTTGATGGCTTATTTGTGGTCTTAAACACAAAGTAGAAAGGTCCAAAATAATAAAACCACACTTGCAGTGAACAATAAAACTATATTGTTGCCATGACAAACTGCAAAGGGAAGTTAGAAAAGGCACAGAGCTAGACTTATCCTGACAACATCAGAACAGTGATAACTTATGTCTAGAAGTATTCACCCTTCCCCTGGCAAATGAAATATAGTAAACACATGAACTAAGATTAGAAAAATGAGAATTTTTAACATATCCATGATTGATAAAATAATTGTTGATTAGTTTTGTTGGGTTTCAACTCTTTTCTTTTTAAATGAATAATCCTAATACCACTCCAGCAGCCCTGGTCTTAATCTTGTAAATCTTATTAATCAATCTGAATCAATACTCAAGGGCTAATTTTTATCATAGATTCATTTTAAATGTTAGAATATCTGATTCCCCCTACTGAATCTGTTTTACAGTACTGTCACTCCACGGACTCCCAAGGAATGACAGGACTTCCAGTGGTGCAGCTGCTGAAAAAGAAATCATGCCTTAATACAATGGAAAGCTCTACATAAAGGTTAAATGGAATATAAGGAAATTTATAGTCTAAGAGACAATGGAAACAACTGACAAATGGAGAAGTAAAATGAGGAAAAGCTAATAGATATATAATAGTGAGAAGAACAGCACAAAGAATAGAGGAGGGACATGAGAAGGAAAGCAATCAGAAATGTTGATTTGTAATTGTTTTAAAAGGATGATGAAGCGCAGAAGGTGAGAAGAAAAAGAATTTGGTTTTAGGAATTGTCTCTTCATTACTGCTATCTTGGGGATGACTTTTATTCTACTTTTATGGCCCTTGTAATTCATCATGAAGAATGTTCAGGCTGCTTGCCAAGAGGATGTACAATCAACAGATCCTAAGTTAGAAGTCTGAAGCAGAGAAGATGGAAGTATTTTTCGGACTGGATTATGCAGGCACTCCCTGCCACTTCACAACTGCTCCTTGCCTGGCATTGCCCAGTTGACTGGCCACTCTCTGCTGTGGTGAAAAAGGATAGTTGCTGTACAGCTCCTCTCCATCAATATCACAGCTATATCTTCACCTTTTAAACTGCCACTAATCAAGGTCACCCCTCCCAGGATGCAGTTTCACTACCTACCTTGTACTTCAGTAAAGCTTTTGTCACTCTCTCCCAGGAGGTCTTCATAGAGATACTGTATGGTCTGGAAGAGATAGTGAGATCCAATGAAAACTGGCTGAAAGGCCAAGCCCAGATCATGGTGATTGGAGGTATGAAGCCTAGTTGGAGTCCAGTGATTAGTGGTGTACCTCAGGGTTCAATAGTGGGCCCAATCCCATTTTACACATTCATTAATGATCTAGATGATTGGTCAGAGAGTTTGCTGATTACACCAGATTGAGGAGTGACTGATACACCAGAGGGTTGTGCTGCCATCCAGAGGAATCTTGACAGGCGGGAGAAATGGGCTGAGAGGAACCTCATGAAGTCTGCATCTGGGAAAGAAAAATCCCATACACCATTACATAGTGGGGACTCTTCAGATGGAAAGTATCTCTGTGGAGAAGGACCTGAGAGTCCTGGTGGACACCAAGTTGAACACAAGTCAGCAGTGTGCCCCTATCACAAAGAAGGCTGTCTGCACTAGGAGGAGTTCTGCCAGACACTTTAGGAAGGTGATCCTTTCCTCTAATCAGCACTGGTAAAGCACATCGGGAGTGCTGTCAGTTCTGGGCTCCTCAGAACAAGAGAGAAGGATGCAGTAAAGGGACACAAAAATGATTGTAGACTCTCACAAGAGGTGAGTCTGCAAGCTGAGGCTGTTCAGCCTTGAGAAGAGCAGGTTCAGGGATGATCTCATCAGTGTGTATAAATATCCAAAGTGAGGGTGTAAAGAAGATGGAGCCAAGCTCTTTTCAGTGGCAGCCGGTGACAGGACCAGAGGTGATGGGCAAGAACTGGAAGACAGAAGGTCCTCTCAAAATACCAGGAAGTACTTTTATTTACTGTGAGGTTGACTAAGCACTGGCACAGGTTGCCCAGAGAGGTTGTAGACACACCCTCTTTGTCAGTATTCAAAAAAAAAAAAATCAGATCTGTTCCGTCCTCAACTGTTCTGTGATTTTGTGATCCCAGAGACAATTTCAGTAGTGACTCAATAAAATATTTTTGCAACTTTGAGAGGAAACATATGCACTAAGTTCACACATTTAAAAAATATTCCTTGAAAGACCCTATATTTTGGCCCTGATTTCCTAGTCACCCATCTCATAAAGGATTAATGTAACATTTGCTATGAAACATACATTTTTTTTTTTAAAAAAAGAAAGCATTTACTTGCCAAGTAATATGGCATTACTATGTCTGAGAAAACAAATTAATTTATCCCATACTTACTCTCTTCTCACTAAAATTCTCCTTTCTGCCAAGGAAACTTAACCCTGTGCTGAAGAAAGCACATGTACCATTTTTTTCTACTCACTTTTTATTTCCAGATTGTAAATTAGTCATAATTGTGCACTGCTTTTTGCCTAGTCTTCTGCCATACATCACCCTATGTGTATGTCTGTGCTTTCTGGAGCTGATCAGACACAGGAAATACATTCAACCTCATTTTTATTGTATTGACAGAAAATCAGCTTGATGTTGCCAACTTTAGCAACATCTTCATAATTCTCAGAATGCTTGAAAACTTAAGTGCCTCTGTAACAAACATTAATGTACCCACTCAATTATGTCACATACACTACAAAGCAGTAATTTTGCTTTCTGGTATAATGATTTGAAAATAAAAAAGGGAAATCAAACAAGTGGTTTGCAAAAATGATAATGAATAAAATCAACTGAATACTCTGAGGAGCATTTTTTGAGTGCTATAAGTATTTTCCCACCCTCTTCTTCATATACATGTGACTTTTTTGTAATAAAAGCAGGCAGTCTCCTTAGACTGTTAAAGACACCATCAATCATTGTTGTGCTTGGTAATGCTTCAATTACTCTGGAAAAATACCATCATTTTCATTGCTACAATCTGATGCATGGAAAATCCCACCCACTCCCTCCCCAAACAGTGATGTTTGCATATGAGAAACGTAGGCAGTGTTGGCAGGATGATGAACCATTAATAAACCTTTCTTTGTGCCTCCCAAGTATTTAGAAAGTGTACTGCATGACAACCAAGATCTTTGTAAGATTAGCTTAATGCTTTGTCACTTTATAGTTTTCTGCCTTGCTTTTTTCTCTAACAGCTTTTGTACATTGCATATTATACTTGACACTACAGTATCTTTGCAGCTGTTCCACTATAAGTTGCATAAGGTGCGAGTAGTGGAGCCATTTGGTAAGACATGGGACTGATACTGGACACCAGCTTATATGCAAATTATTTCCAGCATATTATTGCTATGGATTGTCAGAATCCACAACAGTACTGAGGATTTCATGTAATACAAAGTCACTTTCATACAAGAGGAGAAAATAGAGCATTTTGATGTAAAAGAAAAAAAAAAACAAAAAACAATAAAACAAAACAAAAAAAGTATTTCTTGCAAGGAAAAATGGTAAAATGGTGCCAACAGATCTTTCAGCCTTTTAAAAAACAGAATAGAAAGAAGAAAGGGAAGGGGAATGGCTGAGGGGGAAATGAGGAGGAGTAGGGGGAAAGGCAAGAGAGGGAGAGAAAGAGGAAGGGGAAAAGAAAGTATAAAGTATAGCAGTAGGCAACAACTTGGTGAGACATGTTAGTAAAAGACAGCCAGAAGGCAGTTGTGGATAATGTTATAGAGCTATGTTCTATATGTTCCATCTTCAAATGTTCTTTTTTTTACAGTCTGTGTAGTTTCATGTTGTTTTTATCTTCTGTTTGTGTGTTCAGTACTGCCCTCTATTAGATCTTGCTTTTAGGCAAGTCTTAAGACCTCTGCAGCAATAACTATTGTATATTAGTGCAATATGCAATTGAATAAGGTTTTGTTTCTCAGTGAGAACCTTAGATACCCAATATATCATCTGATATTTTCAGATGTTAGTCTGAATCTTTAGTATCTTTCTGTGCCCCCATGTGACCCCAGAACAGACAAATTGCTCTATTTCCTCGTGCTGTGACTAACAAACACCATGTTTTCTATCAGCAGGCATATGCAATTAACTTACTGCAGCCCCCTACGGTTTCCTGGAACTGTAGACTCTCTTCTCCCACTTTTCCACAGCATGTACAACGTAGCCCTTTGCAACAGCATAACTCCATACATTACAATTACTTTAACTCTGCTACTTTGAAGGCTTCACAGGCAGCAAGAAGGGGGAGTGGGAAGTGTATCTCATATAAGCCAGATAAAAGCACTGTGTTGAGAATCATAGTCTTCAATTATCAGAGAATAAATAATCAGAGAAATCAAAGACTATGATGTAATTACTTCAGATATATTTTAGAAGAGCACCTTATTTTGAAGAAATGTTAAAATCAATTTCAAAATCTCTCTCGTTTTCTCCCTTTGCTGTCTTTATCTCCTTGTAACATGTTTACCTCTATTCTACCTCTTTCACACTGGAACAGACACAGTCCAGTTCTGTTTTATACCTCCCATTTGAATTCAGGAATAATAACCACCTTGATTACTTTATGCATGTTGTTCTCCATCTCCTTTAGACTTGAAAAAAAAAAAAATTAAAAATAAGACACAACATAATTGTTGCTACCTGAAAAGCATAAAGCTTCATTCTCATGATTATTTGAACAGCTACCTTAGATTCACATTGTGAACATGCCAACAAAGGCAATAGAAGAGATTATTGTTATAGATGTAATAGAGTACTTCATATAAGATTTCTCCATTAATTTTACATAGATATTATAGGTATATTTATATGCAAAATTCAGTGCTACCTTTCTTCTATTTAGAACACTGTATCATATGCAAATATCTTTATGGAAAACAAAATCCCAAATCCATTTATTAATAGAAGAAATCTGTCAATACATATGGTTTATATGCTACTGAATGCTGCACAAGTTGTCTTTGACTCATCTATATCTAAATCAGCTGAAATAATTCCGTAAATCTAAACAGCCTAAGTAAATCTAAATTCAAATTCAGTTTTTAAAGGAGCTTTTTGACTGAGTCATATATTTTCACTTGACCAGATTCACAGTAAAATGCATTAACTTGTTATTTCCTGAATATTCTCAATTGAAAATACTGGAATATTCAAAGAGAAGAGTATTTTTCTTCATTTGCAAGGCTGGCCACTGGTCACTCCCCAGAATTGCTTTGTGTCCTGTACTGATGTGAACCAAGTTTTAAAACACCATTTATTCTTGGAAGTAGCTCCAGTCAAATACGTGATACCTGTTCATTACCAAGACTGCCAGATGAGCATCGCCATTGCTGCTTTATCTTTCCATTTTTTTTCTCAATAAAACCACTCATCAATTCATGAGGGTTTTGCAGGTTTCTAGAGCTTTGGCTATAATCAGGATATTAAAAACAGGCAAACAGGGAGCAGCACAGCAGTATTTATGATTTTTTTTTTTTTTCTCTTCTGGAGATGCACACACTGTACAAGACTAAAAAGAGCACAGATAAGGAACTTGACAGATTGTTCATTTCTGCTGTTTTTTAGTAAGATGAGGCAGTGATGGTGCCAATATTCTGTCATTTTGTTTAAATGCAAGATGGAAATAGAGGGAATTTGTTTCAGTATTTAAATCATTGCAAATCGAGTTAGCCTAAGTAAAGGCATTTTACAGAAAAGGTTTCATGGTTGTTATTGTCATTTAGGCATGACAAAACAGTGTAATGATTTCACGTTCAAGTTTTTATAGGCTTCCCTTAGGGTGCAGACAATATATTCAAAAGTCACAGCTAGTCTTGCTGACAAAACTTCCATGGCTCCTTATCCCACTTTACATCTCTCACACTGCAAAGAGAGAGACAGGAGCGGAAACTAGAAGTTTACTTGCAAATATTCTTTGCACTCTAATAACATTTCAGTTAATTAAATATTTACTAAACATTCTGGTCCCAAATCTCTTTTATAAACAAGTTCTAACAGACTGGCAGCTCCAAGGAGCTGGCTACAGCTCGTCAGTTCAAACTCTTTTAGTCCAAGCACACAGTTACAGAAATCAGTGAAAAACTGTGGTTTCTACCCACTTCAACGTGTCCAACTCCTAAATCCACACTGCTCCAAAACGCAGCAAACCATTCCAACAGTTCTACCCTTCCCCCCACCTCTGTGCAGTGCTTGTAAGCAAGCTTCTAAGTATATATGCCAGTTAGTGGTGTCCCGGCTTAGATATTAGAGGCAATGTGGTGTGAAAATAATGGCTGCATTAGTCACACACAGGGAGTCACAAATGAGTTACGCAGGCCCTCTAACCCAGCACCAGGCTTATTACCTTGGGCAGAGTACCATGCTTAAGCTGCTGGCCTGCCTGCAACACTGAGGCTCGTCTGAAGCTCTGCCAGCAGTGAGCAAGTTCAATTGTGTGGCATGGACATACACATAAGGTAGAAAGTGTCTTGTAAAGAAAACTGCTTTACACACAAAAGAGACATGTACTGTTTTCATCCAAACACAAGCACTCACTTCAACTCAGTCAGACATGTCATCTTACAGTGGCATGTGACAACTTTTGAATAGAGGAATGAACCGAGAACATCCAGTGTTAAACATATAGTATATAAGAGATTGAAACAAATGGCCATGAATTTTAGCTGAGTTTTAGTCATATCTTACATACACTGTTCATAGCAGAAAACCTTGCATGTATTTTCCAGTGAAATACAATGACTTAAAAAAAACAATTAAAGGAGCAGACCAATAACACCTCTCTAATTGTGACCAGAGATTTGGACTATTAAAGATATGAATGATACCTAATAAATTACAGTTATTGCATAGACCATAAGCTTACCAGGCAAGGATAATAATTACCTAGGAGAGCATTTAACACATAAATGATAGCTGAAAACAATAAAGGTAACTGCAAACAAATAATTTTCATAACATTTCTTTCTCTCACCCCTCTTAAGATGTTTCTTCTTTGCCTATGTTTGAATTTTTGCACCATTGCCTTAATAATCTGAGGAGAATAAACCCTCTCCCCATTCTAAGTGATATTTTGGTAATAAAAAATTAGCAATACAACAGACCTACACCATTCTCTCTCTTTTTTTTTTTTTTTTTTTTTTTAAATTCTCCTGAAATATACTGCTTTAAAAATGAGGTTATTATTACAATCCTTCTTTGATCAAAACTATTAAGTATGAAATTTTTAAAATGCTGGGAACTTCTATCACTTTTCCAGAAACAATATGAATGCTGTGTACTAGTTTTGCATGTCCAATGGGCAGACTATACAAGTGGCTGGGTAACAGTCAAAAATATGATGGTCAGTGTGACCTGTGAGATTACATGGGACTTAGTCCAATGTCTAGTGGAAACACATTTTCTTGCAAATCTTTTCTTATTATTACCAGAAATGGACAACGTTTCTGGTAGCATGAAGTGAAATGTCCAAGCTCTAAGTAGGAACAATGTGCTGCCACCTAAAAGTATGTTCAACATCATCTTCATTTTTTTGGTGGGAAGGAAGAGAGAAGAAGTAAAATAGGTGATGCCTGTTCAAAGAAACAGGACAACAGAGTCCTCAGGTCCAGTCAGATCACCAGTGTTACAGGAAAAAAAAAAAAAAAAAAAAAGAGGTGATTTTAAAGAAATTGCATCTGAATCAAAGCCTTTTGAGTATCCGGTGAGTATCCGGTATTGAGGTCCAGGTATGTATGCAATATGGAAGCATATTTTGCATAAAAATGTAGAGTTTAGACTTTAATGCACAGTATGTACAGCTGTGCATATAAAACATACACATTCATACTGTAACTTTCTTCAGTTTTAAAACCATATCTCCTCTAAATTCTGTCTTTTATCATACTGTTCACTCAAACCTCTTACCTACAGCAGCATATAAAGTGACTGGGACAGAAAATATGGAAATCAATGACCATAAGCTATCACAAACCAAAACTAAGGAATGTTCATAGGAAAGCCAACATACACAACTAACAGAAATTGTCCTACATTTTCATCTCAAGATCACTGTGGTTTACATTAGAAAAAAAGAAATAGTGTTTGGGGTAGCTGTAGCTACATCAGATAGGACTTTTAGGATAAAGCACTTTTAATACTATCTAAAAAATCATTAATTGAAAATCCTTCATTCTTTGACACATCACAAACACATTCATGACCATTGCTGGGGTTTTCAACCCCTCCTAGGCTAGGTGAAAATGATTAATTTTTTGGGGGGTTGGTTAAGGTCATAACACAGTCTGAGCTTTTTGAATTTATGCAAACTGCAAATGACTTGGATTTAAATATTATTAAGAAAGAAAGGTCAAAGTTTTCTTACCAGGGAGAACTTGTCAGAATTATTGAAGAACACTCCTGCCCAATCAGCATATCTGGACACTCAGAACAATTCCCAGAATTGTTCTCTGTCTCAGAATCTGTGTTTCTTAATCTAAATTCTCTCTGTCTAAGTCTGAACTTACACAGTTCAGAGACTAACAAAAAAAGTCATACAACATGGAATACAAGAATGCAAATGCCATGAAATAGTCCAAAAATATTAAGAGTGCATCTCCAGTTGATTGAGAATGGTCTCCTCTGTTGACAGCCAAATTCAGCTGGAACATTGTCTGTCCTCAATGAGAACAACTGAACTCATAGCACCTGTTTGGCCACACAGCACAGGGTCATTCTTACAGATATCGGTCTCCTCAAACTTGTTATGAGCCACACTCCTCTTGTAGACTAGTCTGAGCTGCAAACTAAATGATCACCAAATACACCCTTCATCTGGCATGGTCAGCACTGGCTGCTGTATATCAGCTGAAAGGGACTTGTCAAAGGGTCTCTGCCTTGTTGCCTTACCTTGCACTGCTCACACATTTGTCAGGGGGAGCTGTGCCTTTAAACACCTTTAATCACTTCTGGCTGGAAGGACTAAAGAAAAACCTCAGCTGTTTTGCTGTGATCTTGTCAACAATGCTATAGGTATAAGAATGCTGAACTAGGGCACCAAAACACTGATTAACCAAGCACTTCACCTTCAATGAGGGTCATCCTTTTATGGATATTATGACAGACATGAAGAGACTCTCTCTTCTGTGCTCTAAATCAACCACCGAATTCATTTACTGCTTTACCTTATTTGAAATGAAAATTTTATTCTTTGTCTTTCAGTTACCATGCCTTCTAAATCCTCTCTAGGTATGGGTGGCTTGAAAGCTAGGCTAAAGAAAATGGTCCAGGATAAGTGCTAAAAAGACAACACCTTGTAAAATCGTAGACATTCAGTTAAGTATCAGCATATTAGTATGTCAGTATTTTTCCACATAGCTTCTATACATAACTTTTAAATACTTGCCTTTTAACACGGCAGCTGTAAATACCTATGACATACTACATAAAAACTTTATACCTTAAATACATCACTAAATATTTATATGTTCAATAAACAACTAAAAAACCTTGGTGCTGCCTGATGATTCATTTTGTAAATGCACTCCTTAGTAAACTACATTTAGAAAAAGTTGATTTTTTAAAGATGGTTGAGTGGAAAATGCAGCTTATATAAGAACATTAAATAGTAAAAACTAAGTCATTTAAAATAATCCATTGTATTATGAAATATGATTTGCTTTACTATGCAAAAGTCATATTCATTGAATGGAGTTTTAAATAGGCTGCATTGTATTGTATTTTACCTTCAGGGACCCTGGGAGTTTATTCTTTCTAATGAGCTGTGTACGACTCACTTAGAAGCTTCATTTTTTTATTATGTATCTGCTTTAGAAATTGTCTTTTTTAAACAAATTCATTCTTTTCCTAGGCATTGCGTTAACTTCATGGGATAATATGTGAAATGCTCACAGTTTTTCCAAGAGTTTAAAAATTATATATATTTTCAAGCAGACTATTTACATTAGTGATATCCACCACTAGAATAAGATAGTCCTTTCTGACTCCATTTTTTATTGCTACCCAAGTAGGTGTTGTTGCTATTCAAGTAGTTTATTCAATGACACTAAAGAAAAAGAAAATCCCATTAGCAATATGAATCCTTATTTAGGCAGGTTCAAATGGGAAAGAAAAAAAAAAGTAGGTGGAGGAAATAATCTTGAATAATCTTGGGAACCTTTTCAAAAGGTAGAACGCTGACATTTAAGCTTTGCAAATGAAACTAAGACACCTTAAAATATTTTTTCTATACTAAGCTTATTTAGGATTTCATGGACGGAAAAGGGTTTGGTAAACTTTCGTAGGCTTTAGCTCACATCTTATCTATACAGAACTCTGTATGGCAATATTTGTCAGAATGCAAGACTGAGGTGTTCTGAAAGACAGGGGTTAGATATATTTCGAGCCACCTTCGTGGTTATCTCGCAATGGTAAAGTCCATCACAGTTCGGATATATATAGCTCAGATATACATAGTATATACACAGTTAAGGTACATACAAATATCAGATCCTCTTCCTCCACACATAACTCTCAGATCATTATCCTTTGCTTATTCTTTACTATCAAGTTCTTCACAGACATGACTTACATCACAGCATTTTTGTCAACTCTGCCACAAAACCTAGGAGATATGAATTAAATGACTCCCTGTCAGCAAACTCAAAGAGTGGTCACTATTTTGTCCAATAGCACATACTGAAGCCTTGGACCTGCTCATAACATTGTGTATTCAAACACCTACGTGGGCTGGGAAATCATCTGGAGAACATAATGGAAGAATACTTGGGCTGGGGCTACTAAATACAAAACCACCACTGCTTGCTTAAAAACCTTGTGGTGCCACAGATGGCTTGAGGCAAGAACATAAAACAGAATTTATCCTGAGCTTACACTAGGGCTGTTGATCTGGATGAGCTTTTATTCAGACTCAGTATTCACAGTATCTCCATTCTCATACTACGGATACTAAAAAAAAAAAAAAAAAAAAAAAGGTAAAAAAAAAAAGAAGTAAAACACGACATTCTGACTAACACTAATGCTTCACTGTTTGAAACTAATGAAAAGCAAATGCACAGCATTTGGGATCTTCTCAAACATGATTGTTAAATCAGAAATTAGGAACAGACTAATCTGTGGAAGTGTGAATTCCTCAGTACTCCTGCTAAATGCTCATTGCTTTCTCCTGCTGTGTTCAGTGCCCTAAAACTGGGCGTGCACACAAGCTGCTCTCAGGCTGGGGCTCCTCCTCAGTTATACAAAAGAGAAGGAGGGAAAAGTTATTCAGATGCGAACAGCAGAAGACAAGGGAGTCATTCCCACTGCCCTCTTTTGCTCACATCCTATGGAAAGGAAAAAGTGAGCGCATTGACACGCAGGGATCCCACTTAGCCCAGCAGGCTGGGCAGAAGCTTCACCCTGAAGAGTTGGGACAGGTTGGTGGAGAGGCTGTTGGCAGAATGCAACAGTGCAAAAGAGTGACAGCCAGGAAGTAAAAGACCATTACAAAATTGTAGGAAAGGAGAGCACCTTCCTGCTTCACATGTTGTGAGACAGCAGAGTGGCTTCCTGGGACTGTTTCTTGGTCTCTGGAGTGGAAACACAAAATCTCATCTGCTCCTGCAGAGCACTGTTCTCATTCCTCCCTGCTGACGTGCAAGTACTCCTCTCTTGAAGAGGAGTGTCTAAAACTGTTGAACACTGATATCTCTCCCATACAAGGTATCATTTCTGAGGCAGTCATGGCACAGAACTAGAAGCTAAAGAGTGATTTTTCTGTGCAAGTTCTTGTCCTTTATGACTGAAGGCAGTTCTCATTGTTGTAGAGGCTTCTTTCTGGCCTTTTCCCCCCCCCAGTGCCACCACAGATACTGCATCTTACAGTTCCTGTTGGGACTGTTTGACTTTTATCTTTTTTCCTAATTATTTGGTAGCTATTGTAAACAGTTCTGAGGGAACCCAAAACTTTATGAGCACTACCTTATCCTCATTTCACAAATTCATCTAATTTGATCCACCTGAGTTCAAAACAAATTGCCAAATCCAAAAATACTAAATAAGCCTTTTCTTCTTTCCTCTCCTCTTCTCTTTTCTTTGTTTTTTTTTCTACCTATTGTTTTCCCAATGCAAACAGAAGCACTAGGATATAAAATGCTAACTCTCATCCCCAAACCCCTAAGATAACCTTCTGCTGTTCCTGCAGTTATTGCTGCCAGCACTGTCAGCAGCTCCAGTGCTTCTATAGCAACAACTACTTCCAACTGTGCCATACTTGCAAGTAATTTAGGTGCATAAGACAACAACATTTTAGTGAGGACTGCATGTTATACACTTGAAACATAGCATTTATCACTAAACCCTGAGCCTGCCTCAAATTGTAATTCTTCTGTATCCCATCCACCTCCTCACATTTTCCTGGGCAATATCAGTTTGCAAGGAAATATTCAAAGAAAAAAAAGCTCCCACTCTTACATTAAATATAAACAAACAAAATGCACAGAAGCTTTGCAGCCAGAAGAGCATCCCAGACAATTACTGGCAGGTAAGCATAGACATCAAGGTAGGCTGATGATTTTAAGCAAAACTGAAGCAGCTGGAGCATTTCTCCTTTGTTCAGGAATCTGCCCTTTGTCTTGTATTATGCAGGGTTTCATCTCTTCAGAGTCCTAAAGACATTGATACCAGAGAGGTAATCTAAATCCCAAAACTTTCTTGTCCAATCCACAATATTTCGTTACTGTCTGTCATCAAGAAAAGAAACATAGGCAGGTAGAGAGAGAAACATGTGCAAACAGAATTTTTCCCACTGCTCAAGATTACCTGAAATCATGAGAGAAACATGGGACATAATGGGATAATGTAATTCTGTTATGCCTTTTGACATGATAACATAACATTTATTTACTTCCCTGGCTGGGTTTTCTGTATAATGCATTAAGATTTGAAGAAAAGGGTGTATGTTATAGAAGCATAAAGCTGAATCAAACAACAATATTTACTGGACTTGGAACTCATCATGTACACAAACACTTCTGCTTTCTTAGCAAGGCTCTGTAAACTCCTGTAAATTGTAGCTCCTTCTTCAGAGATCAATAAATGTGAAGATTTCACACAGCATTTCCAGAGGTGCCAGCTCCTGCAGTATTCAGTCAAGATGTCACCTAATGCAATCACCTAAAGCCTAGAATTAGTGGTAGGTTCTGCTCACACAAGTCAATTTCGAGCAATAATTACAGTGAATTACAGATATAAAGTTCAGAGTATGAGAAGGTCCCAGCTCCTGATGTCTTTCTTTAGCGCTCAAGTTCACCCTCATAGTTTTTGTAATTGGTACCAGGAGAGTTCACACACTTGTACATATTTACTGTGTCAGCACCGTATTCATTCTCTATATTTTGCTCATGTTCCTGGATTTCTATTCACATTGATAAAATTAATACAAAAGTGCATGCAATAGAAAACTCTTCTAAATGAGAAATCAAATACTTGTGTTTCTTTATTCCTTTTCTAACACAGCTGAAAAATCAGAGAAATATTTTAAACAGTGTGAAAATGGTATATTCATGTTTGTTTATCTTTTGTCACTTTTCATACCACTTCTCAATGTAGCAGCCTATAAAAAGACATATATCTGCTATTTCTGACAAAAAGACAATGTCAAAATCACTTAATCCCTCCTCCACAGAAAGGAAAAGGGCCAAATTTTGCCTTCTGGCCAATAGAGGGCAGCTTGCTTCCTTCCCCAAATCCATCAAGTCATACTTTGGGGAACCGCTTGTCGAGGTACCTGCAAAACTCCTTTAATCACCAGTTTAAATTTCATCATCCCAAATCAGTCTCCTGAATCAGTTTGCAAGGGAGTAAGACACAACTCACTCTCCATAGCCTAAACCATAAGCCTAACATGAAATAAAGATGCAGTGCCATAGCCAGAAGTTGGCAAAAGCACAGACTAGACCAGCAAGCAAAAGACAGAGACCTGGTTGTCATCAGTTTGTAAGAGGTCCATGCTGCAGTATGTGGAGGGTTTTTTTGCTGTGAACAGTCCAGTGCTTAGCTCTCTAAAACATTAGCTAATATCAGAAACTTTCTGCATAACCTGAATCAAGTTCAAAAGTGAATGAAACATATCTTTGCCTCAGTGGCACCATGGGGACAAAATTTGAAGATTCTTAAATTCTCATTTGCAACCTGCAAATCCTGTGGGCAAGTTGCGCATAGTTTCCAGGCAAGGTGGGGGAAGCAGAACTTATTAACACAGATAATTAAGCAAAGTAGGGCATTAACTGAGGCTGACACGTAAGAGAGATTATAAATCCTGTAGACAACTGACAACAAATGCAAGAAAAGGTAACCAAAATTGTCTGTCGACATTAGTCTTTTGGGAAAATTTAATGAAGGGGATTGTTACCTGGAGTTGTCTGCCTTGGCACTGTCGAACCTTTTTGGCCTAGACTCTGCTGAAGAATAATTATATACTGTAGAACCCTTGTCACTGTGAATGAAGAGACCACAGTTTGCTGGCTGGCAATTCCGCCTATATTAAAGTCTGAGGATTTTGATAAGCTCTCAATTTTTACCTGTTCCTGCCACAGCTCTGTGTCTACTTCAGACTTGTTTCCCACTGCAGAACTTCTAGGATTTTCCTCCCACCACTGCTCACAGCTCTTGCCTTCTCATCTTATGTTTCTCACCAGAAGCATCTACTGGCTTAATGCTCAGTTTTGTCTTTCTTCCTACCCTAAAACTGAAGGAAAATATGAAACGTAATTCCTTCCTCTGGGGGGCTCACCACTGCATTGTGTCCTGCTAAATAATTCTTATCATAGACTATTTGTCTGTGTGCCTGAGAAAAGCACTTCTCCAAATCAAATGCTATGTCTTTTTGGACTAGTGCCCTCCAAACAGACATGAAAGAAGACAGACATGATCCTTCCAATTCATTCTCTTAACCTGCTCCTTCACTCATTTCCAAATATGCAAGTAAAACATTGTTCTACTCCATCAATAAATTCAGCATCATACTTTCTAGAATGAAGTTAAACAATTTCTCACAAAGGCCTCTTCATCAATTTTTTTTTTTTTTTTTGCCCCAAATACACTTTTCTCTGTCTATATTTTTCTTCAAGGAAAAATTAAACATGTATGTGATGTCTCAGTACTGTTCTTAAAGTATGTGCGCATACACTAAAGCCTTGTTTAGGAACAGAACACAGAGGATCAACATTTCCAATAGTGATCTGAAGGCATAAAGACGCCCCAAACTATTCCAAACTACATGCAGAATATCAACATGATAGACAAAGGAAGAACTCTGAAAACATCAAGAAAGTGTGAGTAGAATTTTTTTGGGAAAAAAATTATTTTAGTCTCTCACTGAATTAGATGGTCCTGAAAGCATTTCTCAAACTATTAGAGAAACACTGAGAAGATTCAAAAGACTGTAACAAAAAATGGAAACAAAGAGTCTCATGCTTCATAAAAGACCTGACATTTGCTTCAAATAGAAATTATTATAGCATCAACTAAGATAATCCCAAGTGTTGAGAAATCATAGATCCAGTTACAAAGGAATAATGGTATTTCACTAGTCATGGTATTTTCTTGTAATGATATGTACCTTTTTTCATTTGTGTGCAGTATTTATATCTTTAGAGTGCTCTCTGCTCACATACTCATACTTCTCTGCAAACTGAAATGAAAAACATAAAGTTTATTGATGATGCAATCACAATGCAGCTATACCTGTATACTTGGAAAAAACAGAAGAAAAAACGGAAGAATAAAGTTTTTTATTTAATCATAGGAGTCCATCATCTTAAACTTTAAGCAAGATACCAGAATAAAACTGTAGAAAGCAAGAAGCTACTAGGTTGACCTGGCAGTCTTCTAAAAAGAGTGCAAAATACATGACCCTATATGTCTAATTGTTCACCTCAGAGAGGATGGATGCAGAGCTGGTTCACGGAGAGAGGCTCTGGCCGTAAAGAACAGCACACTCCAAATACCATACTGGAGTCAGGTCCAGGTGAATGCTGTGACTTCAGCTGAATCCTGCTCAGAGGATGAGAAACTGTCTCAGCATGAATGCCCAAAATCACACACAGGTCCCACTCTAGCTTATTTAATGCAGAGGATAAAAGTAGGATGACATTTGCATCCTCTCCAAACATACCATTTGAGAATAAAAATTATTTATTTGTCATTAGTTACCACAATCTAAAGCTCATTATTGGCACTAATTCTGGTTTGAATTGGATCTTAGTAAAAAAATAGAAAATGTTTTCACCCTCCTACTAACCTTCCAAAGGGCAGTCAGCCAAAAAGCAAACTAATATCACCACCGCAGTTTGATAATGTAATCCTGCTTGGCATTTTGCTTCATGCCACTGTCACACATGCAGGCAAAATAAAGCTGTGTGAAGATCTTGTTCTGCACTGAAGCAGTTCACTTATTCAAAAGTTTCTTTGCATGTATTTCCAAAATTATTGGCAACCTTACCACAAGAAACCCTGAAAGACCAAGTGTGGTGAGGAACTGACGTTGCTAAAAGTGAATTTGAAGCCACTTAATTCAGATTTTGTTCCCTCCACTTCTTCCTCTGCTTCAGGTGCAATCAGGTTTGGAAACACTGAAAATGAAGAGGTCATTGCTAACAGGAGACTTCAGTGGGCTACAGTAAAAAGAGAAATCCTTGAGATAAGAGTCTTGTTTTGGCTCTTGACTGATTAGAACAAGGAAATAAATAAGCCCTGATGTGAAAGGTTGTTACTATATCACAGACCTGCAGGAATATATTCAACATGAAGGAGAGAACCAAGCAACACATTAGTTCAGAACTGATTCTGTATTTCCACAAGACATTATTCATAAAGACTCTTTCAGATTAACCATATGTGGGTTAATTTCTCCTATAAGGTAGACATGAAACCAAAACTTACTGAAAAAATAACCTAGCCTTGATATCAGACTACAAATAAAAACAAGCCTCCCTCTAGGGTTTGCTTGTGATGAAGAATACCTTAAGAGCAATTTGCTAATTTCTGTAGAAACAAAATCAGACACAGCACATGACTACTGAAGCAGTGAAACAGGCATATTTGTACCTGTGTAAATATGGCCTTGTATGTGTTGCCACCATACTTTTTTTCAGAGGTGCAGAATCATGAAAAGCTGAAGAAGCTTTCAATTACAACTATATTCAGAGTTAGTCTGGCTTGCAAGAAAGCTGAGAGGAGATTTCAAGAAGGTGCTTGATTCCTACAATTTCTATCTATTAATTATGTCATCCAGTTTGGTCTTATCAGAAAGCAGCATTAAAAAAAATGAAGGAGAAGACGAAATGCTAAGACAGAAACAAGTATTTAATTTTATTTTTTTTTTTTAAAAAAGGGAATAATGATACCATAGAGCTTCTAATTCTCATTCCTTTCACTAAATACTCTTCTCTTGTAAAGCCCCCTTTAGAATGAAGAAGTGGTATCCTCTGTCTTCATGAGTATATGCATAATTATAGATAACTGGCTTACAGGTATTTCAGTCAGCATTATTAAACTCATCAAATGAAAGTTGTTTGTGAGGCTCAGTCACGCACAAAGAATTGTCCATTTCTAATGACATTAATTAGTAATCTTTGACCACAACAGGTTTGTATACTTGAGCTAGCAGCAGCACTCTCAACCCTTGCCGTGACTTAGAGAGCTCAATCTGTGTAGCTTATCAACAGGATTGAGAGGTGACTTGATTACAGAGTGTAAGTACCTTCATAGGGAGAAAACATAAGGACTCTCTGATCTAACAGGGGCAAAACAAAAACCAGAAGCTGAGAACTGAAGTAAAAAAAATTATGCAGGAAATAAAGCACACATTTTTCTTAACAAAAAGGAAATAAACCACTGGAACTAGGTCCAGAATCTCCTATAATCTCAAGAACAACATTGGATGCCTTTTAGGAACATATGCTTTATCCAAAAACTGTGTGCTTAAGCAGAAACACAGGTTATTGTGCTCCACTACAGGGTATCTGGGGGAATTCAGTGTCCCATGAGATGCAATAGATCACACTTCAGCATTTATTACTGTTGAAGAGGTTTTTTTACTAAGCAAGATGAAGTTGCTGTAAAACAGGCAGGCTTCCAAGCACACAAGCCTTCCTTCAGGTCTGACATAAACTGAAGTAGCAACTTAAAATGCAAAAAAAGTTGAAAAAAATTGCTCTAACTTTGATTGTTGTTCCATATCCTGGGTTGAAATGGAAGGGGTTAAAATTGAGGAATACTGACACGGAGCATGGTGCTTTATTCTATTCCCTTTTAAATGACTGCTGGTGATAAAGGAATAGACTAGAACATGCCTTTTAACAATAAAACATGAATAGAATAACTACTGTCCCTTCTGTGCTTATCCCACATGCTTTGTTAGCTTTGTTAGAACCTGTAACAGGAACAGAGAAATGTCTATGATGGCTCAGTCCTTTCTTTTTATTTTGAGAACTCTGAAAGCTTTCTGATGGGCACCTCAGCCAAGCTCAACAGCTCTTTCCTACTGTCCAATTAGATCTTGTCATGGGAGAAGGAAGCCATATTTAAAGCAATATCACAGGCTCCAGTACCCATTAATAGTCTCCTGAACAGTTTAGTTGTCTCCCTGCACAACAGTTCATTGATTATAAAGTAGTGGTCAGACAAATTCACAGCATGAGGTTCATAAGTGTTATCCCATTATATCAGTAAAGCTATGTTGATGTATGACAACTGAGAAAGTCCAGAAGTTTTACCCTAGTCATTGTCAACCAGTATTTTTCCATTGTCCCATCTGTTGGGTTTTCACTTTAGAGGTTGAGCTATGCATGTAGTATGGCAATAATAAGGAAAAAGTATTTCATTCACTTTTGCTGTGACACTAACAATAACTATTTCAATTAGCAAAGCAGTTAAGTCATTATAGGAAAATCAAGCTTTCAAACTGTCTTTATTTAAGTGTGAGAATCAAGAATAACTGCTGTGGTAAATTCCAAAGAGGATGTCACCTCAGCTGCAGATTTTTAACAGCAATATTTCAGCGACTTCAATATATCTCTGTGATAAATGATGACGTACCATATAGGCCTGTCTCATGATCTTGAGATGTTTATTCAGCCAGCCTTTTATTTAGCATAGTATTTGTTGATTGTAAGGTGAGGTAAACTGTGTCCTGAAGAAACATCTATGAGTTTGCTGTATTCATCTAACTAACGGGACTTACTTAAGCTCTGTAATTTAAGTAACCCTCTTAGTAACAATGTTCCTAGAGCTCCTTAAGTGGAAACTGTCTTTTCCACGTAAATGTTCTGCAGACCTCCACTGATAACTAGCAATGAACACTTGTCAAAAAGACAAAAATTATCAAACACAGAATGACAGTGGAGAGTTGAGCACTTGCACTGCAGAACATCAGCATGGTACAGGCATATTTTTCCCTGTCCATCACTCATTCACATTTTCCCTTTTACTGCTGTCTTGTGCCCTACTTTATGGGCAGGAAGATAACTTTATAGACTATTTCTCTAGTCAAAGCATTATTAAAAGCATAGAGAACTTCAACTCCCCTTGATCCTGACACAGACCATCTAATTAATATCAGTAGGGCAATTAAAGCACATTTTATGAATTGAAAGAGTGCACGAATCCATAGCTGGTTTTCAGTCAATAATGAGTACAGCTATGGATAACTCAGAATTGAATGGACCAGAATAACAACACAATAGTAACTGGGCAACAATAAGTTGCTGTGCAAGCAACTGTGACTTACTCTAATAGTAGCTCATAACAGTAGGTGCTTACAGACAGTGACCTTGGTTTAGCAAAGATGTTTAATTAGAACTTGAAACACTTCCTTAACAGAGTACTACAGCATAATTTAACAAGATGGTTTATGAAAAAGGCACATACTAGATGTAATTTAAACAGTAAACAAAAGAAGGAGAAAACCCCATCAGCTTGTGAAATTCTTCTGTGGTAGAATTCTTCTGTGGTAGAAGTACAAAAGCTCTGTGTACTTGGACCAAATTTCTGTAGCAGGTAATCCCACCTTAATATACAGCAATCATATTCAGCTACTGAAATCACATGCTTGTAATAAATACAATTTTTCCTTTCTTACTACAATGTATAATGATGTGGATATGGATACACTTGAAGAGAATGCTAAATCTTGCGCTGATTTAGGATCTTAAAATAGTTGAAAACATAACTCCACAAAAATCTGCTAGGAAATCCATTTCACCAATAATCATAGGTCCAGATAAACTAAGGTCTCAAATGCAGACTGCATGTTTTAGTAGCAGCACCAGCAACTCAGTACAGCAAATAAGAGAGTAAAAGTTATTACACTCAGAGAAGTGGAGAAGAAATCTCAGTGGACCAGTCTATTCAATAAAAATGATTACCAGATCACTAAAAAGGAGACCTTTCTTTGGAATTCATGTCCACCTGTAAAAAAGTATACTGGCTCTGGCTGGGATGGAGTTAATTTCTTCATAGCAGTTTTTATGAAAGATTTGTGATTAAAAATGTGTTAATAACACACAAGGCCATTGTTGAACAGTGCTTGAACAGCATTAAGGCTTTCTCTTTCTCCCACCTTGGCCCCTCCAGCAAGTAGGATGGAGGTGCACAAGAAGCTGTCAGGGTACACAACTGAACCTAGCTGGTCAAAGAGGTAACCCATAACATATGACATAGTGGTCAACAATAAAACTCAGGGAAATGAAAGAGGAAGGGGGTGGAAGTGATGTTCAAGTTAAGAAATTTTTCTTACTCAGCAACTGTTAGGTGTGCTGAGACTGCTTTGCTGGAAATTGCCTACAGATGGCAAGTCCTCAATTAATTTCTTATTTTAGTTTGCTTGCATGTACAGGGCTTTTTCACTTGCAAAACTGTTCTTATCCTGATGTATGACATTTCAACATCTGCTTTTCTGATGCTTTTCCCATCTCACTGTGAGGAGAGTGAGTGAGAAGCTGGTGAGTACTTGGTTGCTAGCCGTGGTCAACACACCATAAGAAGGCAAAAAGTCCAAATACAGAAATCTAGAAGAATAGAAAAAGAAAATGGTGAGAAGGACTGACAGAAGAAAGTTACACAATGTCCAGTTCTTGCATTTGCTTAATCCCATGCTACCTGAGGCAGAGAGGGCCTGGCTCTGAGGTGGCAGGCCAAAAACCCTCAGTACATTTCCTTTTATATGAAAGAAACAGAAGGCAGAAAGCAAACCATTCAGCTGATGCTAAAAACATTTCAGCCAGTGAATGGAGACTTAAAATCCAAAATCAAAATGTCATCAAAAGCAGAATTATTTTATTATAACTAACTTATGGAAAGCATAAAGAATGTGACTAAAGAAGAAAGAAACTAGGGCTTAGTTGTGTGCACCTCGTAGACATTCTCCCCACCTATTCCTGCAGAAAGGAAAAGATAGAAACATACATATCAACTACGTAACTTTTATTTTTTTCAAAAAGCTTAAAGCAAATTTACTTCATGAATGGAAAAGAAGTTTAAATCAATTCCTTTGTAGTTCAAGTTCTTGTGACTTTGCTCAGAAGTTCACTCTGCATTTCTAAGTCTCTATCTGCCAGGTTCATAAGATAGGGCAGAGAAGGTTTCCCTTGCACCACTTTTCAGGAGCTGCAGAAGTCTGAAGAGGGCAGAATCAACAGCAGGACAACTTAAAAAGAAGATGCTAGTAAGTTTTGTGTGACATTATTCACCAACTCCCAGGAACTGCCTTGAATATTGTAGGAATTGTTACATATTCCCAAGTCTTTCACTACTTTGGGATTCACTAGATATGACTACAAGAAGTTTTCTTGTGCCACATACAAAGCAAGTTGGCAATTAGAAATGTACAGCAGCATTCCTGATGTCATCCCTTTATTCCTTCTGGAACATAAAGACTCTAGGGTTCTGCAGTACAGTGATTTTAGAAAGAAAACATGAGCAGCAGACCTTTCTTTGGGACCACTCAAAACAGAATTAAGTATAAAGTCCATAGCTTAAATCACATCTTTCTTCTGGTACTCACTGTTCTCCAGAGAAAAGTGGAAACTAGGTTACATGGAAGAAACTGTTTGCTGTTCTGTCTTCTCCAAAAATAATAAATTTGCTCACCTTCAATCTTGTATTACTTCCTGAACTTAAAATATATTCCAGGAGATACTGGAGAGGGTCCAGCTGAGGACAGATGATCAGTGATCTGGAGCATCTCTCTTATTAGGAGATACTTCAGGAGCTGGGCCAGTTTAGTCTAGGTAAGAGAAGACTGAGACAGAATTTAATGAAAACATATAAATATCTCAAAGATGGCTGTCAAGAGGATAGTGCCAGACTCTTTTTAGTGGTAGCTCATGGCAGGAAAAGAAGTAATGACCTAAACTAAAACACAAGAACACAACAGCATGATGAAGAGCTTCTTTACATCAAGAGTGACAGAGCACTGGAACAGACTACCCAGGGAGGTCCCTGGAGACGTCGAAAACCCACCTGATGCATTCCTGTGTCACCTGCTCTAAGTGACCCTGCCTTGGCAGGAGAGGTCAGACTAGATGATCTCCAGAGGTACCTTCCAACCCTAACTATTCTATGATTCTTTCTCAAGATCCCGTGTGACAGAAAATAAAAAAGTTTTGCTGAAGACTTAGTTGTCCACTTTATGTTTATTCACAAAAAGAAAATATTGGTTTTTTTCTCCTCCTAAAGTACTAGAGATCAAATGGAAATAACTGGTTACAGACTTGCCTTGCTTATGTTAATCAGTCCTTCACCTCTTTATACTTGTGTCCAGTATACATTCATGCAACTCTTTATGTAGTGCCTGGTCTAGCTTGTTTTTCTAACTTATTGTCACTTGAGAAGATCACCTGTGATAAGATGATAAGATCACAAAATAATGTCTTCAGGAAAAGAAGGATAGATAGGCAACATTCAAGTATGAAAACAGTAACACAGTTCATCCTACTTTAAATCAGACATCAAGAAGGATCCAGATTTTTACTTTCCTCAAGTAACTATAAAAAGATCCTTAGGTCACTAGTTCAAATACAGGATGTGCTACAGAAAAGTAAAGGCAGGTGACATCTTCCCACTCTTTAGCTTTACAGTCTTCCTCTTAGATCCCAATTAACCTAACCAGATCATTAGCATTAGAATCTAAGATGAAACCTGCATGTGGGATTTAATTTGAGGAGTGTGGGGGGGCATTTGTAAAATTAATAAGTCCCAAATTTGTTTAGCATAGGAACAAAAAGAAAGAACAAAGATCTTGATAATTCGGGGAGGGAAGAACTCACTTATTATATTTCATCAAGCCTTGCAAAAGCTGAGCAAAGACTACTAGTGAAATCTGAAGGATTTGAATTTAAAAAGTAAAAGTACACAGGTGCTAGAGACCTGATGTCAGAGGAGACAAACCAGCAAAGCCCAAAACATATCCAAGTGGCAAAATACCTCAAAATCAGGCCTAGCTGTAGGCAGAAAAGATGAGAAACCTGCCCCATTTTTCTCACCTACAGAGAAGGAAATACAGTATTTGCAACCTCATATAGGTGTGCTATCCACATCGTCAGACAGTCCAGACCACCAGAATGATAATGAACTACTGGTGAATCCAAGTTGAATATTTTCAGAAAAGGTAATAAAAATATTTTAAGGCAGTTGCCACAAATTTTCTCCAGAAACACAAAAATAGCTCTTATTTTTACCCACATTATGTTTTTTGGAACATGACATAGAGCAAGCTTAATAATTAATATCTTAATATAAAATTTTCAAAGATTTAGTGCCTGAAATGGTTTAAATCTTGTGTAAGGATACTCTAAACATAGGAGCATATTTTGGATTAGATAACTCTGGGTATGAAGATGAGGACTTCACACTGGGCCAGTGTGTTTCCTTCACATCAGTGGTACCTTAGAGTGCTGTTAGCATGGGGTTGTTTTGCACAACTTATGCATCATACCTAATAGAAAAGGATAGGTTTGCAGAGGGTGTGTGTTTATGAACAATCATATAAAGCTTTTGCAATTTTAATCTTTTGTCTGAGATGAGTTATTTTGACCACAGTTTCTTAAAATCAACAGTTGCTAAAGAAAATTAATAATATATTTTCTGTATGATTGATTTATTTTTGTAATATTTAACTACAATGTTAAAATGAAAAGTGTCATTCTGTCATCTCATACTAAGAGATTTTGTGGAACAAGGGGAAATTTTAAAGATGAAAATGCCTTGTTTAACTGTGCTGGGTTGACCCTATCTGGGAGCCCGGTGCCCACTAAAGCTGCTCTGTCACTGCCCTCCTCAGCTGGTCAGGGGAGAGAAAATCTAATGAAAGACTTGCTTTAGCTTACTGTCAATTAAATTAGAGTAGGGTAATGAAAAATAAATCCAAACCTTAATACACCTTCACTCCACTCTTCCCGTCTTCCCAAGCTTAACTTTACTCCCCGTTTTCTCTCTCTCTTTCTCCACAGCAGCACAGGGGGATAGGGAATGGGAGCTGCACTCAGTTCGCCACACATTGTCTCTACCACTTCTTTCAGTTCAAGGGGAAGAATACTCACACTCTGCCCCTGCTCCAGCACGGGGTGTCTCCCACAGGAGACAGTCCTTCACAGTTTCCAACGCGAATCCTTTGCGTGAGCTGCAGTTCTTCATGAACTGCTCCAGCAAGGGTCCCTTCCATGGTGTGCAGTCCTTCAAGAAGCTTGAGTCCCCCATGGGATCACAGGTCCTGACAAAAAACTTGCTCCAACATGGGCTTCTGTCTCCATGGAGCCCCAGGTCCTGCCAGGAACTTGCTCCAGCATTGCCTTCCCATGGAGTCCCAGACTCCATTGGGCATCCACGTGCATCATTGGGGGGGGGGGGGAGGGGCGGTCCTCCACGGGCTGCAGGTGAATATTTTGCTGCACCATGGACCTCCATGGACTTCAGGAGGCCAGCCTGCCTTACATGGTCTGCATCCCGGGCTACAGGGAAATCGCTGCTCCATGCCTGGAGCATCTCCTCCCACTCCTTCATTGACCTTGGTGTCTGTAGGACTGTTGCTCTCACATATTCTCACTCCTCTCTTCTCTGGCTGAAATGCTGTTGTGCAGCAACATTTTCCCCATCTTCAATCTGTTATCCCAGAGGTGTTACCACTGTTGCTGATGGGCTCAGCCTTGGCCAGTGGCAGGTCCATTTTGCAGCCTGCTGACATTGGCTCCATTGGACATGGTGGAAGCTTCTATCAGTTTCTCACAGGAGCCACCCCTGTAGCCCCTCTCACGACTAAAAATTGCTACACAAATCCAACAAATTAACATATTCCAAAGACAATCTGCTTCTGCTTACTATTTTAAGAAATGCATTCACAAGCTAAACTTTTTTTTTTTTTTTCTGTTGAGCAATAGAAATTTTCAAGTCATTATTAATTTCATGGCCTGTGTTATTTGGGGCTCATGTAACCTAGGGAATTAAGACAGTGGCCATAACCCAATTATCTCATTTTATAACATCTAGCATTCATTCAAGACTTGTCCTCTTTCTCTAATTGAGAGTTTCAATAATATATTTTGGATCATTTTATTAAAAAAAAAAAAAAGATAAATATTCTACTCTTCCAAATCTCTCTTAACTACAGAAACCTAGCAGAAATGTTGCCATAGAAAGGCAACCAAGCCATATTGGGGGAAAAAAAAAAAAATAAAAAAAAAAATAAAAAGCCAAAAATAAAAAAAGGAAACATAACATAAAGTCTTCCAGGAAGTCCCATGTGAGTTTTACAGGTGGCACACAGCTGAAACAAAAACCCCAGTTCTATTACTTTGACTCAGATTTGTTTCTATGAGAACACATTTGAGCCTTAAAACCACAGAAAGTTGGATCAGAACTAGAATTCTTCCTAGGAACACTCAAATCTATCATTAGAACAAATCTTTTCTAAATAGTGAACTTATATATCAGGCTTTCTCTAATTTTCATGGTTCAGTTCATTGCCGTATGAAGAAAGTTTATATATTCTCAAGTAGATCTACAATTTTCTAGAACTGATTGATAAAAGGGCTTTCATTTAGAAAAAAAATAATAAAGTCAATAAGGAGTCTGATGGACTTTAAACTACAGTAAGTAAATTTGTAACCTTGACATTGCTGTAGATCACCAATGTTAGTAGTAAAACAACGTATTACAGCTCTGGAAAGTAATCCATCATTTTCTGGACCTATGAGAACCTCAGTCAACATAGCACAGTTAAAAATCAGTACATCTTGTCCCTCTGGGGCAAGAGTGGATCTACTTCTTCAGCTCTACAAGGGCTGGAAGGTCTGAATGCCATGATTGTAAGTAATTCACTCATAGAAATAATAAAATCTATGATTTCTGTGTGGTTTTGAGACTTAATAATTAATGAAGAAATATCTATATTGCCTAGCTGTCAATATAGGAGGAAGATGCATCACCAATCTGAGTGGAAAGACAGCTTACATTTATAGAAGTCTAAGATTACACAAAGCTTATAGAATTTTCATTTTTTTTTTTTTTTATTCCAAATAAAGACAAATATTGGGTATGTGAAGACAAGTTTGAAGTAAAAGTAAGATAAATAGTCATATTTAAGTAATGATGTATGTTCCAAGACAGTTACCAGGAAGAGTACATCTCTCCAGCAGACAGAAGACAGCAGTGCTTATTCTGATAGTTAGGAAGGGTGAAAAACTTGACAGTTCAGAATAGGTACATTGCAAGCAATTGCATTTCAATTATGCTGCACAATTCTGACTAGTGGTGAATTTGCAACCTTAGCCCTTAAGAAACTATGAAACCATTGGTGCTGAGCTCTTGTGTGGAGAAAACACATGTCTGCGAAAGTATAGCAATAAGTAGGAAATTAAAGCAGAAGTGCAAAATCTGTAAACACAAACACAGAATTTTGGAAAAAAAGAGACGGAGGGAAGACATTAGAGGGCTTTAATGAGCCTACAGAAACTTGTCATGAAATGAGCAATGTGATACTATTGACAAACCATGTTGAACTTCCTGTAGTGGGTTTGCACTTTTTGGCCCATGCATCTTGATGGTTTGCTGAAGAATCATTTGCTTTACTGCAAGGTATAGTGTATGTCATTGTGTTGCTTCTACACCAGGTGAAATACACTTGCACTATGCCATAGCTCACTCAATGCTAATTTGAAAGGTCAGTAAAGTTAAAAAAGCAGCAGTTTATTTTCAGCTGACCAGAATTAAAATGCTGAGGACTATGCTGAGACATAACTAACAAACAGGAAGGAATGCACCTGTGAATTTTATTAGCTCATTTTCTAGAAAGAAGGAATCCCCAGAAGACAAGTCAGCCTATCAACAGAATAAACAGACAGTAAATGCCAGAAAAGGTGGGTACCATACAAATATATATTATGTTATGCATCCTTTCACTAACAGGGAAACAGTAAATGGTGTCTCTGTTCAGAAGCGGGTCTCTCAGAGCCCACTTCCAATAATATGGAGAGCAGTCTAATCCCAGGAAATTCAGAGTAACTCAAGATGAAAAGGAATGATACAGCTCGCCCCTCAGCCTTTTTATAGCAGATAGTCTGATGTGGGGATTTTTTTGTTTATTTGGAACATATGTGTATATTTTCCCCTAAACAATGTAGGATAGGATTTTCTTGCCTACTAGTCAAATCTGACAGTTTGTCATTCCTTTTTCCTCACTGTATTTGTCTGCCTTCTTATCTTTTCAACTCACAGATGCAGCCAACCTGAAATCAAGACAGCTTTCACGCTTATTCTTAAAGGGTTCAGTCTTTTTCATTTTACCTAAATTCAGATTAGTACAGTCTCTTTTTTCTCTCCCCAGCACCATCTCTGTGTTGCAGAGTTGTTGAAGGGGGATGGAATTTATGGGATAGGATCTATAATCTCTCCCTCTTTTCTACCACATGATTAGATATTTTCCTAGTCTGTCAAAATAATGATGGAATTTAATGATACTATTCTCATTAAACCAAATTTAAACAACACCTACCCACTTTGAAGGTTATGAATTTAAACTAGACAACATTAAATTCAAATTCCTTAACAAAGTTGATTGTGTTATCATGCTGCATACTCTGTATTTTCTCTCTGCCTTCTAATGAGAGACAGCTCTTGTGGAAGAAAAAGTGGTTTGATATCAGGTGAATCAGTTAAAAAATACACTTCTTTAAACAAAAAACTATATAAAAACTGCACACTTGCTATCTGATATTTTCATTTTTTACACACATTTTCCATTGAATAAGAGCAGAGAATGTAAATATTTCCTGCTGTGTTCTTTCTACAGATGTAGATATCCACAATTTCAGATACTGGAAGAGATGGCATGTGGCCATTACAGCTCATGTCATTATACTATAAATAGATATCCACAGGCATAGGAATGAACCTTGTTGTGCAGTTGTTCACAATCATGACTGACTGTAGTAATGTTTTTCCTTTTGGTAATATAATCTTAGTTAATGACTGCTTCCCTCAGTACTCTATTTTTGGAAAGGATATTTAATTATATGATAGGTTTATCAATTCTTATATTAATTATATCTAGAGGTCACATGTTAGCACTTTTGATATTTAATGTTTTGAAAATAAATTAAAATACATCATTTCAGGATAACTAATTTCCAGATATTACAAAAGGATTACATACACAATTATGCTCTGTATTGTATGTCTAGATGATTCAAATAATGGTTAAATGGAGGCTGGGTTTTTCCTCTCTAGTATACCAGTTCGAATCTGTCTGGTTTACTAGAGACAGAAAGATAGATTCAGATATGGGTGGTTGAGTCTTTTGCTGGAACAATTAAACTGATTTAGGCTGTGATTTTCAAAGCATCCCAGAAGTACTTAATCTCCTTAGGTAGCTTTGGAAATCCTAGTCTCAGCTCTTTTTTTTTCACCTCACAAAGTCATTCACAAAGTATAAAATCCTCACTCCACTAATGTCAATGGGAATTCTGCCCTTGACTTTAGCAAGGCCAGAATTCAAACCATTCAGGCCAACTCTTATTTGATTAATTTCTTTTTTACAGCAGCCAGTTTCCTAGGAGGGTATTGACTGTGTTTGCAGTGCTGTTTCCAAACTCTTGAAGATTTTTTTTTTATTTTATCCTAACTTATGTGTCATTGCTTACTTTATGAGTAGAAGAGTGGTGGGAGGCAACCTTAGCAAGAAAAGGCTGAAAACAAGAGAATGATCTGAGTATGAATAATGCTATTCGGATACATCCATTTGTCAAAAGACAGTCTCCAAATTATTAGTCATGGTGTGATAGATTTTAGAAAGCCCAGCACTGCTCAGGGTCCTAAATTCTGGTGATGCTTATAAGAAAAGCCTCAGCCCCATAAGACTTGTAATTAAACTAGTTAGAAGAAAAAGGTAAAAGCTGTATCTCATCACTCCTTTTTACATATGGAGAGCTAAGGCACAAAAAACTAAAAAGGCATTTCAGACAAAATATAAAATGAAAGCAACCGATCCAAGATCTGGATTGGGTCTTCAAAATCTTCATCAAGCGTAGTCATTTAACCTATCTGTCAATAGTAATATTTTCATTCAAATACTTGCATGTTAAAATATTAAAAATTTCAAATAATACATCTGAGTATAAGAAGAACATCAAACCAAGTAATTCTCAGAGTTTAAACATTTTTACTATTATTCTGTTGTACTTTATCTCTCCTGAGTGCAAGAAGCTCATCAGAATCCTGATGATGACACCGAACTGGGTGGTGAGGTGAACAAACACATCAGATGGGAGAACTATCTTACAGATGTAACTGAACAGGCTGGCATAGTAGTTACAAAGAACAGTATGAAATTTAACTAAGTGCTAAATCCTGTACCTGGGACAGAATAAACTAAGGGCCCAGTTTCACATAGGATCAATGTAGCTGGGGAGCAGCCTTGCTGAAAGGCTTTTGAGGGACAATGAGGGAGCATGAGGGAGCAGTGTGCTGCTGGAACAACAAAGATAAATTGAATCTTGGACTACATCCATCCACAGGGACATTACAAGCAGAGGTAGAGATGTGATGATCCCACTCTACTCAGCACCTGTCAGGCTATACCTGGGTTAGGGTGCCCTTTCTGGTTCCCACAATGCAAGAAAAATGTGGATGCATGGGACAGGGTACAAAAGAGGGTGGCAAAGGTCTTCGAAGGGCTGAAGAACCTGTTCTTTTAGGAAAAACTTAAGGAGTTAGGTCTTTTCTCCCTGAAGAAGGTTCAGATGGAACCTCATCACAGTAGGCTAGTACTTAAAGGGCAGCTTCAAAGAGGACAGAGGCATTGTCTCGACCAGGAACAACATAGAGAAGACAAGGTAATGCATTTGCAATAATTTCACTTTGGCATAAGAAATATCCTCCCCAGGGATGTGGTAGAATGCCCATTGCTGAGGATTTTCAAGATGTGATATTGGACAGGGTGCTAGATAGTCTCATTTAGACTGCCTTTTCCATGAAAGCTTAGACAAGACAATCTTTTGAGGTCCCTTCTAATCTAGGTTATTCTATGACTGTATGATAAGTTAGTAAATCACAGTTATCAGGAATTGGTAGCACTGAGATAATTTTCAAGGAGTCTAATATTTATATATCTGAATATAATTCAATATTTAAAGATCATAAAGCTAAAAATAACTGCTTTTATATGTTCCACCACCTGATTTGCACCAAAATAATTTGAGAGTGTTGTTTATTATCCCACCCAGCTTCTTCACATTCACCAATTTGTAATGCTTTTAGAAGGTACACTGGTAAAATGCTGCTCTTCTGGCCTTGCAGGAGATTACTGTATACCCAAACTCCCATGTTTTGTTTGATTATTGGCAATGGCAAACAATTTCATTACAGCCAGCCACTTGCAACCCACTCACATCTCTGCAGGCCACAGTTATATTTTCTGTTTATCCCTTCCAGAACATGAAAACAAGGAAACAACTGCAAATAGAAATAATTAAAAAAAAAAAGAAGTTATTTGATTCAGACAGAAAGAAGCTCCCCAGAAACATCTGGCTAGCTCTCTCCTCCATTCTGGTTTATCCGAGTCCACTATATAAGCAGGAATTTCCAGTTCTTGAACGTTTGGGTTGAGGACTGGATTTGATTGCTTATTTTGTGACAGCACACAGTGAATGTCCAACTGCTGAAGCAGTAAACTAGGCAAAAGCTTTGAAGTATAAAAAGATTGTGTGTGAGGGAATAGAAGGGATAGAGTAAGAGCACAGGTGAAAAGATAATTGTAGTTTCTCCTCTGAAGCATCTAAGGGGATGATGAAGATTTTTGCAAAGACAAACCCTGTCTTGAGGGAATTTCCAGATACTTGCTTTTGCTTTCTGGGACAAAAAGTGGTTCAGTTACCAGAATATATCTGAGACATTGGACCTATTGATGGAACTATTTTCAACACAGAAAGGTTACCGAAACCAGACTTTTACATCCATCTCCCACAACAAAGCCAGATGAGTTAGCACTGTTGAGAGGGAAAACATTACTGATACAAACTAGGAGCACAGTATGTCAGAAGAACAAATCATGCAATTTTTCCCAATAGCCTGACAATTTTCAAAACACCTGCCTATGCAGAACTGACCACAGCACTGACTTGTCAGAGGTAGTCAATACAGGATAAGAAGAAATACACTGACTTCTTGCATCCTGGCAATAGGACTGTTAAATTTCGAGTGAGTAATGAGTCATCCAGCTTCTGGTTGAAATCAACTCTAGTGTATGCAAGTCTTTTGTCTTCAGCAGACTGTGAGAAACTTTGACCTGCTTGCAATGACTGCTTTTTATTTCAGAATCAAAAATGGTTAAGAGCTATTTTTTTGTAGTCAATGGAGTTTTGCGTCTCTCTACAAGAGAAACCATTTCTTGGAATATTTTTTTTCTGCCTTTAGGAGTACCTTATATAAGGATCGTTGCATGGAAAGAAGGCTCTGAACTCCAACTGGGTGACCAGGCATGAGTGAATGTCTATTTCATTTAGCACACTGCGTTACCCAATCCCCTAACATGGTAGTCTATTGACTATGTTGATCTTTAGTATACTATGTACCACCTATTTTTGGGGCTCATTGAACTAACTGCTCAGCATATACAGTAGAAATGCAAAAGGAGAAATTATTCCACTACCTGGAAACAGTAGTGAGACTTTAGCTGAAAACTGTAAGATAATACAGAAATCTGTTTTAAATCTGGATGTAGAGTCAGAGGGAAATACTGGTGACACCATCTGGCCTTCAACATTCAAATTCTCTGAATAAAGCATTGTGTTACATTCCTACCTCATTAAATCAGCTGTTTAGCTCTGTTGTGCTCTGCTACTGCAGCTCTGATCTGCATTTACAGTGTTGTCTGTAATACCTTGTAAGGCAAACAAAATGCCTGAACTATGAGGTATAATGTAATGCAAAATTTGGGCCAACTACATTCTCGTCTAGTTAAGTACAGTTTCATGTTCCTTACAGAATACTTGTTGAGCCGTTTTGTTTTGTTTTGTGTGGTTTGTTTTTTGTTTTTTGTTTTTTTTTTTAATGTAGTGGTGGGGTTGTAGAGAGCAATCAACTTTCCCAAAAATTCAGAACAACATTCAAAATATCTCTGGAATTTCACAAGAGAAATTTCCTTGTCAGCACCATTCAGGAGCCATTAACCAAAGGAGCACAAAAAAAAAAAAAAAAAAAAAAAAGTCTAAGCATAGGGCTGTATCTTTGAAACAGAAAGTTGTTGTTGAAGGGCCTTAGATTGGCATCACTGGAGATTTTGACGGATGATTAAGACAAATACCATCTGGACAAGCAACAGCAAAGTGCCCCCAATATGCTATTGTCTATCAGTCCTGGCCTTTAAACGCCAGCTGTGACTGTCAAGATAGGATGGGTTCTGTCACAGGCCCATTTATTCCCCTTTAAAAGGACAAGATGCTTGGCAGTGACTATGTTCTCCGGGGAAAAAAAAATGTTAAAAGGACTGTTCTCTTCTCAAACTTTTCCTTTAAATGTGTCACCTGATTCCTGCAATGAACTTGGTTAACTAAGCAGCTGGCATATTGTGTGCAGTGCTTATTATACTGGTCACTAACATTTCAGCCCTCATTGTGGAGACCCAAGTTTTCTTTCTCATCTTACACTTTGAATTTAAATATAGCAGGGTATTTTTGTTCTGTTCTTGCAGTGCATGGCTAAAGAGTGGGGTGTCAGTGTGCAGAGAGAAAAGAACAAGAGCACATGAATAACATCGTTTTATGCAAACAAAGCACCACCTCCACTGCACTGTTCACATAAAATGCTCCAAAAAGTGGTAAGAGAGGACCAGTTCTGTTCTTTTCCTAAATATTGCTGTTTCTGTGTTTTCAAAATGTTTCTTAAAGCCTTTGGTTTACAATAGGGTGCTTAGAGACAAAAGACAGTTTAAGAGTGTGACACACGGGGGAAAAAGGATAAACTTTCTAGTAGATCCCTCTAAGACATTCATTATATTTTCTTCTATTGCTGCAGAAGAAACAAGTCAGCTGATCCCCCCACGAACTTGTCACTACTTTCAAAATATGGAGTCATTACATAGATATGAAGGTCTCTGAACTCAGAAACGCCCTTTGGACACGAATGTCAAAATTAAAAGGACAACAGGGCTTACTTTTTCAACTTCTTTTGTATTTCACTGCCCTTCTAGTTATTACTAAATCAGAATTGTGAGGCTGATTTTTATTCATGAGGCTCATCTAGATTATCTTCTTGGCTCTGAAAAACAGCAGATTTTATCATTATTAATTTCCTAAAATGTCTTCAACCTCTTTCTCAATCAAGCAATACAAGTAGAATACAATGCAAAATACAAGCACACATCCTAAAAGTTTTTCAAGAGTTGCCGCCTCTTTATTTGGTTATTAAAGAGGGGCTTTGTTTGCTTGCAAAAGCAAAGGAATAGATTTGCCAGTCCCTTGACACTACTCTGCAAGTGTATGCACCTGATATGAATTCTGTCACAAGCCAGTGGGAAAAATTTTTTTGGTGCCCATTGTGAAAAGATTGGCAGCATAACCATGTTTATTTCCCACTATGAGTCTCTTGAGCTGCTTATCTTTCTCAAGCGCTAGCATTCATCTTAGACAAATACTACATCCTGCCACAAACCTACTTTTAACTTGTGTCAAGTCACTTGGGGCCAGATCTAGGCACAGTGTGGCATTGCAGAGTACAATAGTCATGCTATGTGGTTATCTTTAATCCAGTGTCCTCTCTCTGACTGCTGCTACTAGGACAGCAAGGTGCAAAATCTTATGTTTAAGTGGGATTTGCTTTTCTCTGTCCCTTTCCCCTGGTAACGGGAATGGTGTGAGAAGCCAAGAAGAAAGGAGGGGGGGAAAGTGAGAAGAACAGAAAAATAAGTAAATAAATAAATAAACAAACAGATCCTGCAGACACAGAAATCCATGTAAGACCTTTCAGTAGAAGTGAGAGTGAAGAAATAAAAGGGAACAGAAGGGAATCATGAGCATAAAAGAAAAAAAAATGAACAAAAATATTTAAGGTGATAATTTAGTATGGATTTCCTCATTATAAAAAAATCCTTGCTGTCATAGAACCAAATTGGACCTTAAATATTCCTTCCTTTTAGTTAATTTTTATTGTATTAATAAAATTATGACTTTATAAAGTAAAATCAGTTTTGATAACTACTACACAGAGAAGAATAAACTGAATGTCAGCATGTTAAAAGTGCTGTAATTTGCATTCATATAGTGCCTGTTACCAAAGAATCTCAAAATATTTTTAAAATAGCTATTTTTCAGTTTTTCACATGAAAAAGCAAAAAAAATATATACAATCGTGAAGATTAACATTTTTCATCTTTGATATAAATATTGGATATGAAAAACATGACCTAGCATTCAGAATGTCTGAATACCTACAGCTGCTAGTACTTCTGAAAATAAGGCCATAAGTGGCTTTCAAATCAACAAAAGTGTATTGGCTTTGTGTGGCAACATTTTGGCAGAGTGGGTGTCACGGGGGTTGCTACAGTGAGAAGCTGCTAGAAGCTTCCCCTATATCCAATGGAGTCAGTACCAGCTAGCTCCAAGACAGACCCACTGTTGGCCAAGGCCAAATCCATCAGTGAGGCTGATAACACTTTTGGGATAACAGATTTAAGAAGGAGGGAAAGTTTCTACACAGGAGCAATTGCAGCCAGAGAGAGAAGCACAAACATGTGAGAGCAACAGCCCTGCAGATACTGAGGTCAGCAAACAAGGAGTGAGAGGAGGTGCCTCAGGTGCCAGAGCAGAGATTCCTGTGCAATCTTTAGTGAAGGTCATGGTGAGACAGGATGTCACCCTGCAGCCCATGGAAAGCCCCTTGCAAGAGCAGGTGGATTTCCAAAGAAGGCTGTGACCCCAAAGAAAACTCATACTGGAGCATCTTTGTTGTCAGGACTTGTGACCTTTATGGGGGTCCCACGCTGGAGCAGCTTGTTCCTGAAGGGCTCCACCTCATGGAAGAGATGCATGCTGGAGCAGTTCATGAAGAACTGCAGCTCATGGGAAAGACTCAGGTTGGAGAAGTTCATGGAAAACTGTCTGCCATGGGAGGGACCCCACATTGGAGTGTGGAGCAGTGTGAGGAGTTCTCTTCTTGAGGAGGAAGGAGCAGCACAGACTTCATGTGATGAATTGACCACAGCCCCCATTCTCCATCCCACTCTGTTGCTGTGTGGAAAGGAGGGAAAAAAAATGGAGAGTAAAGTTAAACCTGGGAAGAAAGGAGGGTTGGGGGAAAAGTGTTTTAAAATATGGTTTTAATTTTTGTTACCCTACTCTGATTTGGTTGACAATAAATTTCTCCATGTTGATTCTGGTTTGCCATTGACAGTAACTGGTGAGTGATCTTTTTCTGTCCTTGTATCAACTCAACAGCCTTTCACAGAATTTTCTCTCCCCTCTCCAGCTGAGGTGGAAAGCGACAGAGCAGCTTTGGTGGGAACCTGGCATCCAGCCAAGGTCAACCCACCAGAAAAAATGATTGCTAAAATTATCTACTTTCTAGTTAAACAAGTTCTTATTAGATATTTTAATTGCTTAGGAGTAGAGCTGGTTTAAAAATAAAAGTTATTTTCATGAATTATTTTGGTGTCTCGAATTTTAGTTCATCCCTAAGGACTAAAAACAAGTTGATTTTTATTTCATTTCTCTATTTATTGAGCAACAGTTAGCAAGTCAATGATTAATACTGTTTTTATTTGGCTGTCCGATAAACCAAAAGTATTATTAGGATTATTAAGAGAGTTATCTTTAAAACTATATTATCCTCCATTATACACTGTTACGTGCTGACCAGAGATGAGCCAATCTACCTTCCAACAGTAACTTCTAGGCACAATAAAGCATGGCCCACTGGCAGCTTCCAGGCATATCTACCAAATGTCATTGACATCTAAAATTTCATACCTAGGTCTCCTCAGAAACTCTACAATGTTTATTGAGGTTTAGGCTCAAGCAGAGAATGTCACCCATTCTGCTCAGGTCTCCCAGGAATGGACAAAAGTTATGCAAACTGTGCAAGCATCTAACCAGAAAGAAAATAGATGCATGAGATAGGGAAGGGATCGAGGAAGGAGCTTGTTTCCATTCCACATGCAGATGTTGGATTAGTAGATCTACCCTCATCCAGGACAAGGTGGGACACTCTTTTTTTCAGATTGATAGAGCTCTCCAACTTTCATTTCTGCTCATGTTCAAGGGGGAGGGTTAGAAGACTTTAACCTTCCAAAGTGTCATAGAATATCTGAAGTTGGAAGGAACCTGTAAGTGTCATCAAGTCCAACTGCCTCCTTCTTGCAGGACTACTTACAACTAAACCATATTTCTAAAAGCATCATCCAGCTCTCACTGAACTCTTGTCAGGCTTGGTGCTGTGACCATTTCCCTAGAGAGTCTGTTCCACTGACCAGCCATCAAGGACAAGTGAAGAACTTGTCCTAATGTTCAATATGAATTTCCCTTGACACAGCTCCATTCCATTTTCTCATGTCCTACCAGAGAGAGAAAATCAGCACCTCTGTCACCCTGTGGAAGTTGTAGGCTGTGATGAGGGCACCCCGCAGCCTTCTCTTCAAGCTAAACAAAGTGAGTTCACCCACTCCTCATAAATCCTCTTCTTGAGGCCTTTCACCACCTTGGTTGCTCTCCTCTGGGTACACTCTAACAGTTTGATGTACTTTCTATGTTGAGGTGCCCTCAACTGCACACGGTGCTCAAGGGGGGGCCGCACTAGTGCAGTACAGAGTATTGGTATTTGAATTTGTCAAAGTGGAGAAAAGCAGCCCTCAGCTCAGCTAAAATGCTGAGGTATTTATCATAGACTCACAGAATGGTTTGGTTGGAAGGGATCTTAAAGATTATCTAGTTCCAACTCCCTTGTCATGAGGAGGGACACCTTTCACTAAGCAGGTGGCTCAGAGCCCCATCCAATCCAGCCTTGAGCACTTCCAGGGATGGGCCATCCATAACTTCTCTGAGCAACTGGTTTCAGTGCCTCACCACCCTCACAGTAAAGAATTTCTTTCTAATATCTAACCTCAGCTACACTCTTTCGGTTTGAAGCTTTTTCCCTGTGGCTTGTCACTACGTGTAAAGTATCTCTCCATCTTTCTTGTAGGTTCCTTTCAGGTACTGGAAGGCCACAATTAGGTCACCCAAAGCCTTCTCCTTTCCAGGCTGAACAATACCAATTCTCATAGCCTGTCCCCACAGGATAGGTGCTCCATCCCTCTAATCAACTTCATGGCCCTCCTTTGGACTCTTAAAGTTAATGAATCTAGAGATGCAGGTTCAGATGAAGTTGTCTTGGTCTTCTTTTTTGGAAAAATTGTCTAAAAAATGGGGATACTGAGCAAAAAGACCCAGAGTACTATTAATGGAATTTCTTTTTAAAAAAGACCTCTCAGGTCTCTTTAATGTTTTGCCACAGACAAAAAAAAATTGTAGATCTGGAAAGTTCTTATTTCTGTTCATTCCTCTTGTGGTTTAACACCAGTAAGCAGCTTAGCCCCACACATCCACTTGTTTACTCCCTTTAGTGGAAGGGGCAAGAGCATTGGAAAAGTAAGAAAACTGGTTGAAGTAAAGACTCATCTTTTAATAGGTAAAGTAAATGCTGTACCTACAAGCAAAGTAAAACAAGGAATTCATTCACCACTTCCCAGAGGCAGACAAGTGTTCAGTCATTTCCAGGAAAGCAGGACTCTATCACATGGAACAGTTACTTGGGAAGACAAATGCCTTAACTCTGAATATTCTCCATTTCCTCCTTCTTTCCTCAGATTTTATGGCTGAGCACAATGTCACATGGAATGGGATATCCCTTTGGTCATCTGGGGTCACTGGTCCCAACTGTGTCCTCTTCCAGCCTCTTGTGCTCTCCAGTCCACTTGGGAGAGCAGCATGAGAAATAAAGGACTTGAGGTTGTGCAAGCACTGCTCTGCAGTAGCTAAAATGTGGGTCTGTTATCACCACCATTTTGGTCAGAAATCCAAAAGATAGCACCATATAAGTTTCTATGAAGAACTACGTCCCAGTCAAACCTGGTAAAATTCCCCACACAAACAGGTAGAGGCACGGGTATGCCTCTCAGGTCGCCTACCTCCCTATCTACCTTCATAGGCAGGATTTTTTGTCCCTCCTTTAGGAAGCCACATGCTACTGTCTCTGTCTCTAAATGGAGAAAAACAATCTTTATATTTCAAATACATCTTCATCCAAGTTAAAGTGATAATCTTTTTACACAAAATAGCAGCTGAACCTTCCTTATCTTCCTTATCACTAGTTTACTTGCCATCAATTTCTATTGCCATAATTCTTTATAATGGTCCACATGGCACAATATGTCTATTAAACTGTCACTTTGGAGTGAGACAGTTCAAGGAGGAGGGAAATAGTCTTCAAACTGAGAGTGCAGCCAAAAGCATAGATGGCAAAGGTGTTAAAAAGTAGCCTTGTCATTAAAAGTGGCAGGAAGGTTCTGAAGAGAAGCCTATTCAGACTGCACATTGGTAAAACTCATGCTGATAGAAAAAATGGAAACATATAGCATCTGTCATCCACACAGTTTCAAAGGACCTTTGCAATTTGCAGCATTTGGAGAAATGAAGTTTTCAAGAATACTGCCTTGAGTTATCCTTCATTTTTCTGTGCCTGACCAAGATGATTTGCATTTGTCTCACGGTCCAGAAAATGAAAAAGAAAGGAAAAAAAAAAAAGAGAGAGAAAAAAAAGGAAAAAGAAAAAGTGGAAGAAGGGAAATAAAAAGAAACTTCTTGGTTTTGTTTTCTTGCTTTAACACTTCATTAACTTATCAGCTTGGAAACACAGAGTTTACCCATAGCCAATTCCCATCTGGTTCCTCAATAAGTTTTTTGCAAGCAGCAACTCCATTAGTACTGCTAGGGTTGTTCGGCCTTTTTTTTTTTTTTTTCCCTGTTGTCAGTCATTTCTACTATTCTTCAATGAAATGCTTCAGCTCAGAAACAACTCCCAGTAGGTAATTTCTGCCCAGGCATGACCTCAGAACTGAGTGCTGTCATCATTGGACACATGCAAACACTGAAGTTCTCTGGCACTGGTATTTCAAAAGGAAACATGCCTTGTATATGGGACTGTGATAAAGATCACATATAAGTCAATGCAGCAACAAGTACTTAAAAAGCTAATAACAGTTTGATTTCTGCTTGAAGCTTAGTCATTCTCAGATGCCAGAAATTTCATCTTCTCCTCCAGTGTAATTACACATGATTTTTCTGGAATTCAAATATTTCAGCTATAATCCGAGCAAACTCAATGACAATATCAAGTCATTTTTGTAAAAATTCTAGTATATTTTTTAAAGCGAAGGTATGCCTCCTGTTTCAGTTTGATCCTGGCAGAAAAATAAATAGGGGGAAATGATGTTATAGTTCGACTTTCCTCTTACTGAGCCAAGATTGATAGACATTAAGGTGTCACTAGTGCTATCTCTCTGGAAAAAAGTATTCAAAAGCAACACTGGCAGATGAATTTACAAGTCTGCTACCCAGATATTAAGTAGTCTGTATAGCACAGGAAAGTCTTGTCACAAAGATCTTTGTTTATTGCTCAGTCAGTTCAGCTTCTTCCTCCTCCAGCTGTTCATCAGAAATTGAAACTGTGGCTATCAAATCCAGAAGGTGTCTCAAGGTGAATTGGTCAAGTTTATGACCAAAGGCTAATGAAAAGGTTAGTAATCTATGCTCAGGACAGCTGGAAAGTTCACCCTGGAGACAAAACTGTGACCGGCTTGAATACAGAAGCTATCTTTTTGCTAACAGTGAATATTAAAAATGTAGGATAAAGAAATTTGCAAAGGCGGAAAGAAATGTCTGTGTCCAAGTTCCACTGCATTCACTTTTCCTTCTCATCCATACTAATAAGCCTTTGTCAGCCCTTGAGAAATAACAGCATCAGGATCTTACCAGCTGAGATGAAGGGTAAGAGCAGAATGAGGAATCTGTAACAAATAGAAAAGCATTTGTAAGACACTACTGCACAAAGTTAGTTCTAATGATTTAAATCACATTTTAATGTTTTATTAAAGCCTAAGAGCTACTGTGAGCTGTTTACTGCACATTTTATGCAAACACCAGATATCTGATGAAGAATCTGCTCCCTATACTTAAAGGGCAACTTTTGCTGATTTTTTTATATATAGCACTGGTTTGTCCCTCTGAGTTGTCATAGTTTTCTCACAACCTTTTTGTTCAATCACAGACACCTTTCATTTTTTGGGCTGTTCCATAACTGCGCAGATGACTGACATTCCTCCTTCCTGAGAGCAGTCATGAGGAGACTATACTGGGTGCTGGCAGATTGACTTTACTGGGTGTTTTTTTGTTTCCATTTCTCTGTGTATTAGTGCCACAATGACAGAGATGTAGGTGAACATCATCTCAGATCCAGCTTTCAGATTCTCATTGAAGTCTGTCTAGAAGCTCTCTTAGAAATCTTACAAAAAAAAAAAAAAAAAAACACGCTGGAAGCAAAGGTTAATGAAAAATCCATAACATAATTTTTTTAAGAACTTTAAAAACATAAAAATATAGTAATAGGAAGAGTGCAAAAAGTCATAAAAGAAACTCAAATTTACCTTTAGAATAAGACACTCAAGGGAACAGGGAGAAAAAGCTAAACTAAACCATGAAAAAAATGAGGAAACATGAAGGAAATACAAAACTAATGATAAAAAGAAAATATTTGTGTAACATTCATGTAACATTCCCATCATTTAGTATAATAGAAAAATAAGAATGAACACCTTAGTTACCTCAGAGGGCAAAGATAGCAGTTCCATTGGTTTCAGAGATGTGATATGAATAAGTGCTTTTCTCTTCATATATGCTTTTTCTTTCAGAGTATTCACTTGACAGTTGCTCATTTTTGTAAAGGATGAAGAAAATCAATGCTATGAGATTTATAGTATTTAGAATGATAATGAAACAAAAAAATTCCCAGTCTACCATACAATATTCTGGTAAATTTTCTTTCCTGTTAGGATTAATCTGGCTAATGCTTGCTTGCTTTAATATTTCCAACACAACTTCTGAAAACAATTTTTTTTCCATGACTATTGCATGCCTGTCCTTCTGGGACAATGCAGTTTTACTTTACTACTGCATGCTTCATTTGTATTTTTCATGATCATTTTATAGAGCTCAAATGTAGACAGCACATGTGGCCAACCAGCCTCCCTGTGGAAACTAAATAGATAGATAGGTTTAATCATCAGGTAGAAGTCCCTGCAGCAGATGTATCAGAAGGAACCCTTTCTTTATAATTGAGTGTGTCCTGACAGATGTGCCAGCAACACTTCAGTGTGAAACAGGCATGAGGACAAGATCACTTTTCTGTCAAATTACTCAAAGAGAACATAACATGGAGTCAGTTTTATTACAGACTCAGAAGAGTTTATGACACATGGTCCACAAAAGCTTCCTTGAAGTTAAACTGCTTTATCCTTTAAATAAATTTGGACCAACAGAACAAGTTTTCACCAGATAAGTGCCTGCTTGCCATGGTACTGGTGTTTCTTGTTTCATTACTGTAAAGTTCAAAGACAGATTTGCAGGTGAGGCAGAATGAAGTATTTTCACATTTACAGACACTCTTACACACTTTCTCGAGTACTCTAGCCCTATTTTATTACGAAGTTTTGTTGAGCTTCCCATGTCCACACAAAGTATTATGAGGTCGAGTAGCAAAGTAGCTCTTCAATAATTAATTGTTGTGTTTAGGTTATAAGTGGCTAACAAGTTATATTCACTGAATTGGTGGGTAGTGGGACTTTCATTACACTTTAAAAATCCTCTGACTTAATGTAGTTGCTGTAGATTCTGAGGTGGAAAGAAACTTATATAAACATTTTAACTAGCTTCCAAAAATTGTCTTGCTTCCTCTGTTACTGTCTTGCACAGCTAAATGTGTTATACACTTGCCTGGTGAACAAGCTTCATTAAGTTCCACATTCCATACTTCATCTACTGTATTATATGCATTAACAGTTCCATAACGCTCTGAATATTTTATCTGGCAGTGCTTTAAGTTTAGGTTATGTTACACATTAAAATTTTTGCAAGTCAGAGTGAGGTTTTATAAAACTCAACAAAGATTTTGTAGTGTCCAAATGTTTCTCCAATGCAGGACAAATTAAATGGACATCTTTGAAAAGTACCCATTTTTAATACATTTGCTTACTGCTCAGAAGGACATTTTTACAGATTTGTGATTTCAGCACTGTCTGTTATAGAAAGTTGCATTTGTTTAGGAGTGACACTTCAGCATTTTCCACTTCCTACAGATTTGTGAGATCTAGGGGTGTAGAGTAGAGAGACACTTGTTTTGTTTATTATGTGGCAGAAAATAGAAAGGGAGAATAAACTAATGCTTGAAGTGCCGGCAAATGCCGTATACTCTTTGCTGAGTTGTTAAAGGAGGTCCTCAACATTAAAAAAACCCCAACTGTTGGCTCACCAGAACAAGAGACCTGGCCCCTTCCCTGTCATGATTTTCCAAAGTAAACCTCTCAGAAATTAGGTCTGATGAGTTTCTCTGAATTGCTCCTTTTCTTTGACATATTTTCACAACCTCTCCATAGTAAGGAGATATCTAATGATGCCTGGCAAAATGTAGTCAGTGTCAAGCCACTGTCTGTAAATTTGGTACTGTCCCAGACCATGATGCACAGGCCATCTCCTGAAACATGGTTATCTGTTCTTCTGGTGACCAGATATGTGTCCAGTTGTGTGGTCAAAGTATGAGTGTTTGCATCTGTATCTCCCTGCACATATCATCCTCACAGAACACCATATATCTCTACTGACTTCAGCTCAGATAGTGCCTATACCACTAATGCACCCACTGTGGTAGTATAAGCTTCTCAAGGTAACAATATGTGTATCACTAATTAAGTAATGTTTTAATTTGTTCAAAGTTCATGAATGGAACTTTACACATTCAGTGCAGCTTTTGGATCTGGACACACAGAAAATATTTTAATTTGTATAAAAATCAAACTCACAACTACAATTTCCTATGGTTTGAAATGCTGGCTCCTTGAAATCAAAGGGAGTTTTGTATTTGTTTTTAATGAATATTTGGAGTCAAATTTTGGCCCTAAGTCCTTTGTTACAGGCTTTAGCACATTCTGAAATATTTTGTTGTCAAAGCCATACATTAGGTACACAAAGAATGTTTCAAACCACGGTTAATATGGTTTTACTGATCAGTTTATATATAAATCAAATATAGTGAAATACTATTCATTTTAATCTTCAATGGTTATGTCTTTATGGAAAGCATAAAAAAATCAACAGGAGATTTTCACAACAACATGAGGTTCCAATTTTAACAAGTCACATTAAACAACAACTGACATATGTTGTGGACCTGTGCATGCACATATTAACCCTGAATCTTTTTATAAGAACCTTTTTGGTTTATCTCAGGTTATTAAATACTATGAAAATGAACTATATAGATAAGTTAAATGTTAAGGGACAGATATGTAGAGCTTGATTTTAGCACATAATATTATAATAGCATTTCTAACAGCAACACAGTTCGAACAATATATTAAGAACTTATCTAATTGCTAACACATTAAGTTACTTTACAGCTAAAATACAAGTAAGATAAAACAAAGTGACTCAACATTGAAATGCACATTAAGGGAACACACACAGATGGCCTCAGAGGAAGAAGAAATACTTTGTTTCATGCAGGTACTTGATTTCCAAATAAACTACAGCCTGCTTGCAATATTTTTTTCCTGGTATTTGTAAAGATCAGGAAATCAGAAGTACTAGTTCCTAGTCCTAGAAAATTTGCCTTACAACTTTTAAAATTGATTAAAATCCTGTAAACTTGTGACATATTTAACCATTAGCTTAGCCAGATAGCAAATACCAAACCTCATAGTTTGTTAACCAATTTTCAGGTCAAATCAACTGCCAGAATTAAGAATATTTAACACTCAAGAGTGTAAATCAGCCTTGTCCCCACTAGTGATAATAATCTCCTTATGTAATACCTTCCTCAGTATTTCACCAGTAATGGCTGAACAGCCTCATTTATGTATCAACTCTTTTAGAAAATGCGCCCTAACATGTCCCAAGGCACATATACAAAATGCAATAACTTGCACAGAAATAATACCCTACAGTATAATAATATACATGCACAGGAAAAAATTTATGGTATGTAAAAATCGCTCAAACACTAAAAGGAATACCAAAGCAGAAATTTTTTTCAGATATGAGTTTATAAGCTGAAGATCTACTCACCTAATAGGACTAAGAATTCAGACTACACCCTGAAGGGAACATCTAAAGACAATAGATACTAAATCAGACATATCAACTGAAATAAAAATGTTGTCTCCCATTTTTGTTTTCCATGCATGCTATGTGACACACTAGCAGGGAATATTTCACAGAGTCTAATGTTTTGTTCATGCAGATATGTAATATATGTGGAATGATCAGTGGAATGATTTTTTCACATGGAAAGGTCTTGGTGGTTGCCAATTTTTATATCTTATGCCATACCTTATCTTCACTTTTTTCATCATTTAATGGCTTAGAAATTTAGTATTGTTCACTTCAGTGATAGGAATTTTGCTACAAAATATTTCCATTTCTGGGAAAAAAAATCAGGATCATTACAAGGGTAACATTTAAATTGCTGTACTTCAATTTCCACCTGCAGCAGCCTTTGAGGGTCAGACATCCTAGCAATGCTGACCCAGCAGTTAAAGCTGAAAACACCACTTTCAGCTATCACGGTTTTTGCTGCTCCTTTCACAGCAGAAGTATAAGGCACTGAGACAGGTTACTGTACCATCACTACAAGAGTACAAAGTTTCATTTCAGACATATATCAGTCATAAAATAATATGTATGATATTAAGCTCACACTCATTCCCAACTAGAAGCCTTTATAAACTTTGTAGCAGTCATATGAACACATTTCCATTTTATGGAGTTATGGCCCATGCCCTCTCCTCTCAGCATTGTAGATGTTACATCAGAAACTTAGTCCTGTATCTTGGTCTCTCTTTTGTCTTATTTTTTAAACAATTCTTAGTGAATTCTGCACACTTTGCAATGTCATGTCACACTTTTACTTGGATGGATAAATGACAATAGCAGATCAATATCTATGTCACATAAGTGACTTCAATTCTATTTCAATTTCAAAAGGTATTTTCACAGTAGTTCTTAAGTTTTCTACTTATGTATCAGAAAAATTATGCTGTTTCTCCTCTTATGCTTGTCTTTGTTGACTTTAATTGTGGAGTCTGAAAACAAAAAAGGAACTGTAAGTTAAATAAATATTAAATTTTAATAATACAAAAGAAGAATTCTGAATGGATTAGTAGATATGATAATTAACTCAATATTATGAGCGCATGTGATTTATGTCATTTAACCTTTATTTGCTTTATATATAAAAGTATTTCTTGAAAGAAAATCTGAAATTACTGAGGGTTTGTTTGTTTGAATGGTTTGGTTTTGTTTGTTTTTTATTTCACAAATACAGTCACATTATTTCTTGGCTGTACAGATAGATACTCCTCTATTGATTATGTAGGACACTAGGGGAATAAGGCATCTGGTTAAAGGTTTTTAAATGCATCATAGTCCAGCTGATAATCTAGTGCAATATTTCATTCTTTCTATATGTCTCTAGATTGAGTCTTCTGGTTTGGATATACATGTAGTATAGCATTAGATTATTCTAACATTAGAGACAGAAATTTCAAGAGACCTGTCTTTCAACTGATACTTCACAAGCTAGTAGAACTGGGGTCACAGGTTCTTTTTCATTTTATAAAGCAATGGAATCCATTAGAATCAGTTGCAAGACCAGAGGCAACAGGAATTGTTGGTGCTTTTAGTGCAAGAGATAATACAACAGAAGAAAACATCTAGTGGGTTCCAGAGTAAAGAGTGCCTAGGGGCAATATGGAGTGTCTGCAAATACATTGAATTTCCAGTGGTCTCCAGATTGTGCTGGTATACCAGTCTGACTGAAGAACATCAACCCTGACCTTTCCAGGGTGATAGTAATATTTTGGAAATCTGTCATAAATGAGGATAAAGTCAATACCTGGATGACTCCACTTGAGAACTGGTTAGGTTGCTAGCCTTGAGAAACCAAGGAAAAAATTCACTGAACTGTCCTGTCTGAAGTTGCATCAGTATTCAAATAAACTAAACACCATTGTTTTAGCAAAGAACTTAAGAAGTTAAAGTCTGCAGTCTCCAACTGCTTAACAACAGGAGAGGGTTTTAGTGGGATTAAAAAAGAACTATCCCTTCATTGATCTTGTGATTGGAGAATGTATATAATAAAGGCTGTGGGGTGTTAGCACTAAAGTGAATGGGATTCTATAAATTCCATAAAAAGAGATTTACTAACCTGGGGTTTAAAAAATGGGAAAAATTGAAAGTTGTCATCTATTTTTTTTATTATATTAATTTCACCAATGCATATATTTATTTGAAAAAAAAATCACTAGAGGAAAAAAAAGTAAGGAAATGTTGGTTTCAAAAACAGTGTTTTTCTTCCAAGTTCATATTTTAAGTATTAAGTGAAAACAAATGAACCCAAAGAATAAGTAAATCCTCACTAGAAATCCCCTCCTGTCTCAATTACTCAGCTCCTCACCTCTCACCATATTTTTCTTTTTCTATTTCTCACATTCATTTTTTTTCTCACCACAAACAAAGTCTTGCTTCTCAATGTAAAAGCAGAAATTCACACAGGAAAAATGCACCCTTATATTAAAAATAAGCTTAATTATCCATGAACTGTTTCGGATACACTTTCAGATATATATCATGAAAAAGACACCTCAAGGGAGTCAAGAACAAGTGCAGTTCCTCCCATTTTTTGGCCACCTTTGAAAGGCAGCTTTCTTCACACATGTGGCTAGATGCCCTCAACATATTGCATCTGTTATCTTTGATATGCTTAGCACAGACTCCTGTGGAGACATTTTCTTAATTATGAGTCAGAGAAGCTCTTGGAATCCCAACTGTCTCTTTTACTTTATCTAATCTGACGGGCTCATTTGTCCTAAATACTTTGCTTTGCAACCCTCAGAGTCATCCTCTAGCAGTATCCTACAACATGTGTCACTCTTTCCCTACTAATATCCAATTAGGCAGTCATCCATCTTTTGCTATTGCCTTCTCTAATCAGGAAGTCATATGCAGAGATGGAAAAAATCTATTTTATCCATCTCCTGTCAATGCAGATTTGTTCCCTAGAGTATATTTTCTAGCGTTATGCTTATTTAACATAGATTATTACAGATTTTTCAAAATAAAGTTCAAGCCAAATTATATGAACAGCTTGGGTTGCAGCATTTGGGAGTTATATGATCAGTAACCAATGCCAAGAGAATCAATAGACAGGAAACAACATTTAAATGTGAGCAGAGAAATAAATGCGCCTGTTGCTCTACAACCAAATACAATGCATACAACTAAATATTACTTAAATAGATTCTAGTGGAACTCTAATAGTTCTTCAGAAAAATTGGATCTATCTATCTATCTATTCTTGACAAACAAGCAAGAGGCAAAACAGATATGGTCACCAAAGGCCAGATGTTTTAAATTATCTATAAATGCACAAAATTAAATATTTTACTCTTTTTTTAAAGAGTCAATGATAGTGCGAAATAGCTGAACTTTTCAGCAAAAGAGCCCAGTCTTACCCAGAGAAAGTACATAAAACCAACCTCACCCACTCACTGGCTATAATCAAAGCCAGAAGCCTGTTCAGTGCCTGGTCCATCAGTGGAGGCTCCCAGCAATGCCAGTTAGTACTGGCTACAGTGTTACTCATTGTGATGTAGTCACTTGCCCACAAGGATTTGGACTGAGACCACCAAACTTATTTCATATAGGTCGCTGAGTAGTTGTCAGATGATAACAACATTAGGTTGTCGTTGGCCGCAGTGACAGCTCTTCATACTTTCCTGATGCTTCCCATGCTATTCCTGCTCTGGCTTCTCTCACCTTGCATGCACAAGACACATATCACTGCATGCAAGCAAGTGAAAGAGGAAGAAGAAGCAGCAGGAAACCAAATAAAATGATCTCATATCTGGGGACACAGCCAGTCCTGTCAATACCATCTCTATTGGTATAAAGGAAGTCGCAGAAGTGAGAAGAATTGCTCTACAGAGACATGAAGAAGACTATAGGGAGAAACAAATAAACAAATCAAGGGTGGTGATGCAGACAGGTCTTCAGCTTTCTAAACACCCTAACACAAAGATGTGACTACACTGAAACATAGATAGTCGCTGGACAAACTTTAAAGATGACACAGGTGGATTTAGTATTAATTCTGCCTCTAACTTAACATACAAATTGACAATATTTCCACTTAACCTTGCCTATTGAAATAAAATCCCTAATTAAATAAGAGAAATTGATATACTAGAAGTTAAATTAAAAAATCATAGTCATACCAACACTTTCCACATAGCTTATTTATAGAAGTAATGAAATAAATATGACATAAAGTCCTGATGAGAAACATAATTTTCTTCAGATGAATATCAACAGCTTCATACAATGTCTTCATTTGTAATAAGGTCAAGTTGCAATAAACTGATGAAAAAGACTTTCTTATAGAAGGGGATGCGTAAGGAATAGTCACTCTCATAACCGTCAATATCAGTGAGCACATCTACACTAGTAAATTAAATAACTCAAAGAGAATATTTGCAAGCACTTGTATCCTATTGTCTCAACAATTAACATTGACCCTGATGTGGTTTTGTTGCAGGAACAGGATTCCATCTATGATTTCCCTCACATCACCTGGAAACACTGGAATAGGTAGCCCAGATGGTAAATACCTCATACCTGCAAAAATTCAAGGTCAGGCTGGACAAGGTTTTGAGGAACCCGGTCTAGTTGAAGATGAGCCTGCTCATGGCAGGGTGGCAAGACTATATGACCTTTAAATGTCCCTTAAAACTCAAACTATTCTATGTTTCTATAATTCTATAATTCTTTATCAGTTTTCAGGAACAGCTCATGCATTATTAGGGATTCAGAACAGGTAGGCCTCCTCTTTGAGGAACCAGGAGAGAAGGTTAGTGTGGCTATAGGCTGCTCCTTTCAATTTGGCTTCAGAGAACAGTCCCAGACATATTTATGTTGCTGACCCAGATTTGGCATCTGGAAGCACAGTCCACCCCAGAAAAGGAGAAAGGAAGTGAAAATCCCTACTCTGCTTTCCCTGTGTTTGCATTAAGAAACTATGTGGTTAGCAGATATACTGGTATACATATACAAGTACTAGTATTGCATTTTTCTCACGCAGACCAACCTCATAGTGAGTCACTGTGTGAAGAAAAGATACACTGTATAGAGGATAGACATCACTGTACCTACCCACTGTTTTCCTTGCTGCCACTGGGGACTGTTTTTCCTGTGAACGGTGAGATACTCTTGGAACTTCCAAGGGACTATGAGAATTTGAGAGTGAATTGTTCTTGTTACAGTCAATAATTCAGTCTTTCTTCACCTTGTCTTCAGTGATAGCCTCTTCCTCTCTATCAGATTTGAGGCTGCTAGTATTGTCTGTATGTGGTAAGGAGAGCACATTTAGCTGTCAGGAACTTGAATACCATGACAGCAGAGAAAAATGAGAATGTTAGGATGACAGACAGTAAACAGAAAATTATGGGTGCTGAGGGGATTCACTGACCATCTGTATATGGCAGAATGATCATTCTGGGCTGAGGAAATAAGAAATCAGAATTATGATGCATAGCTGGCATGACTTAATAATTTCAGACAGGGAAGGTTACATTTTTGGTGTTGCATGCTAAGTTCGCCACATCCCTATAGCAGTGCCACACTAAAATCAGTATTTGAAAGCATGAGAACTTGGAGAGTTTTATCTGTAGCATACATAAAAGTAAGACTCATCCTGGTTAATTTTTAAGCTGCACATACTTTTTCTCTCTTATGTAAAGCCATTAACTAGGTCCTGCAAAACAGTACCCTTTTAACCCTCTTCTGAATGCAGAATTATTTAACAGGCTGCCTGTATGCTAATACCACTACTTAGTACTCAGATTTGTCTTTGCTGCTCAGCACCTTCATCACCAAGACAGTCTCACAGAAATTAATGTGGGTTGCCAAAAGGTAGTGATGGTGACTGCAGTGGAAGGAATGGAAAAAGTGTGGGATTACATATGCAATGACACCAGTGAAAATCAGCATCCTCTGAGTTACCTTTGCCCACAAAGCTGTAGAAGAGGCTCTAGAATTGCAATATGAAGAACCGAGAGGCTCTAGAACCTCCAATCTTGGAGACGAAACAGCCTGCTTTTAAAAGCGGAATTTGTTAGACTGAAGCAATTCAGGACATCCACTTCAAGAAGTCTGGATCTTTGCATTTCAAGTGTCCCTATTGTTGTTGCTGAAGATTCTGACCACCTGTGAAAAAAGATGGGAAGACAAATATTAGAAATGAATGAGACTTAGAAGGCATGCCTGGTAATTTTGAGCAGTTGGCTACAAAAACAGATGCAAAATCACGTCATGGTGTGAATTCATAAAGAACAGCATTAAGAGTATATTGACTGTCCTGTTTTTAGGAATTTGGCTTTGATGTTAAGTGATTGATAAGATACTGTAGGACTTCATGAAATGAATGTCCTTCTTGGAAGAATGAATAAATATTCTGTGAAGCAAAGTGAAATATTAGTTTTTGAAAAATTATAAGACATTACAAAACAAGCAACAAAAATGCCTCAAAAGAAAACCATTTAAATTGGTATGTTGCAATATCTCCTGCTGACTGGCACATCTGTAAGTATTATACCTATGGCTTCTCTTTTTTTTTTTTCTTTATTTTAAGGCTGAATGGAAAAGATTTCTTGTTCACATTACACCTGAAACAAAGTTGGAGATAGCAAAGAAGCTGTGCACTGTTATTCATATTGTGTACTGTCTTCTGGGATAAAATTCTTTCCCTTTTTTTTTTTTCCTACATCATCCTTTTAGCCATCTACTTTTTCTAACACAAGAGCAACATGCTGCCTTGAAGCAATTTCTTACATTTCTTTTTGCCCCTTTCATTCATTTCCTCCTATGTATCAAGGGTCACAGGCTCATAACACTTTTGTGCATTTGACAGACACCTCCCTCTTTCTTCTTTTATTCTTCTTCTGACATAAAATTGGTCTTTCATTCATTGTGGAGAGAATGCCTCTTACAGATATCTCAAATGAGGCCAACAGTGAAAATAGTTTAAAAAGGTATTTTTAGATGTTTATCAAATAAAATAAGATTAGTGGGAAATTTTCTTAAATATTCTGTCAAAATCTTCCCAGAAACAATGAACTGAAAGAACTATCATGGTGGCTTTTCTAATTTAGAGTCAGCACGGTGAGTGCAGGGGTCATTTTCTCGACATTAGATGATGATGGGAGTTTATGGGTTATTCCAAGCATTAAGTGTACAGTAAGTGGAAAGTAAATTAGAAAGAATACTGCAAAGGCTCTTCTGGTGCAGACTGATCTTAGCTGATGTGTCTTTCATGGAGACATTAAAGGCTCAAAGAAAGCTGCCAAATGATATTACTAGTCTCCTCTTGTATTTCAGATGTATTACCAGGATCAGGGAGTTCTTTGCTCAACACCTATTACCTCTAATTTACATTAATGCAGATCTACTAGGGCAGATTTCTATCCCTACCTGTCAGAGCAGAGGTTTGTGCAGTTCCAAGTAGACACGTCCTCAAGGATATACAGGTGTGGTTTAAACTGCTTGAAAATATTTTCGAGGTTATGCTGGAAAACAAAAGAATTCCTCCGCCAAGAAAAATCTGAAACTCTACAAACAGAGAAGGATGGCCAGACTGGTCTTATTTTGTGAGCTAATTCAAAGCTTTGCCCTCTGATCCAGCAGAAAACTACTTCTCTGTCCACCTCAGAATTCAGATACAGCATGCAAATAATTTGTTTTGGACTCTACAGTTGGAAAGCTACGGCATTTTGGATTGTGTATTTACATTGTACATTTGCTTTACAATTTTATTCATAAAAACCCTGCAGTCCAAATAACCAGTTACTGGATAGCTTGCATGGATAATTTTAAATTGTACTCATATTTTATTTGAATTCTTAGACATGACTTTCAGTAATGTATTGGTTTATGTTGCTAGAAATTTCAATTGTTTGCACAGCCAAAACAATGCATTTGGGAACAACTGGGAATTGCTAATAATATTAGCCTCTTTTTTTTTTTCCTTCTTTGCTTTCAAATGCCCATGCAAGCTCTACTTATAAACTGCTAAGATCCAAAGGAGCTTTTATTTGCTCCCTACTGTCAAGCACTAGGAAACAGAAGAAGGGAAGATACAGTCCTGAAAATAACAACTTTATTTCAAAGACCGCCATGCTTTAAGCTGAAAACTAGAGTGAGTTATTGCCTTATCCAGGCCAAATTTATCTGAATCTTGGAGAGCATCTGGGATGTGCAGTATCTTTGATCCATGTCCAACGCTGTTCTGTGGACTAGGTACATTTCAGACCTTCCTTGCCTCAGGCCATGCAAGATGGCTATTGTCACAAGGTTCTCATGCACAGCCTAGCACAGATGGCACACAATCCTCCCCAACACTAACAAATATGAGACTATCTCAAATATTCATTTTTCCTTTGCAGTGTACTGATATTGTTTCTCTCTGACCTTGCTTAATGTCCTGTCATATTCAAAGTCATGCACTTTTTCCTCAGTACTCCAAGCTGACATACTCCCAAAGATTCAAATGCACTTGCCTTGTGCCTCTTCTACTCAGCTGAAATTCAAGTTGCCTCAATAGCAATAAAGACAGAGCCACATCCACACATACAAAACCAAGCTCATAGCAGAGAGAGTATCACAGAATATTCTAAATTAGAAAGTACCCACATGGATCATTGAGTCCAACTTTTACCTGAATGGCCCCTACAAGAATCAAACCCCCAACTTTGTTGTTATTAGCTCCATGCTCTAAAAATCACACCAAAGATAAATTTGAGGTCAGTGAGATGGGAAAAGAGCAGCTCTTTACTCTTAACAATTCTGTTCTAAAAAAAGCTTAAAAAGTCTAAAAATAATTTCTATTATTATTAAGGAAAAAATACTACTGATAATGGCACATGATGTATAATTTTACATAAGCTCCGTAGCTATAGATACTAGGATAGTCTATAAAACATACATAAAATATTCCTCTGTGCCCAGAAGGAGCTGGACTGTTGAGGGAATTTATTTTTCTTTCAAGTAACATTCCCCCACTCCAGGTCTCAGCCCACCCCTCTATGTTGGAGTCTGCTCCAGTTCTTTGAGATGCTGCTGCTCCCACGTGTTTATGGTTTCCACTCTGAGTTATCTGCCAGCAAGCATTAGGGCAGCTTGCAACTATCAAGTAATCACTGGAACAGGAAGAATGCTTTGTTTATCCACAGGCCCCTAATGACTTTTAGCCATCACTAGCACTATGGGATTTGGAAAGCTGTTTCAATCTGGCAATGGCTTTTATGAACAAATCTCAAATCTGCATATGAAAGTAAATGAGATGGCAAAATTTAGTGGTAGATCAGGTTGTAACCAGTCAAGCAATCAGATGTTGACAGGAGTTGAATGCTTAGATGGCTAGGAAACTTCTGTAAAAGAACAAACAAATTTCAGAAATAATTGTCCCAAAGTCAATAAAAATAAACCAGGAGAAAGTAACTTAGTCTCCCACAATTTCAGCAGGTGATACAGGACTTAGCCCTACTCTGTTTAAATGGGTCACTGTATAATGGTGTATACAGTGACAGAGGAAGGATTTAATCAATGCTAATCTATGTTTTAAAAGAGAAAGAGAAAAAGAGATTAAACTTAGGAATTAAGACATATTTGTTTAAAAACACAATGTATGGTTTGGGAAATGATGAAGGGTTTCTGGCTATTTGAGCTTTGTAACACTGTAAACTGGGACATACATTTTTGTACCTTCATTGCTGGCAATAGGCTGATATACTAATAAAAACTTGTATTTATATAGTATTTTGATTTCATAGCTATCAGAGTTTTATGTGTCTGTTTGTGATACGTTAGTGACCAGTACTCTTACAGGTCATATAACTTACCCTACAGGGTTTTCTTCATAATAGGTCTATAAAATAAACCTTATAGATTTTATGGTATTGCTGTAATTCAGATGTTAGATGGTTTAGTAAAGATGATCTAAAAGAAAGAAATTGCTCAACAAGTTTATCTACACAGAACCATTACCTCTGGACTCACAGCAGCATTTTTTAAGTCTTGTGAGGTAATTTATCTCACAGTCTATTAGTAGTATTTGCCCTGTAGCACATACAGTTACCTCTCTGTAGGTTGCATGGTAGTCTTGTTATTTCCCCTTGAGTGTAACAAAGCTGTAGTAAACATTTTACAGACACAGACACTTAAAGATCACTGTTCTGCTGAATTTATCAGATGCTGGATCATACACACCTAGCATCTCTCTAAACTTCATGGGCTTGCTCAGAAGTGTAGAAAAAGCACAGATGCTCTCATGACTGTGTGACTAGCTACAAATGCTGCAATTGCATCTAGCCCAGCTGACCACAGATACTACAGGAAATGCTGTAATGACTTCAGTTGTGATACCTGCAAACCATTTATTTTAATACATTTCAGTATCCTGTATTTTGCTGTGTTGCTCTGTGAAAGAATAATTTCCTTCTACCCTTCTCTTTTCCACTCTGTGGCCTTGCAAGCAGATATTGCTCTGCAGCAACTGTGGCTCCAGTAGCAGGGACACCGATTGGCTTGGTAAGTTGGAAGCTCTGTATGGACTTTATTGCAGAGGTGAGGCCTATATGCTTTATCTACTAAAGCAGAATAAAAAAAGAAGAAAAAGTGCAAGAAATACACTGGCATGAGACTTTGAACATAGGGATTCAGCTCCCATCTTTTGGCTGGAACATGCAAAAGGCTTTTGCAGTCATTTTTGCAATGCACAACAAGTTAATTCTCCAGATTCTCAGCATGAAAATGAAATCATCAGCTTCTTTCTGATTCTCTCTTTTATCTGTCTTTTTTTGGGTGTGATCCGGGTCAGCAAGGATAGGATTCTACGTTTGAACTAGTTATTTTAGTTCTTTTTAGACAGGAGGAAGAAAGAGACCTTCTAACAAGCAATTCATCTTATGTTAAATAAGATACCTAAACTAGGTTATGTCATTAATACTCAAAAGCACCCATTTTTCTATATTACTATTAAGGTAATCTACGGTGACTAGCATGACAGTAGACAATTGTACAATATATATCTATGTTTGATCAGATTAATCCAAGTCCTCCTTTATTTTTCTGTGGCTATGGTGAACGAACAAGAAAACAGATCTCAAAATTTGAGAGCAATTTTTTTCCAAACAGATATTTACAAAACAGGACTACACAATCTCCCCTGAGCAGATCAAATGTCTGACTATATCTTCTAGACTTCATAAAAACTAAGTTGGGGGCTTTTGTTCAGTCAATACAACGTCCCAAAAGGTCTAGACATGGTTCTGCTTCTATAGAAATGAAGAATCACAAGATCACAGCATAATTCAGGTCTCTAGTCAAACTTCCTGGTCAAAACAGGGTCAGCTATAAGGTTAGCTATTGAATCATGAATCACAGAGAGAAAGGTTATTTAATTGAATTCTTACATCCTTATTTACACTTCATGGAAAATAGTCTATTATCTGAAAAACTGATAGTTACAATTTGGAATTCATTATCTTTATGAATCTTGAAAAATGTGAGACCAAGTTTTTCTTCTACAATCATGAAAAACAGATTTTTTTTTTCATTTTAGTTCTTCTGGAGTCACAGGATTCCATTACCTGAGATTTTCAGAGAATCCCCTTACAGTGTAAGACTGAGGTAAGAGCACTGAAAAAGTTGTTTCAGAAAGGATACCACTACAGTTATGTCTGATCAGATAGAGTCATTTCAAGAAAATGATTTTTAATTGGTGGGGTTTTCCCTTGGGCATTTTTATGCACCTTATATGTGCTTCATACTCAACTATATTTATTCTGTCACAAAACCTCTAGTGACACAGCCAGTACTATTAATCAGACATATAAAATTATAATGGAAAAATACTAAGCCATTTGTCCACAGGCATGGAATAGGAAAAATACTCTGAGCAAATATTCAATATATTTCCATAACCTTCTCAATTGAAGCTCCAGTCCTTCCTCTGTGCCCATGGTTTGGGTCTCTGAAAGACATAAATGGGAGCCAACATGGACCACTGTGGGAGGACCCTATATAACCTCTCTAGGGCCAGAATGCTCCCAAGTGTTGCTGGTAAATGGATGGTGCTCTGGCATTGATCACTAAACCCTATAAAGGACAAAGACATCATGCCTGACTTCAAGTTCTTGAGTCACAAACCACAGTATGGCAGAGGTAATCAGAGTAAATGTCACTATGTTCTTCCCCTCATTGAAGTCTCCCCCTATGAGCTGTCATGAGATGGGAGTCTGGGCTCAGCTGATCTTTTATCTGAGTTGATATCATTTTTCTGCCTCTCACTCCTTTCATACCCTTCAGATACATCCTAATGTCCTTTCTTCTGCACTGTCTTTTTGGAAGCCTGGCTTCACATTGTGTAGGGAAAATTCTCCTCCCACCATTTCATGGTTGCTCTAAGTAATCAAAATGAGAGACAATGTGCAGCAAAAAAATTCTCACTGTGAATTCAGTTGGAGTTTAAAATCAGTATAATAATTTATCTAAAAACAAAAGACTCCTTAACTTGAATGTTACAGATCACCCTCTTCACAGCTCCCCTTCGCAGAGGGATTACAGTTTGATGGCTGTGAGATTGCCATATCTAGTGGCACTGTTTTTAAGAAAAACATGTCATCTACTGCTCCATCTAATAAAGACAAGAGATTCTGCAAGTTTTCACATCAAAAGATACAGCCTGATATTTCTTATGAGTCATGAGTCAAGGAATTATGTAGCTTGCTTTCTCTTAAGCACGTAATTTGATCTCCAAGCACGAGCAAGAGTTTTTGTATTTCAATCAGTAAACAATTGCTCTTTAAAACATTCCAACTGATGTTTATTTGTACAATCTGTCCTTCAGCAGCCTTAGTTGGATGAAGTAAAAGATGTAACTCTAATAGCAAAGTGTCTAAAAACTGACAAAACATTACATTTGATCATGCATGATGAGTGCACTAAGGAAGTATGTAGTTTGGAAAGCTGATACAGCATCTCACTGAAATAACTATGCATAAAACATTGTTTCATTCTGAACTAACCAGGCACTCTCACTGCAGTATAAATTTTCTTTTTTAAATTACACAGATCAGATTTCCTTGAATGAAAGAAAAATTGAACATTTTTCTTCATTCTTAAGATAAAAGTAATTACTGTGGATTCCTCTTTCCCTTGGGAAGAGTGCAATGGGGTCCTTTATTTCATTAAAGATGTCAAACATAGAATCAATATCAGCGCCGAGACTTTGGTGGCTGGGCTGGATGGGCACTGCTAGAGTAAGCAAACAAGATGTTCCTTGTTGATTAAAAGAACTTTGTTGCAATGAAGCAAGGTACAAGAGATTCAAACAAACAAAAAAATAAACAACAAAAAACACCACCCAAACAAAAAACCTAACAAACAAACAAACAAAAATATCCTAAAAAATACTGAAAGATCAACCTGTAACTGTAACTTGACTGCAATTGTGCAACCTTAAAGGTAACAACTAGAGTGACAGATAGGTTTGCACATTCATTTTTCAGATAAGAAAAATCTTACCCTTGCAGTGGATTAGTGTAACATTATAATGCAGATATTTAAAGCTTTGTGGAAAGTAATTTTTTTATTTTTTTAAAATTCACAGAGCGGCACGATACTTTGCAGAGTTCACCTAAAACAAAGAAATATGCTATTTTAGTGTAGCATTTGAGACACTCTTCAGCAAACAGTACCTACCTAAGGATTGCACTGGTCAGCGAGGTATCTCAAGGGAAACTATTTCAAAGCACCATGTCCTTCTTCATATCCAGTTCTTTGACTGTAAATCATTGTAAGTCCTTGGTTTTTGAGAAAGGTTAAAAAATGAGAAGTGCCCCTTCTCCATCTTCCATAATGTGAGAATACATTTTTGCAAACACTGCTACTTTTTTCTCCCAGTTCATGGTCATTTCCTTTTCCTGATTAAAAGTTCTTGAGCAAACATGACTGAATGCTTATTTTAGTAGTTTGGGATTGGTTTGGTCTTTTTTTTGTTTGTTTGTTTTTTAATTTTATCTCCTCGTGTATGACTTTGTATATTATTATGCCGGCGATTCCCTGTGGCAGAACAGTGCTAGATTTAGTACATCTGTATCTTGTTATGGATGTCCTCAGTACAGTACATTACCAATACCCTTATATATCACAGCTCCTTTAATGCCACAGTCTTCCAGACAAATCACTGCTATGACCATAGACCTTATGGATACAGCTATGCAATTTTGACAAGTCCTTAAATCACCAACTAGATTTTGATACATAGTGACAAATACTTCATCCCCTAAAAGTTTCTTTATACTCAATTGGACAACATGCAGGAAAAAAAACCAACCAAACAAACAAACAAAACAAAAAAAAAACAAAACAAACAAAAAAAAACACAAACCAAGACTGCATTTTTATTGGTCAGCTACCTATTCATTTTGGTCTCGTATTCTGAGCTACTTTATCTTTCTTCTTATCTCTAATACTTGTCTTTTTGCTTTTTATGTGATCTTTCTCCCATGGTCATGATACCTCAATAAAATATGGTTTACCCATTTATCACTAAGGATAGTTTTCAGGGCTTTTTGATTCCTTGGGCCAGGCTGTTCCTTGAGACCTGTATGGATCCTTAAGCCAGCCACAGTACGTGGAAGGTAATCTCTTCAGTCAGATGAGGAGGACAAACCAAGGTTTTTACAGCCTTTAACAAAAGGCATGCTAATCTGACTCTGACCATTAATGATTCTTTAAAACCAGAAACAATAATTATCTAGAGAAAATTTACAATAGACAGAGACTAATCAAGTGGATGTGAACGTAGCTCAAATACATGGTAACTCCATAAATAAGTGATCGAGGAAGAAGAGATACATTGCCTTTCATCTCTAAATTGCTGTTTCAAATCCGGACCTAGTGTCTAAAATGTTAATTTGAGCCTGTGACATCTATTCTGTGGTCAATATGAAGTGAATTCCTGGTCTCTGGCCAGTTTCTAATGGACAGGTGGCAACTACCCAAGAAAAAACGACAACCACAATTGGCACCCCAGTGAGGAGTCATAGCAATGGGACAAAGACTGAGTCGGTCAAAAGACAAAGTGATCTCCTCACCCCCTCCTGACTTTTTATCTAAAGCAGGTCTGAAACAAATGGGCAAAGCACTGGGAGAGAAGATTTTATTATGATTTCTCTGCCATCTTTTTTCTTTGTAAATAAAATGGGAGAATTGTTTTTCCAAGGCTGTCAATCTCACACCTTTCACAATTTGAGAAATAGAAAAAGAAATGTTGCTCTGTCCCCCTTTACCAGGTCTCCCTGCTGTGACAGTGAGTGTTGTCAGTCATACACTTGAGCTCTAGATCAAAACCAGGTGGCAGAGCAAACTGTATTTAAACTTTGATCCTCAGTTCCACTCTGTTGCACAGCTTTTGCTTGGAAAAAGAAAAAAAAAGAATAAAAAAAAGTTTGATTTTGCTAGCAACAAATGCTTTTCAGTTGTGAAAGAACTGATTAAATAGGTATTCTACCCTAACCTCAAATATTTCTGTAGTATGACTCTCCTCCTGGAGCACCAATTTTAAAAGGTATTTGAGAAGGCATTTTTATTCCAGATTCAAATATTACATTTTCTTCTCTTCCCTTTAAGAACAACAACTCAAAAAAAAAAAAAAATCATAACAAGGAAAAAGAAATTGATAAATCTGTCTAGCTACTATGAGGAAATAAAATGACTGCTGTGCAATGTCACAGCTAATAATGCCTCAGATTTGACTGAAACAGCACTGAAAAATAGCCAAACAGGAATCTTTCATGTCTGACTTCATAGGTCACCCCCTCCATGCTATGTGTTCTTTCTGTGAATCTCTCAGCTAAGTACTTCCAGCTAAAGTAGTTCAAATACTTAGAATGAGAGAAATCAACAAAGAACAAAACACAATGTGCAGTCTAGTAATACCACTTAGCTAGTGCATTGTAATGGACAGCACTGGATTAGTAGCAATATGGCAAACAATTCATTACAATTTGAGAGTTTGCCTTATGACCAGAGTACATTTCAGATTTATCACTCTAGTTTCAAATGTGTATATACATGGTCAGAGCACAGTTGATGTTCAAGTTAAAAAATCTCCAGATCCTACACGTCCAGAAAAATGAGACTTTAAAGTAGCTTAGTAGCAACTAGGGCCCGCGAATAATCATAAGACATTGAAAGGGATATTCAGTGAAAGGTACGATCACAAAATTTGTTCTAAAATATGTAGCACAGAGGCATGGAAACTGGAAAGGCTGCCTATCTTCCTGCACTAAAATAACAACTTCTCGACTGGAAACCATGTTGGATATCATATTTCCATTTTAAAAATTAAGTAAATACATATACTAAGAGTATCTACAACATATAGAATTACCTCCAGTGAAATGGAGTAAGGATGAACATTTTTCTGCATTGTGCATGTGTGTTTGCATGCTTGTATAGTGTTAAAAAAACCTGCAAAAGCTACACAGCAGGAATAATCAACCCTACAAAAGCTTTGCAATAGTTGGGATATTAAAGATTTTCTACATTAACTGAGAATAACCGTTTTAAAAAAAAAAACATGTGATAACAGAAAATTATTTCAAGGTGCCTAAGAGATTCAGAAAGAAAACAAAGCCTCTGTCACTATTTAATCAGTTACATTGTTGATAGACTTCTAATATTTTGTATTTACCTGATTTCTGCCATCTTTATGATTTAAGAAAGCACAGTAAATTGCCAGCCTATAACTTTATGGCAGGTGTAAAAAAAAGATACTGGTGTAAAAAGTTCTCAGGATGAATTCTTGTTTACATTGTGAATCTAAATAACTCCTTGACTTCAGGGAACTTACTTCCCATGACAATAGTGTAAAAACTATCAGAATTTAGGTCACCAATTCTATTTTCTATAGTTGAGAGGTTGACCCAGGCACATGGGATTTATAAAACTATGTCACTTCAATAAAAGCAGTGAGGATCTCTGAAAAATTCTGTCAGGTGACTTTTTTTTTTTTAATAAACTTATTTGTGTTGCATCTGGTCATGTCTTTCTGATATTAACTTTGCTCAAAAAGGTTGGTCGATGCTGGTTTACTGTGGACTAGATGTTTTTCCATGTTCAATTATATGCCATTCACCCTCTGGCTCATTGGTACATGACTAGTACTACATTTTTAGGTAACAATGTGTCTTAATAATTCTTTGCTCAGAAATATATATAGAAATCAATCATTCTCTGCTTTCCTTTTCACTGGTTACAGTTTCATTTTTAAGCCAGATTTTCTAAGGAAATAAGGCTTGCTTGATGAAGCCTGTCTGTCTCTTGACCCGCTTCTAATAACTTCTTAATCCATCAGATCTAAAAGAGAGATTGGAATCTCAAAGGCAAGTTATTCTGAGAATTTTCAGGAAAAGTAAAAAATTAGGAGAAAAGTCCAGAATTACTGCCACTACTAAAGGACAGCTAGACAGACCCACATAGCTGCAGACAGTGAGCTGGCCTGGGAGCACGTCTGCAGCACCAAGGTACCCACTACAAATACTGTGGCTTGCTCAGGGAAGTACCACATGTAAAAGAAGAGTAATTGTGAAGTTGGTAGTCTATATTTGAAAGAATGAGGGCACAACTTCATAGAACACTGGGTTTCATTAGTTACTCTGTTCCCCTTCAGGAACTATATATTTTACAGTTTCAAATCTTTGTAAACATATGTTGCCCAGAACTGTATTCTTCTGCCCTACTTGAGAAATCAAAACTTTGTTCTCCCTGCTTTTATAAGCAATCTTCTTTTTACAGCACCAGCACTCCAACTCCACTCCTGTTCAATTTCTGTAAACAACCTAATCATAATAGAACTTTTCTTTATTAAAAGGTGAGTATTTCAAGTTTTTCTTGTTCACGCTGTTGGCCTGTATTACAAACACAGATCAAGTAATCCTATTTTTCAGTTTCCACATCAGCACTGATTTGCAACTGAAAACACTATTTTTCAAAAGCAAAGATCAGATTTTCTCAAAACATTTTAGGCTGTATTTGTGAGTTCCTCTCTCCAAAGATCTGAGTGAAGCTGTGCTGCATTACAAAGTATTTGTATTACAAAGCAAAATATATCAGGATTTCCTTTTTATTGAGACATCTCTAGAGTTCATTTTTTCTCTTTTTAAGTACCTGGTGATACACTGGAAGACACAGCACTGGTTGTGTGCCACAGCTCCAGGTGTGAGTCTCTTCACTCCTTCTCACAGATTTTGCTTGCTTTTAGAAATTTTAGAGTAATTTTCCAGTCATTCTTCATCCTGAGCCTTGGATACTCAAATAAACCCAGGATAGCAATTGATTATCTTAGGCTAGGCTATTGGTTTGTGGTTAAACAATCCCCTAAAGACCTCTTTCTTCTCTTCTTTATAACTGTATTTCTGTTGATGTTGTACCCATATTTGACCTATATAATTTCTAGATGAAGAACTGAAATTCAATATCTCATCCACTCTAAGTTAATGTAAATACAGGTTGTAAAACTCTCAAGTAATAACCATAGTTTGTTAACAAGCATTTCAGTTTTATTAAGCCAGATCAGAGGTTATAGGATGTGCCATTTGGCAATATTGAAAATCTTTGCTGTAACTCAAGTGCTGTTGTCAACTATTCAGTTTCTGATACATGAAGCAGTTTCACATTATCAGAATAAATCCATTTTACCCACTCTTCTCTCTGAAATGGTACACACAAGCTAAACAGTTTTTATGGCTCAACTTAGTTATGTTCTCTACCAGTCTATACTACTACAGACATAGGCATGGGTTTAGAAGAGACAATATATTTTTGTTGTGCAGAAATGTGAGAATTTTGCCACTTATTAAGGGCTGGAACTTCACATTTCAGAATATATAAGATGTAGGAATTAGCATTATCCTTATGGTTGACCATATGTTAGTTTTCTGTTATATGTGTCTATATCTAAATATATCATATCAGCAATATATTGGTCCTGTTTTGAGTTACAGCTACACACAAAAACATCTGTCATATTCACAATGTTGTTAAAAAGTCTTTAAAGATGATAAGAATCCAGACCAAAACAGAATTATTTTGAAGATAGCTAGGGAGAGAATATGAAAAAAAAAAACCCATGACATTAATTATAAAGATTAGTATGCTTCATGATTTTCCTCTTTTGCTTTTGGGCAAAGATTCAGAAAGCTGATATTGGTATCACAATATTCCTGATAGTACAATGTAACTGCCACAGGCAGGCAATGCTGGTTTTGAGACTCTGAACTCTTTTAATAAAATGCTAGTGAAAGACCTGCCCATTCACTGGAGAATGGCTAATAACTCACTGGTTTGAAAATCAAGCTGGGACTGGAAAGGTTCTGTTCTCTGTGTCCAGAAGTGTTTCTACATCACCTACACCAGGATTAACCTGACCAGCAAAGGTGCCTTATCAATAAGATTCCCAATAAGCTCTATTTGAAAGAGCACATGATCTAATAACCTCTACACTGTTAATGTGGCTTAGATTTCAGTCTGAAGGGCTGTTTGTCTGACTCCTTGAATGATTTACCAACCCAGAGGAGAGCATTCTGCATGATCACCTTTAAGTAACATTTGGAACACTGTATATTACCATAAGCATTTACCTGTTATATATGCATATATATGTAAACTGGTGCTTTTGACAAATTAGTAAATTTGACACGTTTGCAGAAAAAATACCAAATCAATTTTTAAATGTTATAATTTAGAAAAATATTTATATGATGGGAAATTCTCCTTATTTGACTTTTCATTATGTTTTTCACCAATTTTGTGACTAATAGGCTCACTAATACATTAGTGCAAGTCTATTGTGCATTTCATCTTTTTGTATTAATTCAGTATTGTATCATTTGTATTCACTTTGGTGTACACTCCTTTTGATCTGCATCTTATCACATTAATGATTTTATTACAAATAACATTGTATTATGAGACTTCAACATTCTGTTGACATATTTAAATGCTAATAATTCAAGGTTGATCAAAACACATGCACATGGCAAAAAGGAGGTCAATAAATGAGCAGCCTTAATACAAAGTTGGCAAAGCTATTAGAAAAATATAAAACTCATTAATGACCAAAGTACTGGATACTTTTAATGATGAATAATGACATGGGAATCTAGAAGTATTTATTTAATAAACTATTAGTGGATAATTTGTTATTAAATTCTTCTTCATTTCTTTAAATGCAGTTTCTGTGCAGATTTTGAGGTATGAGTTTTATATGAAAGTGAACAGTGCAACATTAACTGTTGTTAAAATGACACTGCACACTAACATGCTCTGGGGTTTTGGCAAGTAAATAACTGAAGAAACAGAAATAATATCATTTCCTAACAAAGCTAAGAGAGAGCTACAACATATTCAGGATCCAAACACAAATAACTGTTTCTGTTGGAAAACAAAACGGGTATTTTAGTTGTTAGATTCTCATCTGCTCAGTACAGAATTGTATTCTCAAAAAGATGGGGCAGCATTTAGATGTAAAGCAAACACAGAGTGATCCTTTCAACTTTAAAGCTGCTCTTGGTAATGTCACTGAGTGGTATTTTAAAAAGTTAGAACTACTCTGTCTAATAGCTGCTCAAGCCTCAAGCTAGTTGATGTTATACTGTCCCATACAGAACCTTTACCAGTTTTTGCTGGGTCACATTCAAATGCCTCTTACACACACTAGTTAATTTGACTTTGTTCTAAGGTAACCATGTTTGCAGTCAAGCCTCTGAATCTGCAAGCTATTTTGTGCAACTTGACCTTTCCCTCTGCATGCAGCCTTTCTGAGTCCATCAGCAGCTGTCTCTGGTGTCAGAGCCTGTGTTCATGCAGCAGTTTGTGAGATCAGAACCATTGTCACACGGGAGATCAGTAAAAAAAAAAAAAAAAAAAAGAAAAAAAGCACAAAAAAGCACAAAAAAATCCACAGATGTGAAATCTCCACTGCTTATATTGATCCTCAGAAGCAGAGACACTGTCTGCTCTGGTGTCAGCTTTCCTATAGCTCTAAGGTTTCAACCTTGGAATCTGGCACAGGAATATGGTCACAGGAATATGTCTTCTACAAAGGAAGAAATTACTTTTGTTCCAAAAAAAAGACTGTTCTGGAATTATTCCTGAATATGTTCAAAATGTTGAAGAATGTTCCATACTTTGTTCTACATGTTCCATGATAAAAATGAAAACTTGACTATTCTTCCTGAGCCTGTTCCTGAACCATTGCCCTCAGTCCAACACACTATTAAAAATTATTAAAGCTAATTATCAATAAAAACTAATCTTCCACTCTACAGTCACTGTCTCTATCTATCCAAGCAAATAGAATCAAAACATAAGTCTACTGAAGACAATATTCTGAAGTTCCAAAATTTCACCCTTGTCACCCATCTACATCCATCCAAAGGTATCCATCAGATGCAAGGTCCCTGATATCACTGTGAGTCTCATTCATCATAAACTTCCATCTGTCTTTCACCTCTCATTTGCTTTCAGGAAGTCAATTTAGCACCTGTCTACCCTAGAATATTAATCATTGTATTTTCCAACACGTGTATTTGTATTTTGTTTGGTGGTAGCCCAGCTGATTTAGAGAAAGCTTCAGCAGCAACAGCTAGATCATCATCCATGCCTCATATTAAAGTTGGTGCTTTACATCCTTCTGCCACAATAGCTTCAAAGAAAACAATCACTCTTTGGCAGCAGGTAAACAGGGACCGTGCTTAAACCCCTAATTGCTTGGGTGATCAATTTTGTCCCACCAAATATGTCTAGAAGTGTGATTTCAGCCTCTGTAAACATATTTACATTTGCTTTAAACTGATTTTAGACATATCATTGACTTCTTGGACACTCATTCCTAGTGTATTCCAGTTTTATCCTATTTCAACCTAATTAGAAGTGTTCAAGTAACACAAAGTAGATATCTGGTTTTTGCAGTTGTAGAGCAGGTCTTACACACACAGAACATGATGAAGTCCTCATTCCTGACAGGAGTCTAAGTAGTGTTATTATTCAAATTACAGAAGAAAGGGTAAGCAAAGGGGAAGAGGAAACGAAAAAGAAGGGCAAAGGAAGAAGAGGAAGGGGAAGCAAAGGGGAAGAGGAAAGGAAAAAGAAGGGCAAAGGAAGAAGAAGAAGGGCAAAGGAAGAAGAAGAAGGGGAAGGGGAAGGGGAACGGGAACGGGAACTGGAAGGAAGAAACTCAATAAACCAACTCTAAAATCTTCCTTGTGGTATCAGCAATCCAAATCAATCCAGCCCATTGAGATTGCAGGTAGGCAGGACTTGCCAGGCTTTGGTCACTCCCAAATGTATTTTATTTTGACACTCACTTTCTTTATTCTTATTGCTTATTCAGTCACCTCAGTTCCCATTTTAGTCTAAATGCATTTGCAGCCTAGCACAATGCTAAATGTTTCTGCTTGCATGTTTTTGTGCCTTTCCAAAGATTTAATTGAACTCCCATTCTGGGTACCACACACTTGCCAGTTTTCTTGTACAGAATAAACATTTTCAAACTCTCCAGTCATGCTTACTTTTGACTTGCATCTAATTACTGCCATTGGACCTGGCTCTGCTTTGGTCCTTTTTTGCTTTTTGAAGTTACTAATTTCAGATCATTTAAAATTCATAAAATTAACTTCTTCAAGGAACTTAGATGCTTGGTTATTATTAGGCATTTCTCACTTTTTTTTTTTTTAAGCAAACACATGTGATAGGTCCAGCCCTGTCTATTTTTATAATCTATTGAGCTGGGCAATCTATTTATGACATAATGGAAAAGCGGACGAGAGTGATGGGAGGGCTGTGCTTGGCAGTAGCTGTTACAATCAATATCCCAGTCATGAACAAACTGTCAAAAATTAAGGATGCACAGAACTGGATTATTTTATCATGGGCTGGGTTATTTTCAAAGGAATCTGGGGGACTTGCAGGCCCAGCTCTCATTAAATTCTAATGGGAACTGGGAGTCACACACTATTGAGCTGTCTTGAAAAAAATCACAGCAGTGGTGAATAATTTTATGAGGTCACCCAATCAAAATAAATTCCATCATGACTTACACCCACAGTTAAACAACTTTTGGGGCTTAATTCTTTTCTTTTACAAGTACTAAGAAAACCTAAATAAATTGTATTTACATTTTTGTGGGATTTCAAATTATGTTTTCCTGGCAATAGCCTGGCTTCTTTTTTTCTTTTTAAAGGTAAATTGGTTTTCATGTCATACTTTGTCTTCACTGTGCCATAATCCCATGAGAAAGTGATGAAAAATGTAACTGCTGATACACTTGCAGGGGGAAAAGAAGATGTGCACTACATATTATGAGATTTTCACATTCTACAGGTAGTTCTGGTAAAGCAACAAAGTGTAATCAAATTTGCTTTTAGATTAAACAACAGGAATCAATAGTTCTCCAGCATTAATAAACTTTCATCTCTTTATATAACCTACCAAGTTTTTCTTCAATAATGTATTCATATATTTAATTCTGTGCAAATTTTTACAAGAGCCCTAACTACATGCTGAGATTCTGTATAATTTAAATGGTAAAATAAGGAAAGGAAGTGCAGCACATTGTCATAAAATGGAGCATTTCCCATGCCCTTGCAGCAGTTCTGTGAGTGATTGTCATCAAGGTGGCCTGCCATCCTCCCTCTGGATCTGTGTTAACATATTTCCTCACATAGATAGGAGCATTTCTCCCCAACTTCTTCCTCTTACCTAACGACTCTGCATTCAAATGTTCACTTTTGCCAAATGGTCACTCTCACAGTGACTGTGGACACATTTATAAATTATGTACATGGTGGAGGGGAAACTGACTCTCTTTTTATAAGGTAGGCAAACTGCTCATTCGTCCTAACCTGAACATCTCTGGTTTTGTCTCATCCTTGCAATTATAGAATTCAGCTAATCCATGGGAAAAGACTGCAAATCCAAGTTCACTGATTAGTTCAGTGATGCTGTTCTTTTCTGAAGTCATGTGTCTCGAGTTAATCCATGTTTTTTCATACAACCCTTTTGGGGAAAATGGGGTCTGTTTGCAGGTCTGCAGTCCTGCATCCTCTGTCATGCAATGCCGTGGAATGCTCACATTTGTAGAATAAGAACCTTACTTGCAGCTGGGACTTTTGTCCTGTCATTTGGTTTATCTGACATCAAGGTATGTAAAACTGAAAGAAAAAAAAAAAATCAAAGAGAAACTGAGGACCTTAATTATCAGTAAGAACTTATTAATAACAGTCTCTATTTCCTCCTTCTTTCCCCTTCCTCCAAATATTCAGTGATGGTACCAGATACAGAAATTAGAAAACAGTGCAAGACAGGCAATTTTCTTTTACAATGAAACCTTTGCTCTTACTGTTCCATGAAAGCAAGACAATGTTTGTTAAAATGACATTAAAAGATGAAATCCTGGACTGAATGAGAAAATAAGTTTCAGGCAATCAAAAGAAGAAAGTAGTGAAGGAGATTTGATTAAAATATTGATATAATGAACAAGCACACAGGAAAAGGGAATGAGTAGCTTTTTAGACAAAACAAGTTTTTCCCCACTTCTTTCAATTTTCCACCACTTTAAAAGCTTTCAGTAAGTATGTGAATGTATTTATACACATATAGCCATGCATGTAGACATACATGCATAGAGACACAGACACATCCTCAGCTTGAAACAGCATTTTTTCTTATATCTTATCCCTGTGATAACATAATGGCTACTGTTTAGTTAAAAATTTGCTACTAATCCTTCACTAAGAATTCTCAAAACACAGTTCCAAGAAAATATATTTGGTGTTCCCTTTGTGACTACTCTATCATCTTGCTAGATTTCATTTTTATTATCAATAATATTTCCAAAATTTTCTTTCTTTTGTCACAGGGTACTTGTTTTGTTATGAATGAATATTTGTGAAGCTTATGATCTTATTACAATCAATAGCAATAACTTGCAGCAATGAAGGCAAGTGAGTTCCAGAAAAAAAATCCACAATACAAGAATAGGTATTTTTAACCACTTTAAAAATTTCTTTTTTTCCCCTCCACTTAGAACATTTTTAAAGGTTACTGGAGCTACTGTTTTTCACGCAGTCTTTGAAACTCCAGAGTACCTTCCATCAGCACCTACAAGGAGAGCCATACATTTTCAATCTGTTGAAAATAATTGTGTGGAAAAACCCATTCTGTTGCTTCCAGACACAATCCAATCAGTGTAATGGCTTTTGAGAAAGAAGGAACTATATTCACATTTCATTCATGTAAAGAATGAGATAATAGAAGACTTTCATGGTAGATGAGCACCCTGCAGGTACTGCAGTTTGCTGCAGCATACATAAGGCCTTGTTGGGTTCATTGCATAAGGGAAAAATCTCTCTTAAATTGTATTCTTCCCCCAGGCTTCAAATACATATTTTTTTAAATGGACTGAAGCAGGAACTGGAGGGATTTTGCATCCCAGTACGACTTTTGCTTTTGAATGGCTGCTCTTGATGTTCTGGGAGAACTTGCCATAATTCTTGTCTTTCTTTAATGAGGTAAAATTGGCCCAAACAGCAGATAGCAAGGCTCTTGCCACCACACTTGGATCATTATTTCCCAATCACACAAAGAAAAGCCCTAAAACAAAAACAACAAGGCAATGAACATCTTGTTTCTTTTTGGTGTTTCTTTCTGTGCCTGCTCCCTTTGTGTGGTTTTCAGTTTTAACTGAAATTCAGTAACAGCAGAGTTCAAACGCAGAGTGGTTGCCAGCCAGTGTACTGCAGCAGCAGCACTGCCAGAGAGGTGCGGCTGTTTGACAAAGAAAAATGTTCCTTTGCTTTTTATAGCACACCATTGTTATCAGTTTCCTTTTTATTGTAGTGGGAAAGAGAGCAGCCACTTTCATGTTCACATGCAGTGCCCATGACAATCCCTTCTCCTCTGCTCACAACTGCCCAAATTACATCCTTCCTGACCTGAGATTGTTCACCTTCACTCTGCGTACAGATGCACACATTAACAAAGACGTGTCATTAAATTAAAAACAGGGAGGAAAATGTAGAGCTGGAGACATACAAATATGTCAGAGGAGTGAGTTTTGAGCAATAGTGACTAGAATTTACTCTAACTTGACTCATTTGACCTTACATGTGTTAACCAATTGATTTTAATTCAAGAGATGCTAATGCTTAACTGATATATAATCTATATACATATATAAATCAGCAATATAAGATGTATGCAGGAGAAAATGAATTCTTAAGAAAAAGTTTCATGTGGTTCAACATTGCTAAGAAGCATGAAAGAGCTCTTTTTAGCCAGGTTTACTAGGTTTTACATGCAATTCTTTCACTTCATTTTAAACTACCTGGTTTCCTTTTCCTTTTTTGGATCAGTTCTAAGCAGCACTCAAGATAGATTACAGATATGTTGTGTTCACAAAGCACCTTATTACAGATATAAATATTTGTCTTATTTGTTTGGTGTATTAATGTAACATTGTCACAGGAAGAGTTTATATTAGTCTTTATGAAAGCTTTCTAGAAAAATAAAATATGTAGTACAACTGTATCTGTAATATGGCATTTTTAGGTCTGGAATTGGCAGTCAGCAATTCACATCTGTTCACATACCTGAATGACATGGCCCAGGTTAACACATATTTGCAATTTCATGTGGCCCAAGTGAGTTCATTTAGAAACTTCTCATGAAGAGGAAAATTCCTGCATGGTTTAGCACAGATTGTGAGTTCACTTACCTCTCCACAAACTTCAAAGATAGTCAAAGAAGCCAGAGAAATATTTAAGTCATTCTTGATAATTATTTGACCTGTTACTAGTTCATTAAAGCTCTGTCATTCATGGAATGCTTTTAATTTTTGGTAATGCTAGTCTTACAGAGGTAATTTTCTCTAAGTTTGTTTTACTGCATTGGATACATTTTTGTGGAGAGTAGGTGTTAACTATGCAGCTGAATTTAGAATGGAAAACACAAAATTTCACACTGAGGATGAATAATTCAGTTTTTAAGTTTCTAGCAAGATAAGAATAAGTGGATTGCTGTCAAATGATCTTTATCTTATTTGTCAAGATAAAGCATAGTCCCAAAGCCATAAACAGATTGTAAAGGAGACATTTCCTTCTTAGCCTTTTTTCACACTTTCAAAGATCTTTGCAAATCTGTCCAGCTAAATTAGAGCACTTTTTTTTTTTCTTTTTATAAGCTGGTACTTTTTAAACAAGAAAAGTCTTAGTTTATGCACCATATGTAGAAAGGCTTACATGTCAGTCCTTTTAAAATTGTACATATATTTAATAAGTGCGTGCTGATATCTGCAAGCCCTAACATCAATTTTACAACACATTAGGGAAAAAATTAAAAAATTAGGGAAAAAAAAAAAAAACAAAAAAAAAAAAAAAAACCAACCTGAAAACGGGTGCACATTTTTCTATTTCTGACATATAAAGCTTCAGTCAATATATTCTACTCCCTAGATTTGTAATCTATTTAAGGTTGGGTAGTTTTACCTCTAACCATAGTATTGCTCCCATTATTGACAATGAGAAAAAGAGCATCTTCTCCCTTTTCAGTCTCCCTTTACTTCCCAAAAGTCCCTCTCCCAAAAGTGACATCCTGCTGAAATATAGAAAAATCAATCTCTTCTTCTCTACCTTCTCTACTTGAACAGAGCTCCAGAATGACACAAAAAAAAGAAAAAAAAGAAAAAAAAAAAAAAGTTAAACAGTACTTCCCACAAGCAACTATTTTGGACTCATACCACAACCTCAACTTACATAAATCAGCATAAAATGTATTTGAAATCTGGACTCAAGACCCCCACTCCTTTATTTCATTTTACCTTAGTCCTGTTCTTTTAATCATTAACAAGTTATTTAATCATACAAGTTATTTGTATATTAAGGAGTACCTTTTTAAGTTCCCTCTTTCAAATTTTCTTAAAGAGATGAAATTGGGAACTTTCCAATTACAAAATTTCTCTGGAAAGTCATACTGATATAGGCAAAGCAGATTAGAATAAACAATTATTTTCTGAAAGAAAAAATTATTTGGAACTCTCATATTAAATATACACAGGGACTTTATCAACTATCTACAATTTTAGGCAATACTGTCCAACACTGAATTGTCCAACACAGTGATCTCAGAGTCACTAAGGTTGGGAAAGACCTATAACATCATCAAGTCCAACCATAAAACTAGCACCACCACCATGTTCACCATTCAACCATGTCCTCAGTACCATATTCACATGTTTTTTTAACTTTTACCAGGAATGAGGCTGACAGATGACTGAATTAGGAAGGAGCAAGACTCAGGCCATGTTCCCACAGGGTGCGCCAGGAGGTTGGGACCCTGGGCATTGAAATGGCACTTGCCCACTGCCCATGCCAGGATGAGCTTTTCTGGATTCTTTATGTCTAAAGGATTGACTTCATCCATGATACTGAAGGTCCTTCTACTGAGGGCCCTTCTTTACCTCCCTCTTAGGAATTTCTTATCCTCTGAAGTAGCTGATGGCTGAAGTCATTGGTTCCTGAGAATGCTGCCTTTAGGAACTCAGGATTTGCATTTTACAGGAAACTTGGATCTGACAAAATTCATATTCAAGAGGCCCTGGCATGATGCAGGACCAGACAGAAGAAGCTTGTTTCATTGTGGCACTTTGAGATAACCCTTCAGATATCTTGCCTTTGAGTGACTACTGAATCCCACTCCCAGCCTTCAAACAAGGAGTCATCAGGCAAAGAGGATAACAAAAAGTTACAGATACTTCTTTATCCCTCAGAGTCTATCTTTGGTGGGCTTTTTTTTTTTTTTTCCAGAAAACTTGACCAGTATTATCCAAATATCATGTTCAGCACATACAGTTCCCAGAGAAATATGTTCCATTTTCACAGCCCTGTTCTTCTCATGGAAATGATACACATAGCAAAACAACTATGACTGAGGAGCAAAACTAAAATGCCTCATTGTTTTTCAGTAATTTCTGTGTTTCTTTTTAAATAATAAAATGGCTGAATCAGTACATCTTTTAGTGAATTTAATGAATTATACTGTGCATAAAAGAGTGACACATATCTCTGTACTTAATGTTTCTGAGGGATAATCAGTTATCATTGGATTACAAGTTCCTTTGGGGTTTGTAAGAGGGAGGGAAATTCATTTTCGTGGTACTCCCCAAATTAAACAGCATGTAAAATTACATCTGTCTTTTCCATTGTGGTCTAGCAACTGAAGAGGGGGCATGTTTAGGAAGAAGTCACTCCAAATTTGTTGCCTTACCCATCTGACAGATCCTAGATGCACTGAATGTCTAAATATTGCCTGCTTATACAGTGTGAAAAATGTCCCTACCCCAGCAGGATGCTTATGGTAAGCACCAGTGAGTGGCTGGGCCCAGAGAGCAAGGATCTGCACAGACAGATGTATGAGCCCTCACACCCTGCTATACAGACCACACAGGAGCAAAGACAAGCAGCATGAACTCCTAACTTCAGTGCCTCCTGTTAGGGTATCCAAACACACTTAATGCTGCCATTGCCCTGACTTGAGCAAGGGTGAAATTCAAATGCTGGCTTTTCTGGAAGAGTTCAGAACTTTCTGCCAATTAATGCATAGGAGATTTTATTGTACCTAATTAATGCATTAATTAATATTTTGTCTGTACTTAGAAACATGTTCCTGGAGTGGAAAAACTTTATAAGAGATGAGGGAGGTATTCTACTGGAAGACACAGAGTTCTGAAAAACATGTGTTTCAAAGAGCTATTGCTGTCTAAAAGAAAACAATGAAAAACATTGTATTTGGAAGTGTTCCATATTCTTATTTCTTTCTCTTACTTTGCACTAGTTGGGCTATTTACATGAAAACATCATCTTTGTTCCTGAAGAGCTCATCTGCTGCTTGCTTCCTGCCTGAAGTCAAAATAACGCTATGTTTGTAATATTTTAATCACCTCTACTGCAAACAATTATGAAATTATAAACAGAAGATTATGACTTCAAGTGGGAACTAAGTGGCTGGAGCTGATGAACTCTTAAAAGCAAAGATCCTGTTATCATGCAAATGCTTCTAGTAATGAAGAAATAGAAACAAAAATCACATTAAAAAAATCTAAATATGAGTATCTAGATCATAGACAGCAGTTGGTCTTTCAGACAAGTTAATGGCAGTTGAAAGGATTTTATAATAAAATTATAAAGCCATGATGGCAATCATTATTTCATTTTATATCCATTTTTGCATCTGCAATATTTTTTCTTTTTTATCATCAGAATTTTATTTTGAAAAACAGAATCCTCCTAGGGCCTATCATTTTTTAAATAACATCTCATAATTTTCTGTAGATAGCACATGTTTTTCACACCTCTTATTTGTTTATGGCAGTTACGTCAAAGAAAGGAAGGCATGCATGTCTTATACCACAACTTCTCTCTCCTTACAGTTGAACAGTGCTGAGAAAATCAGGAATAAGACTGAAATGTTCAGCATCACAGGTAACAACAGAAGATGCCAGTGAGCCTACCTGGATGCCAGTGCACGTGTTCTCCAAACGCTTCACCTCAGCTGTGTGCATTGCTGGTAGAGGGAAGGGTTATCCTTCAGACTTGCTCTTTTATCCCCAAGGCAGGATATACTGAGAAAAGCATTTGACACCAACCTACTATCATAAAGAGTTGCAGTGTTGCACCATCAAATGAGCAACCACTCCTCCTATTTCACAGGTTTTCCTTAGAGGAGTGATCAGAAACGTTCTGCTTAGCATATCTTTGCAGGTTTCATTGATATTGCTCTCCCCTGGTTGACATTGGCTTAGCACTGCTGATCAGCTGAGTGGCTGTGCTACTCAGAGACACCTGCTGTTCTTATGCAGACTGTGGATTTGGATTGCCCTGAGAATCCCTGGCAAATCCTGACACATCGACTTTAAAAGCTGTTTGCTCCCAGTATGCTCTTTGAACGGCACTCAACCTTTGTAATAAGTGGCTGGATATTTATGGCTATCACCGAATTCTATGTGCTATTTAGGAACCTCTGCACAAGATTCCTCTAAACTTGCCTTATATATTTTTGGAGTGTGTTTTATTTCTGGCAGCCAGGTGGGTGGCCTGAAAGGCCATTTTAGAGATTGCAGTTGCTCCTAACATAAGAATTGGACATCACTAACAGGGCACTGAATCAGGTAGAGGTGATCTGACCCAGCAAAGGTGATGCACCTGAGAACTGAGCTGTAGCCCAGTCACCAGGGGGCAGAACTGGTTGTAGCAAAGGTGAAATCACCAAGAGAAACCTAAATTAAAGTCAACTCTTTATGCAAGCAGATAGCATTTTGACCACTGAAGTCATGGTATATGTAAAATTGCCTGAAAGTTAAAGTGTCTGTAAAGCAAGATGGAGGTGAAATTAAGGTTACGGCAGACATTATTCACATCATGATTTTTTTTATGTTGACATGGTAATTAGCTGAAAATGGAGGTTTATCCAGAAATGGACTTAGAGAAAATGGCTGATATTTGTTAGATGACAGGGTTTCAGTATATACTTCAAAGGACAAGTGTAAAATTCCATAAGACTTATTTTGGTAACATCTACTATCTTTCATGGAGTCTCAACCTCCAGGAAGAACTAATGCATATAAAAATTAGGGTTTATTTTTTAAGTAAATTTCTAGCACTGTCTTGCAGACAAAATCTTGAATATATTACTCAGGTACACTTTGAAAGCGCCTAAATAATAAATCTAATTCAAAAATACTAATTTTCAAAATCCCATGGAAAGGAAGGAAGAGTTTTATCTTCAAGTTTATTTCAGTCTTAGGTTGCTGAGACTGAAATCTGCGGTACTGCAGTCACATTTGCACAATAATTTGAAGATTTTTGTGGAAGTTCACCATACTCTTTCCTACATAAAGTTTGCCTTCAATCTGATACATTTAATAGATATTAACAAATCCATACCAAGAATTTCAGAGAGCATGTATTTGAAAGCACAGACGTTTATGTCATGTAAAACCTTTGTTCAGCTATAGGAGCATTTAAATATCTGCATCTTATTTATTTTATTATTCTTTCTCTGATGACTATATGCCAGCAAGGAATTTCGTACCATCATTTATGTCTTATATATTCTTTCTGTAAAACCTCCTTGCAAAACTCACATAGTTGAATGAAGAAACTATTCCAGTTTTGGTCATAGTCAAGACAATGATTTTTACAATCTTGTTGCTTAACCTTGTAATTTAATGGTAAGTATCACAGGTTTGGGTTGTTTAGGTCAATAGAACATATTAGAAAATCAGCTTTAAAAGAAAAAACAAAACAAAACAGAAAACCAAATCAAAACAAAACCAAAACACACTTTTCTCATTTCCTCAATATAAAAATTGTACTCTAAAGGTACAGAAATCATTAAGATAAATGTATTATACTTTAGTAGCCTAAACATTTCTAAGTCAGAAGCATGAATTCAGGGATTTTAATTAATGTGATGCATTAATTTTCCACTCATATCCTTCTTATATACATGTTTTATTCTGTTAAAAATAGTGTTAGGGATTTTTTTTAAAAGATCAGGGAAATTCCTCCTATTTTACCTGAGATATGGAAGTGTAAAACACTTTTACCTACTGTCAAAGTTTCTTTTCTAATGCTCTTTTTAGAAATAATTGAAGGTAGAATGTGTATCTCTTTTATACAGAATGACATTAATACTTTTAATTGGTTTCTTGTTTAAGATTCTGAAAGTAATAACAAATAGACAACTACATTTAAATGCAGTGATTGTGGCACTTTACAATGCTAGTATTTCCTAACCATTCCTAGCCCTTTTTACTATCACTGCTTCTTTTCCACTTCTAAGGCCATGCACAAGCTGAATACAAGCAGCTTTTAAAAATTTTGCTAGGTTTGTAATATCAGTGTGCTGTTCTAATAAAGATTCAAGGAGCAAAGAGGCAGCAGACCAAGTATTTTCACAGACACACTTAGCAAAGTGAGATATACAACAATGCAAATTATTTTTTTGTTCTCAGTCTGTGGGTTGCTATTGCAGCATGCAAATGCCACAGGGTAATTGTACAGTAGTAGACTTCTATCATTCTCTGCTGCAGGAAACAATCAGTCCACTGTAACAGACATACTTCTCTATTATCCCTGCCTAGTGTCTCCAGCCAGAAAGCAACAACAGCAGTTCCTCCTTGGTCAGGTCCCACTTGGGACTATGTAATTACTGTTGTGGTGGATCAGAAGCAATTAATTTTATTCCTTTTGCTTTAAAAAGCAGCAATCAAAAGAGGGGGATGGTAAGGCTTTTAATGCCAGAATTCAGACCAACACAAAGATTACACAATTAAAATAAGAAAATGTCAAACAACAGAAAAATTAAAATAATACTACCTCAGCTGGCTTACAGTGACAGAATGCAATGAGGACCAATGTCAATTTATCCTCTCTAAAAGTCTATTGCAGTTCAGACATTGCTATTACTAAACTCTATTTCTTATTAATCACAAAATGCTTTTTTTGCTACAACAAACTTTGTTGTTTGATCGTTCTTATTCAAATCTCAGACTACGAGATGATGATGTAGCTTCTTGGGTACATGTGAGTCACTATGGTTATTGTCCCTTGTGGTGCATATTTATACAGATCCCCAGTAACGATGGCTTCACTCTAAGAAACAAGACTTCTGAGAAGCAGAGAGATTTGTCTAACTTGTTTCCAGGCTCATATTACATTTCATTTCAAAATAAGAAATCAACCACAGCAATAAATCCTGTGTGTAACCACACTCATCATAATCAGCCCTCACTCATCATAATTTTCAAATAATTTGGAAAATATGTTACATCCTTTCAAATGTCCACTGAACTTCACACAGTGAAAACATACTGCTCATGAAGAGACCATCAGTTGTTTGTGATGTACATTAGGATGGTTGAGTATGCTCTCAGACAACCATCAAATTTTTGTCTGCCTTCACTGAATTCACAGCATAGAAATAAGCTTGCTTGAAAGCTGCTCTACACGTTGTCCTCTCCTCTTAAGAAAGAATATCCAGAAAAGAATATTCTGTATGCATAAGAGAGCAGTAGCTTCTTTAGACATGGCTAAAAGGAAAAGACATTCTAAAATGTATGACAGAAACTATCTTAGATCTAGTAAACTATGCTTTAATATCATTTAGAACAATGAATTCCTTAATCTGACAGCAAAAGTATATGCTAGTTCTGACCCACTGTGGTGCTCTTGAAAAAGAGACTGCAATAAAAATTATGTACATGCTTTGCTAAATGATCCATTTCTATTCAGATAAAAAACCTCTCAACATCTGAAAATGTTATCTCTTTTGAAACAGAATGGACTTGTCAATAGACTTGCATGGGTGAATTGACTAAGGCTATTTTGGAGAAGGTTTATGGGTGGACTCCAGATAAATATATAGGGAATATGAACAGGATTAGATTATGTTCTGTCTGCCATATCACACGGCTAATCAATTTACTTACTTATATCCTGATATTTATTTTAAGTTTTGGCTTTTTGTTTTTATTGGATGTAGTTTTTATTATTGAAAAACTTCCCACATGAAAACACGGATACTTTAACATGTCAAGCTTCAGGGTTTTTTAATCTCTAGTGTTGGGAATCATGCCTTATTACTTGACAGCACCCAAGCCAGGTAAATAACTAAATGCATACTGCTCAGCTATCCTGCAGTGAATCATTTGAAGGCTCTTCCTTCATGTTCTCCCCTGTTATGGAGGTCATAGATTTTAGTAGGGGTAGCACAGAACTGTCTTAGTCTTTTGTTTTGGGAGCACAGGTACCACAATGGCAGCAGAAGGCTGAAATAAGAGAGAAGTTACAACCCCTGTTGTGATCAGGAAATGTGTTCCCCTCCCCAGTCATAATTTGTGCCTATCTGGTATGCAATCCATGGCTCACCTGTCATGTGATCCACGACCTGGCCTACCAGCAGTAGATGACTCTGCATGTAGGGAAGTCCTCTTAAACTCCAGCATGCAGTCTTATCACAGGAGCTAGTGCACTAACTCACAGACATCAAGACTTCAGAAATCTGGAGCACTGTAAGAACAGTTGTGCTTGCAATTTTAGGTTTAAATTATGAGGTGTAGTGTTATATTTGCAACGTAAGTGGAAAGGTTAAGTTGGACAGAAAACCAAGACCTTAAATTCATTAGTGGCAGTCCACTCACTACATCTGCTTTACACTGGCATAACACCACTAGAACACCACTAGACTTTTTCATTAGAGCATTTTCCTATATATCAGAGTAGAGAGAAACATATTCTAAGTACACATTCAGACCCAGCACGCAAGGCGGGGGAAATGGTTTGTGAGCCATTTAACATGCAAGAACAACTGTTGTAAAGTTTTGGCTTGCATTAATGTTAACTTTTCAATGGTTTTTGTGAGGAAAAGCTAATATACTTTTAAAATAAACATAGTAAATTACAAAAAAACAGAATTTGTGCATAAAGTTGTTACACACAAACAAAAATCCATTATCAAAGCACACACTAACTTAAGCAGTCATTTGCTTATTTAATAGGAGTGATATGAAGGTATGTTGACTTAGATGGTTTTGCCCTGCATTACTCATGCATCTCTGGATAAACAATGTTATGCTTCAAGAATAGCCTCAGCTTAGATTCTGTTTTATGTGGTACACTGAGAGTTTGAACGCCAACCTGTTTAGATCATTTGTGCAGTACTAAGGATCTTGATGGAAATATTGAGGAACCAATGGCAAAAATTCATTTATTATAATATGCAATCTGAACTCTTAGATACTGGTAGGAGTTTTTCAGGGTTTTTTTTTTCAAAAAATGCTTCTGGTGTTCTGTTTGCCTTTCTGTTCCTAGAGCAGCATATTCAGTACACACAATCTGGCTAAATACCAGCTTACCAGGAGGGGAACCTGTTTAATTACCTGGATTCTGGTTTCACAAAACAGCTTTCACACCTTAAGCCGGACTAGTTCGCATCTGTGTCTGTCAGGTTTCTGGCTTGCAAATGAAATCAGCTGGTCCTCTTCCTTAAGGAATACCCAAGGGTACCAAACCTTATGCATAAAGTCAAAACATGCAATCTGATTTCCATACAGAATAAGAATAATATATAATAAAGACTTCTCAAAATTATTGTACTTATCTTTTTTAAAAATTATTTTTACTATATTCAGAAGACATGACTGTAACATCAATTATGTCACCTTGGTGCATTCAGACTCTTTACTAACTCCATTTTGATTGACACATTTGAATCATTCAGGGGGAGGGGGGGGTTAATAAACAGAAGGTATTATGAAAAGCCTGCCTCATGGCAACATATACACCAAAAAATATTAATCTAAAATTCCTAAAATTCGTGCCTTTCAAACCTAAGCATCGCCTCAGTTGAAAGGTGTGGGAAAAGGCAACCTTGTATAAAGAACAGATTATTTCAGCTGTGTACAACCTCCTTCTTTAAATGCAGGCTTGAGTCAATGTGAATCGGTTTCTTTATTGTAAATATGAATGTTAAATAGCTACAAAGTTCCAGTTTTTAGAAAGGAAAGTGAATCCTCTTACAAATTGTAAATGAGGTTTGCTGGCATCAGATGTTCTATTAAAAAAAAATCTGCATGGTCTACTTTGCCTTTCCCCTTACAAACTATTTTTCAAAAAAAGACTGTGTACACTCTTCTACATTTAAAAGATACTATTAGATTCAAACAACATTAAGCATGGCAATTTAAATAATAAAAAATGCTGGAAATCAGGTGGTGTTTTCTACTTTAAATTGTAAATCAAAGTCCATCACTGTGGGAACTGAATATCTTCCATATAAAATCAATACCAATAGCAAATTTCTCACAATGTTTATAGCATTTATACTTATCTGCTTCGACATCAGAATTTTGCCTGTACATGATTAATTCAACCTTGCTGTTTATGTGTATTGCTGATATAATCTTTAATTAGGTAATTACCTGGTATTTTTCAACACAATGCACAAGATGACGAGCTCTCTCTTCATGAGCAACTAATCAATATTTCCTCTTATCCTTTTGTTTATTGTGTAGTTCTGACCTTATTTATTCCAGAGTCTCTTCACTGACCAGAAAAATATTTATTTCTCAATAGACATCTTTGTGATATTGGTGTCACCACAAAAGGGCTCAAAGGTAAAAAATTCATCTTTGCAACATCTTCAGTAGGTAAAACTTTTGGAAAATTAAGACCTAGGGAACAATTCGTCGCTGGTAGTATCTGAAAGTTGTTTTTTTCTGGCCATGCTTTTGGACTTTTATCAAAACCACAGAATGGGAAAGAAGAAGTGGAGAAGTGGCACACATCTAGGTCCCATTTAATTTGGATGCCGTGACTCTGGAACTGGCAACTGGAAAGCTTTTTTGGATTCCACAATTTAAACTTGACCAGAGAACTAGGTCTAATAATTGCCCAAGTTTTATGTGCACACACATAGGAACAGAATTTTGTATCTTTTCCCAATTTCCAAAGCAGCTCAGCTGGACAATAGTTCAGATTAAAAGGGAAAGATAAAAAATGTGAAGGGTTTCACACTCTTGGAAGATGAGAAATGTGACTGGAGCCTGCTCAGATCTTCCTCTTGTAGAAAATAGTTCAAGCTCCTAGATTATCACACCAAAAAAGAAAAAAAAAAAAAATAGAACATAACAATCATCAGTGTTTGCAGCAAGAAAGCTATGTCCTCTGAAACCAAAGGCAATTTAAGGCAGTCACAGTAAAATAAATAGTAGATAACTACATGTCAAGCTGAGCTCCAGAATATTAAAAGTGAAAGCTATGAGGGAAACTGTGGTGCTGTATAACTTTAAGTTATTATGTTTTAAAATGTTAATTTGTTTATGACATTTTAAACCAGAAATTAATAAAAGGATTTTTAATAGATATTTTCAGTATTTTTCCATTGAGTGGCGCTCCCTGGGAAACAGATGAGACACAAATATGTATGTATGTCCTTCTTTCTACTCTTGACACAAAGAGCAGAATGCCTTGAGATAAGAACAACAAGTAGTGGAAACATACACTTTCCTTGTCTGCCTCTTTAAACATCCACTGTACCTTCACATCCTCTTACACAGCTTTGAGAAGACAGAATTCTTGCCTGAATACTAGGCATTTCTTCATCAACCAGAGTAACTGGAAAAATAAGAGGTATTAATTAGATGTTCACAGAGAATTTCAATATCTTCCAGGTACTGAGTCTGAGAATTTAAAATGTACATGGAGAGAAGTTTGAAAACTTTTCTAAACCTTTGACATCTCCTACTACCAATGTTTCATACTGCTTTTGAATTTGGATGAAAATTTCAGAAGGTGAAATTTTTATGTTCCCCATTTACTTTGCAGTGCTAGTTCTAAATGGTCAGCAACAATTTTTATTCACTTATCATCAACTTAAAACCTGGAGCGAGTAAAATACCCACTAAAGTTCACAGAGGAATTTTGACCTTACTTTAGCAGCTCCAGCCACTGTGACATTCTCCTAGTATGAAAAAATTTAGTTTCCCACTTAAATACCAGCAAGGACATCTTATTGATTTTCCACAGCAGAAGTAGAAGGAAATGAAGGTCTAGAAGGAAAACAAATGTTTCTATGACCATAGATGCTGCAAATGGTACTTCCAGATTTTCAGACAATTATCTTATATAGATCACCATCTCCACAGCATGCTAAACATGCAGCTTTCAGTTATAGGGATAAATAGAGGGAGTAGATTCAATGAAGCTACAGTTTATGCATAGGTTATCTTTACTTTAGCAAGAAATCATCCAGCTTTACATTTGAATTCTTATGCCCTGAATCTACTTTGGTCTGAAAACAAATTGTTAGAAGTCAGTTTCCTTTCTCTTTATTCTCACAACCCGACAGTCTGAAGAAAATGAAAGACAGAAAATGTCAGTCTTTTTTCCCTTTCTCTTTTTCTTTTTCAATTTCTCTATAAAAGGAAAAAATGAAAGCCCAATAAATATAGCGGAGGGAATGATGTCTGAGTTGTTGCTACACTGCACATATTCTTATAGCCTTCTAAATCGTAAAATGTTAACAGCAAAACTAAAGCTTGACATGTTGATAGCTAAAACCATACTGCAATATAGCACATCAATTGCCTGTTATGTTTTTGAGGACCAAAAAATATTCTCTTCTGTACCATTAACATAAATCAAACTGGTTAAATCACCGGAATACTCCAGGTGCTTTTTTTTTCCCCCTTGTATTGCACAATGCTTGATGTCAGTGCTAGTGGCAGAGGGGGGAGCAAAGAAGACGGGGAGGGGAAATCAGATAGACTAGATTTACAGAAGGGTTTGGTACACAAATCAAGCTCAATAAGCTTGTCAGATGAACATTGCACATTAGACAAAATAATAACCTGTCATGTGATTTTAAACAAGTTCTTTTCTCTTTTTTTGTCTTTTTTTTTTTTTTTTTAATGCCAGGTTTCAGAAGAGCAATGCAGACTTGTAAGCACAATATCACAGCTGCATTTCCCAAACACTGAGCAAACATTGGAAACCCTTTGTATCCTTGGCTGTTGCCAGATATCGATTTTGACAGGAGACAAAGCATCAGGTTTTCCCAAAACTTCATCATGAGTGAATTATGGCTAGTGGGAAACAAAACAAAACAAAACAAAAAATTAAAAAAAAAAAACAAAACAAACCAAC
>JAWWEE010000105.1:52185750-52231404 GCA_035221455.1 Xenops minutus | reverse complement strand
ACGTAAAGAAATGAGATGGAATACTTCCTTAGTTATGACCCAGTTACCAGGAAAAACCCAAACCAAAACCACTACAAATGTGAACATTGATTTCCTTTATTTTAGCACCCCAAAATTCCTCTGCTCATTCTGAAAACTCTTTGCAAGCAGACTGCTGTGCAGATATTCAGATTTTTTCCAGCTGAGATTAGGTTAGCACCTCTGCTCTAAATTGCTATCTTCAGCAGTAGCCACAGCTAGTTAGCTACTCTTACACATATAATCCAGGCTGAAATTTAGAAAAACAATTTTAGTCTAAAATTAACATAGGTCTTTTATCAAGGGGTCTTTTAAGTATTTTGTATTTTCAGGGTATAGTGTTTTTTTGCTGGTACCTTTTGCAATGTACATGAAGCCAACAGGGAAAGAAAAGGAAACCTAGCTGCTTTGCAGTCAGAATGGAAATGACCCATTTTTCTCTATCTTTCCAAAGCTTTGTCAGCAGGAAATACCCAAAGACAATCCTTTTTGATCAGTGGTAAAGTAGGTGTCTCTTCAAAGTCTTTCTATTTAGTGTAGTGTTTTTTCCTGAAAGATGGGTTATTGAGAATCATCTAGTCATTACCAAGTGACATTAAATGGCCCTGTAATACAGTAGATCAGATTAATTATTCCTTCTGGCTTTAGAAATCTAATCAACATAGGAATTAGGGGCAAATGTTAAATATGTACTTTAGTTTATTATTTTTATGGTTATGGTAATTCTACATTACAGGATAAACCAAAATTCCTTCATAGTTTGCAGAGGCTGTGAACCTTCAGAGACTGAAATATTACAAGCTATATCTCTAATTGTCATACTGTTTTGTAGTGGCTAATTTGTAACAGTATAAAATCCTATACTATTTTATGGGGGAAATAAGAAAATATTTACCAGATACTTTTTCTAGGTTTCCTTTAAAATACTGGGCAACTTTTGATTTTACAAAAAAAAGTCAGCTTCTGGTTCAATTGGTTACATTCAGTTCAATAATTGTTTCTTTAGATTTCAAATTCTATTCTGAACTCTTAAATCAATAGAACAGTTCTATGTTAGTGATCCTTTTTTAAAAAAAAAAAGAAAGAAAAAAGTTCAGATTTTATGTGATGTATCAAATAGCAAAATGTGACACATCATTTCAGGCAGCACTTTTTCTGACAGAGAGAGAATGTCCAAGCAGGGGGACAGCAGCAAAGGTCCAAGCAGAAGGGAGCATCTCCAAAACATATTGTGTCCAACCAGCAATTCTGTAAATTAGTAGAGTGCAGCTCAGTCATCATAACTTCATCAAGACACAAAGATAGTATCACTTATATATGTCAGAAGAAAATTGTTAAAAGATGATCTGCTTCATCCCAAAAAACCCCAGACAATTAGTTTATATACCACAGAAATGAGATATGAAACCAGGTCAATGGTATATCAAAACCTATAAGGTAATAGGACACTATGCACCAAAACGTGAAGCTCTGATTACCTTTTGCAGCTATGTTTTTATGTCAAACTACAAGTAAATAATTCAGTATTGATTGTTAAAATACCTTATATTTACTAGCACATCTGGGCAGATATTTGTTGCAGGCATGTGTGAATGAAAAAGAATAGGAAAAGAATAAAAAAAAAAACAAAACTGCTCAGAATATTTTAAATGTCTAAATCATTCATTTAGGAAAAAAAAAAGTTTCAGAATTGTGAAAAAAAAAGTCCTCCTCTTTCCTCACCCAGGTAGATAATGAGGCTTGGTCTCTCTCACTTGGTCCCTCTCACTTTTGTATCAGTGCAAAAGTGAAATGTCCATTCAGCTGACTTTAAGCCATGAGCCCTACACTCTTCCAGTATCATAGGCAGATTTTCCTCCTCTGAACAAATCATCACTTTGAAGTCCACCTCTCCCACAAGTCCCTGTCAACAAACATATACTTTACCAGCCTACAGAAAGACATAGTTTTTTAATTAACCATACTGCAACTATCAGAGAACTATATTCCTTCAAGGACTGAATTGATCCAGTGGATCATCCTTTCTCTATCTTGCAGTACCATAAATAGAACTGTGAAATTGTCAAAGGTATCCAATTGAAAATACAATTGAAAGAGACAGTAGAAAAGTAGAAAAGTCACCATGCACCTTCTTTGATCTCATTGGTGGAAGAAACTGCACAGAAAATGGCTCATGTTTTATTTACCTCATATGTCTCTTCATTCCCACAAAGACACCACAAAAAATGCGATAATTCAAAAAAGACCTTGATATTTATTTCTTTTTTTGTTTTTAATCAATCATTTTTTTTTAAATTTGGTAAGTAGGATTAAGAATTTTCCTTGGCAGCAATTATTTGCTATCATACTGGGGGAAAGAAAAAAAAAAAAGGAGAATTATATTCCCTCCAAGACACAGAATGTCAACTAGAAATTGACAAATTGTTAAGGTAATTAGTTTTGATCATCAGCCTGTATGATGACTGAAAAGCTTTATACAATTATTTTTTTTATAAATTTATGAAGGCCTCTGTTCTCAAATAGCAGAATAGTTCCAATTTTATTACTATATTGCAATGACAGAATTAATGATCTTTATAGGAATACAGTAACAGAAAATCAATTGATAACATTTTTTAAAATGCACTTTGAATAGTTAGAGGATTTCCTCAGAATCATTTTCAATTAACTTGAGTAAAACAACTCTTCAGGATACAAATAAGTAGTTGCATTATATATAGGAGTTTTGCAGAAGCCAGTGTATTCAAGGAGTTGGAGATCTTGAGCCAGCCACATGTGCTATATGAGGCCTTCTATATAAGGCTTGAGAAACCTGTGTGCTAGCATGAGTGGCCACAGTATAACCATATACATATGAAAATGCAAGTGAATGTGCTTGTATATCCTGTTCCTGGATACAGTTTCTAGGTACATGTATCTAGGTACGATCTGATGGGCATTAACAGAGAGAGAACATTCCTACCTGTCAAAGAGATTGTTAGAGAGTTTTGCTGCTGCAGATATGAGGAAACATCATATAGGGTTATTATGTGGCACAAAAATGAGGTTCCCGGTGCCTGAAAGAACATAAGACTGGCTTGCTATCTGTATTTCTTTTTCTGCTTTCTACCTTATTCTACTTACTGTTCTGTCTTTCTTACTGAGACCCAGAAAGAACCCTGCCTCTCATCCTCTGAAGCAGAACAGTAACTCCAAGGTTCCAAAATAAAATTATAACACCCAAAGTCAGCAAATTAACAGCCAGTTCTCAAACATTTGTGATAAGCCTCCAAGTTTGGAAGAAGACATTCAGAGACATCTTTTGTGACCTTTCTGGGCAGCCAAGAAAGCACAAGAATTGACTACTGGATGAGAGCTTGTCCCTTGGGAAAGATTATGACTAAATGTTGAGCTAGAAAGGGAAAAAAAAAAAAATTGTCTAGGATTCTTTATTTCAAATCATGACATAGGCAAAATGAGGAAGAGTAGGCAGGGGGCTTCCTAAATGCAATTAAGGTGGTGGGGGGGGAATCTCAGAGAAATACTGTGCAGAAAATGTCCTCTTTCACTATTTTATTTCAGCAGTGTCACACCATGACTGAGATGGACCACAAGGAATAGTTGACTGTGAAATGTACAAACAAGACCCTTTCTTTGGCTATTCTAAACCTGTTCTAGAAAGGAAAAGGGCAAGGATAGCATAATGTATCTTCAGTAAACCTGAAGATATTAAAAAAAAAGGAAGGCAAAGTGTACTTTTTCAACTACTTGTTTGCCTTTGAATTTTTTTTAATTGTACAAATTCAGGTTAGTTGCAAAATGCCTAAACCAACAAAAAAAGAATAAGGAAAGCAAACAAACAACAAAACAAACAAAACAAACACAAAATTCTTTTTTTTTTTTTTTTTTTTTTTTAGAAAAAAAGAAAGAAGCTGCTATATTGATTTTGTCTAGTCTGGCAGCAGAAAGACAACGTTTGACAAACCCCTGGACTGACTAGCCCAGAATTTCCTCTATGTGAGGAAAAATGCAATGAGCAGTTGTGTAGATTAGTTATACAAGAAGAGAGTAGAAGCACATTATGGTCCAGGACTTCAAAGCTTAAAGTTCAAAGGTATTAGATGCCTCACTCCTATTTAAAGCAAGGTCAAGTGATTAAACACTTTAAGAATTTTATCTTGAGAGCCCAAAAGGAAAGCTACATGTATTTCAGGTGATAACAGATACATTTCCTTCTGAAAGCAGTCCCAGTTATTTTTATTCAAGTCCAAGGTGCATGGGTCTAAATAATGATCCATCTTCTGAAATGAGGACTAAACCAGAAATTTTCATTGTGCGGGGGTGTTAGTTGCTTGATACTACACACAGATATACTAGATGTTGATCATTTCTTACACCTTCCTTTGAGATGAATATGGGCCAAAGTTTTTGCAGTAAGTTGGGGCCTAACTTTCTTAATGTCCTTTTCTTACATATATTATTGTATTTTTTTTTTAAAAATCCCAATGACAGACTTTACATTTGGATACAAATTTTTAGAGTACAAAGTTTCAAAATCCGTGTTCTAAAATTACACATATTTAGAACAATCTCTTTTACACCCTGGCAGAGAACTATGATTCTCAGAAAGTCAGAGATTGATGATGGCCAGTTCTTCTCCACAGCCTTCAGAAAAAAATGTCTGACTGTCTGGACTCTGGCATCAGGTCACAACCTGGACCTGTCCCAGGTGCTACACCATATTCCAAAGCAACCTCCATGTATTCTTTTGACTGAGAAAACACTGAACACCAGTGAGATGGTAGGAAGAAGGTCTTCATGCCCAACGCCCATACTAAGCCAGGTGTATAATAAAAGACACCATTACAGCTCTTTTAATTCAGTAAAGGATTACCCTTTAGAAGTACCACCCTGCATCTGCATGTGAGTTGGTCTTGAATTTCCTACATCTTCAGTGACTTCTGGATTTAGTGTCTGATGATTCAGCCAAACTTGACTGAGGAATGGAGAAAGATAGTATTTCAATAAATTAAGTGGGCCTGAAAGATGTGTTGCATTATCAAGTCATGACAATGGAGATTCTGACTATATATATACACACATAACCTTTAAACATGCTTCAACACAAGAACCTCTGTTAGAACTCCCACAACATTGCACTTAAAACCAAAAGAAAGAACATAAAACATATCTGCAGATTGAATTTTACAGATTTGTTACTCACAGAACTACTTGCTTCTTTTGCTATCTCATGGCACTGTTTGCACTTCAATGTCTGTAGTCCTACCTCTCTGTTAAGGTGATGGGACATTAATTCTAGTCAGACCATAGAACATTTCCCTCGCGAGGCTGTTAAATAATTTTTCAGATTAAACATTAATCATCAACTCTGAAACCTATTTCAAGGGAAAAAGTATTTTTCCTGTTTCTTAAATCCCGCTTCCTCCCTTCAAAGGAAAGAAAAATCTGCTATCTGGCATATCAGCCCCAGAGTAAGACATACATTGGTGAATCTGCAACAACATTAAATATGAATTTCTATAGAGATATGTTCCAGTTTAAACATTTACTTACAGAACATTTATCAAGAAAAGAAAAAACAGTCCATTTCCAGATTCAATGAAACAGACTGTATAACCCAAAATTAGCGCAATAAAACCAAATCTTCATTTGATTAGTCAAAAGACTAAAGACATTTCATAGTCAAAAGAAAAGGTCCCTTCAGAATATATATATGAAAGACCGGGGTGAAGTGGTTTGCTTTTTCTTTCCCATAATATCTGTGGCCTTCCAGCAGACAACTAATAACTATCTGAAACAATTTTGCTGCTAGGTTTTCTAAGGCCTCATACATGTTAACGAGGACTCAACATTCTTACTATTTACTGACAGCAAAAAAAAGATTCCCTGTCTTGTCATTTCGAATGATGGTATCTATCTTGAGTTGTTAAAAAAAAAAAAAAGTGATTTGAAACCTTCCTGGGCCACACACCCACCCCTGCCTGTGGGGCAGGTGTCTGATTTCAGGAGCATTCCATTAATTGGAAACATGTAATGAATACTGGCTACTAGGTGTTTACAGGTCATGCTTCAAAGAAAATTGCAAAGAAGATAAGATCCTTAAATAAATATAAATATTTAATCTTTAAAGGCCACTGCAAATTACAGTTCTTCAAATATTTTTAAACTGTGTGAGCAGAACTCCAGCTATTCAGAGTAAAACTTAACAACATACAGTAACATATCTACAAAATATTCCTTTTTAGGCACTGAACTAGGATGTGCTAGTTCTGGATCATTTGTTGCAAACATCAACTGTTGGCAGGAAGCCAAATATGATAGCATTTTACACATTTTTTAAGTAAATGTTTGTTCTTTTTTAGTTTGCTTAAATTAGAGGAAAGAATTTCCAGTAGAGAATATTCTACTTGAAAGAATTGTATGATTAGTTGCAACTACAGATAAACTATACTGAAGTGCCTTTTTGTACCTCTCAAGCACACTTTCCTGAGAAGAGGTTTGCTACCTTCAACTTTCTGTAGATAGAGCCATATGGTCCCACCACTCTCAGACTGGAAATCCTGGCGGCAATCTCTCATTTACTACTCATGTTCAACTGACAGTCCCAACTGTGTTTGTCATCAATATGCCTTTTCTTCCAAGAGCCTATGACAGCAGATGAATTGAAGTGACCCCAAGCCAGCTTCTCCAAAACAAAGCATTATTCACTCAAACACAGAGAAAAGGGCTTAAGCAAACAAAAGACCCATACCTCAGCTTTCATCTTTCAGTCTGAGCCTCAGTAAATTCAGCTTTATCCTGCTACTTCCATCTCGAGGTTAGGTGGGGGTAGGTGAGACTGTTTTGTTTTGTTTCAGCTTGCTTATGTGTCCCTCAGAGTCAGTCATCATCTTCCCCCCTGTGCTGCTGCTGACAGCCTACTTAACCTCCCTTCTTCCCTTGAATCATCAGCTGAAAAGTTTTAGTGTCCTGCTTGGGCCTGGAAAGGGCAAACTTGCACACCAATTTGATGTCTGGCAGAGGTAATTTCCTATTCAGCGCTTTTCTGTTAGTTTCTACAAGAACCTTGAATATTTTCATCCAACTCTATCATTATTTTCTTTCATGTGCTTTTTGCTTTGCAGTCAGGAAAGACAGTAACAATTAGGGAAAGTGAGGTGCATATGGCATTTGTTAAAAACATGCATAGTTACACATAGCTCCCAAATCTTCCAAAGCAGTAGAAAGCACACTTTAGTGGAGGTGACAGCCTCATTCTCTGTCATAGTTTCAGGGTTTAACTGGCTACAAGAAAATAATATTTCTTGCTCTTCAATAAATTAAAATATATCTGTTTATTAGGTTGCTTTACATACTAGCACTTTTGATTCACCCTCCAACATAGATATATAAAGAGTAAAATGTTTCTAAAACTAAGTGGAGCTGGACTGCTTCTGAGATACATAGCACCTTGACTCTTTCTAGGACAAAAAGACGTGGAATTTATCCCTACTTACCCACATCTCTGAGCTTCAGCTGCTCAGAGCACCTCTTTACTCTGCTTTGTACTGTTACACACAATAGGCTTCACCGGCTGAATCTGCAGGAGAATCCTGAGAGAAGTACCGAGATCCTCATGTGAACACTGGCTTACAATGTGGAGAAGGCATCTGGAAATATAATATGGAGAATGAAGTCTCTTCAGTGGATAATGGACAAGACTACTGGTTGTAGCCTTACACTCAGCATTTCTTACTCTGTTCAGAGATTTAAGGGTAGATGGCTTGACATATCAAGCTTTGATGTTATTGCATTGCATGTTTTCCCTATTCAGACAAGAGGGAGGACTTTGTTACCTTCCTAAATCTAAAATACCTTTCTGTACATTTGCTGGCCTGTAAGTGATGAATTGAAGTGTCGCACAGCCAGCAGAGGATCAGAATTGTCCAGTTATGCAAGCTTTCTGTTTCCTTGGTTATGTGCAGTTATATCAGACACATGATGAGTTTGGCTGTTATAAACCACCTGAACATGTAATAAACTGTTTAGAAAATACACATAATTCAAAGAGTTTGAAAAGCAACTAATTACTTAATGCATGGCAAGCTGCAGTTACTTTTATTGTATATATGTAGTTACTAAATTCTATCATGAAATGTTTTCAAAGAACAATTTAAAGCAAATCTTTCTCACTGCCATATGTTGTTTGATTATCATGTGCCACTGCACAGGCTTTCTCCCACTCTAGAACCACTTTCAGAGACAAAAGAGACCACAGCTCTGGAGAACACAGTCTTCTCATGGGCTTTCTGAGAGGACCCCTAGAGATTAATTAAGATCACTTCCACACAACCAGTGAGAGAAGAGGGCAGAGCAGCAGAAACCCCTACTGCAAGCACCAGAGCTGGCTGACAAGGGATCTTATTGGCAGGTATTCAGTTAGGAATGTGACTGCCTTAAAGAGATATATTTTGTCCAAAACTCCCGCCAGAGACTGAGGCACTGAAAGGAATTCAGTAATGACTACATTATAGCTGTCCTCCTTTGTAGTACTTTGGTACCACCTGCACATATGACAGTGCCAACATGCAGTGCATCATCTTTGTCTGAGCAGCATACCCTGTTGAAGATGAAGCACTGCATGATAATATCATTCTCCCTGATAATGCTTTTGAAAGAAAGTGACCACAGTGCATATTAGTGCATTATTTGGGCACTTTCAGTGTTTTACTTTGGTCATTTTGTTCTGTCTCCAACTATTAAACAGAAGGGTCCCTGATGTTTGATGTTCGGTTAGAGGAAGGAAAAACATTCTACTGGTTTAAATTTGTTAATTCTACTTCATAAGGGATAAAGATTAGCTGTATGATTCTAAACTTATGTAAGTTACAGACATTTCACAAACAAAAAAAGTATCCTTAATACTACAGTTTAACATCCAGATACTTGCACTGGGACAGTAGGCTAAACAATTTGTGTCATATGATGTAAAGTTTTTTCAAAACTCACAAGTGGCTTTTGTTTGCTTTTCCAACCAACAGTCTGTGCCAGGAGAAACAGACAAGCCATGAAGGCAAAAGTACTTCCTATGGTTAAATAAAATATTATTGCTGATATTATACAACACTTACCAATTATTAACAGGTGCCACCCCAATGCAGTAAGAACTGCCATGGCCATTGCACTCATATTAAAACCTGATTGCTAGAGTTTGAATTTTAAAAACAAACAAACAAACAAACACAAACTAACAACAACAAAAAAACCCTACACTAAATCTCTATTAGAATTTGGATGTCTACTTTGAAAGTGCTTGGAAATAGCATGATGTCATAAACATTATAAGTGTGAAGAACGTCAGGTGAAATACAGATGTTAGAAATTGAGGATTGATCAAGTCTATTCAACTAAGAATCAGAAAGAGACTTAGTACAGTTTGAAAATAGGTGCTACCTCTTCCATTTAAGGCCAACATTCCTAGGAAGATATTGAGATGTACTTTTTCAGTATAAATTCAGGGAGACAAAACAGCAAAGTACCACAAAAAAAACCCCAAACCAAAACAAAACACTACTTATACTGTATTTTCATCTTGCAAAACCTGAAAGACTGAGAAAGTTCACAACAGTCTGTTCAAACATATTAATGAGATAATGTTTATTTTCAAACATGCAATTTCCTTAAGCATCTTGACTTATAAATCTTGAGATTATATCTATAGCACTAAACTTAACAGTGACAGGGCCCATTCCCTGACCCTGAAAACAATGTGGCTCCTTTCATTTCATAGTCTCTACTAATTCCTAACACTGTTCCTATGAGCTACTTGAGAGGGTAAAAGTTGGTTGAACTCAGAATTCCAAGGCGTTTTTTTTTTTTTAGCAATGTCTCTGTGCGGAACATTTTCTGCTGGTGCATGGACCCAAATCCTACCACCTTTCAGTGTAATGCCAGAAGTCTAGACTGAAAGTCTGAGATTTGTTTTATTTTGATACTGTTTGTACATTTAACCCAATCTCTTGTTCTTAAATGGGGAAAAGTCTCATTAACATTGTTAGATATTTTCCTTTAGGAATGCTATGAGTTTGGTGTAACAGCTGGGTCTGAGACGATCTGCAAGAAGACATTTTAGTACATCATGAGCAATAAATTCTTCAGCTATCCACAGTGATTAGCTTGAAGGCACACTGATGCCTTTTCTTAGGACTGAGTGGAGAAATTTAAAATACAATCACTCTCCTGGGGAATTTGCCAGTGCTTGAGCTGTGCATAAGGCATACACTGCATCAACATCTTTGTGACCATGTTACAGCTCAGCAGCAGTAGCTATCTAAGCTGGTGTTCAGAAATCCTCAGCCACATGTTAATCACATTTCCTGGGCTCCCCTGCTGGTGTGACAACAACTACACATATATCGTAAAAGAGATGCTGATCACAGCAAAGAGGAACCTCTCACTAATAAAGTGTGCGCCCACAAGCTCACTCACATTCTTGGGTAGAGATCAGCCTGGAGCTAACTTTTAATCACTCTCCCACTTTTAGGGATGGGGTGTTGGGTCCCAGCTCTGACACTTCCAGGTGAACACCAAGGGGCACAATCAAAATCTGGTTTGGTCTGAGATGATAGTAAACAATGACAGAATGTTTCAGACCAGGTGTACCTGCCCGACTGCCTTAGCTGTAACCAGCTTTTTTCAGCTCAGACTGTTCTGCTTTAACCTTCACAAATATGGAACTGATAAGCCTCCTGCTCAGGTTCAAATAGTCAGCATTTCTACTCTGCCAGTCTACAGAAGCACAGTGTTAGTGAGGATACAAACAGCATCAGCACAGAATGAAAAAGATTGTTCTCATACTTCTGTATCTTCCTGCTTCCCCTACAGTTCAGCCATTATTCTCATCAAAATCCCAGACCAAAACGAACCTACCTCTCTTTGACAAGGTCCTTCATAAACTTCTGTCAAGTATTTAACTTAAAATATGCTTCTCAGAAAGGACAAGCAACAAAACTCTGGGACCAATCTCTTAGACATCTTACAGAGTTATGTTGCAGGCAGATGGAAAAAAATATCTGGCATGGGACACAGGATGACAATTTCTCTTTTTTGTAGTCTATTTATACATAATCACCTTTGCATGTTGAGATCTGGTGAAGCCCTTTCCTCCAGCTTCCTAAAAAAGCCCATTAATCATCATAGTCCTTCAAGAGTACTTATTGCTTTCTGGGTTGGTATATCAAGGGGCTCATGAAGTGGTCTGAATGATCTAGCACTTACACTTCATCATGTCATGTCCAACTTCATCAGAGTTGAATTTGCCTGGGGACAACATCTTCTAAAGAAATGTGACATCTTTTCATTGCCAGTTCATTCTAGAGGATTAGCATGTCAAAACAACAGTGGTGAACCTGTACAGGTGAAAAGCAGAGAAAATACATAGAAAATAGATTTGTGATTGTTTTTCTGCCCCAAACATAACGAATATAGATAGGTAAAGGGAAATGAAGGAGACTGTACCAATTTAATCATATTCAGAAAGAGGAGTGTCAGTCTTAAGATGTCAGTCATAAGAGATGAACCCAGGCAGTAACTCATTTTAACAGTTCTACTGGGAGCTCAAGTAGATAACAGAACAGTCTATTCTGAATTTAAAATCTATGACTATCAATGAAAACAAACATATCTACTGTTTCTTCATCTATCTTTGAAACTATACAAACAGCATGATAGGAACTAATAGACAAGTTCCTTTTGGAAAGAATTCATGCAGCTCACATGGAAACACAAAGAAGGTCATTCATTCAAAAGCAGAACTTGCATTTGCTCACAAAAAGGAACAATGTATTTGTAACAAATAAAAATTTTATATGTAATTTTTAATGTGTAATAACCATGTATTTGCTTTGGAAAAGAGAAAAAAATGAAATAAGCTTAAAGGGGACAAGATGATCATAAGATATTTGCTTAGTAATCAAGGAAATAAGCAGAGGTAAGAAAGGATTGACAGGAACCATTAAGAGCACGTGTCTTCCTAAAGAATGGGAGGCCCAGAGCAGCCCTGAGGAAGCAGGGCTCAGCCCTGTCATATGGCAGTGAAACAGAGGGAGGAGGACAGAGTGATGGCACCAACAGCTCCTCCTGAGTGTCCAGTGATCTTCTGGCAAAAGCAGAGCAACATCTTGAGTACAAGGTTAATCCACAAATTGCAACCAACAGGGCTGAGGACAAGCAGAGCCACATCAACCTTACAAGTGTTTTCAGGGTCCTGACTGGGAGAGATTTTGTGTTGAAGTATTTTAGTTTTAATCTAAAGCAGTATGAAATGGGAAAGGTTTTGACTCCCTAAGTGTTTGTTCAAGGATTTGGGTTTGGTTTCATGACTGTGATAATTTATTACAATGAAGGAACTGCAAATTCCACATTGATTGTTCCTCATATGGACCATTGGATTCACTGCCTGAGTTCTGCTGCTGTTGAACAGTCTCGGAACAAAATATTGTAAAGTTTTCTCAAGACAGCAGTGAGTCCAGAGTGACTTTTTTTTTTTTTTTGGCATATAGTTGCAGTGGTATTTCAGATATCAAAAAAGATATAAAGTATGTTGCAAAGCATTACTCATTATCAATGGTCCCTGTGCTGTCCAATATAGCTCTTACATGCCTCATTCAGTTTCTTATCCAGGATACAAGCAAGGTGTAATCTTAATTATTTGACAAAATGAAATGCGAAGAACAGAACTTTGGTGCTTTTAAAGGTGTATAAATATCTCATTATTATTATTAGTTGTTGTTGTTCTTAATTATTGTTGTTATTTTTGTAACAATGTAGTAATAAATACTATATATGGTGAATAAAAGAGAGAGATCATATTTGTTGTTGAGCTGTACTGTCACTAGATAACTGTAAACTTTCATCATAACTGTCCTAAATATGGTACCTCTTTGAAATATATCATAAGCCTAGTTCCAGATATTTCTACTCTATTTCTAGTTTATTTCCCTTTTAACTGTCAGTCTGGTGCAAAAGCTGAAAGAACTGTTCCCTAAAGTCTTTTTCTTTTACTACCAGATACATAAAGGACAAGTAGCCTGAGGCTTAGTATTTTTCAAGCTTTTAAATATTTTTTTTTTCTCAGTGTAGAATGAGCATGTATCATTTCTGCATCAATTCAGAAGCAAATGGTTCCAAGTTCAAACTGTGACTTCTTAGATTAGATATGTCAGTTAAAAATTTGTTGGGATGAAATGGAATTCATTTGCAGTAGATAATAACCCAAATTGACAGAAATAAGAATTCATTTACAAAGGAAAAACAAATTCCAGGGATCCAAAAATCCCAAACATGGCAATGTGACAAGTGAAAGGTCTTTATTTCCACCCATACACCTGTCTGTTCTGTTCAGTGACAAAGCATAAAAGGCTTTATCCAAAAAGAAATCAAACAGTTGGGCTGTTCCACTTTTAAATGCTGTTTTTTCTTTTTGAATCATGCTATCAGTCAACAGACAGAGAACAGAAACACAGAGCCAAGAACTAAACAACCATTAAGGACCAGCTACACGGGCAGCTCCTTCTCAAATTCATAGCTTTATTTCTGTGGTCAGTGTCTTGAGCACTAGTCATGAATTAATAAACATCAATGGCTCCAGCTTCCTCACAACACAGATCTTTCTGCAATATTTAACTGAGTGAAGAGACATGGTAGGGAACACATAATAGTTTCCAATAACTGGACACGAGCAAGGACAACTGTGTTCTTCTGTTAATTAAATGTTAGAGCACAGTGAATAATTCAACATGAAGTATTTGTTTGATAGGTCTATTATTTTACTGATTGCCTTCTTGAGAACAGTTATGTCCTCCTCAAATCCATTTTGTTTTAAAGGGTGGAATGACCATGAATAATTCAACCCATTAATTCATTATGTGACTACTGAAATATGGATTATCTTTTCTCAAGTTTATTTGTTGAGTTAAGGCAAATGGAATAAGTGTACAACCTTCTCCCATATAAAAAGTTTTATACATTGAAATTTTAGGCACAAAGGTCACAAGACATGTCAAGCACAGGATTTCAAGTATATACCACTCTGGAACTGAAAACTTGGAAAGAAGGAAAGATACTAAAAATTTACAATCACCTTGGAAAAATCAACCATCTACCACAAAAATTATATCTTACAGTGTATAAAATTTTGAAAATTGCCAGGATCATTAAGTATTTTCTAATTTTTTTATAGCCTGTGTATCTGCTTATTTTACATTCCCTGCAGGATATGCAGTTTACCCTTGCTGTTTTGATGTACTTGACACCATGCAGATGCTGTGAGAGGAAAATAAATAGCATGTTTTAAAAATAGGCTTTTGTGGCTGTATTACTAAATAAAAAAGAAAAAAAAAAAAGTCAGGGCAGGTCAAGTACTTCTTAATTTGCTCAGTTAACCATATCACTGTGAGAATAGCTATTTTAATATCACAAATACTGTTGTTACCCAGGCCACTGCAAGCTAAATTACATAGCTGAACCTCAGAAAAATATGCAGCTAAAAGTTGTCAGTGGTTTACCTTGCTTATCCTACCAGCTGAATGTATCCTGAGATATGTACTCATGAGACCTTAAAGCAAAGTGTTATTATATTTCCATAATGACCAGTGTGATGCTCACTGATACACGCTCATTGCACTACCGAGGGTTAAAAATTACATTTAAGAACCTAGTCAGCACTTATCTTAACCTGTAAGTCTCCTAAGAGTCTAAGATTATTAAATCAGATGTAGGATAATGAAGGAGGGGACCATAGTCAATTCTTCGGTGACAAATCAAGAGAGAATATTTGAGTAAGTGTGCATCCAATGGCTTCAAGAAAAAAGTATAATTAGAAGTGGTGAGGTGAATGTAAATATTGTATACAATCATTTGACTGACAACAGCACAACCAAGCAGAAAGCATCTTAATCTAAGAGACCCCTATTCCCTCTGCTTGTAGCCTGGGGACTAATACAAAAAGATTTTCGAAAACTTGAGACATGGACTGGTATTACACATTTCAAGGTATTTATACAGCAGCACCTGCTAGTGCCATCAGAGTTAAAGGGAATGTTGTATTTTCCCAGCTTAGGTCCCCACTCACAGGGCTTTTATAATGACCACAGAACCAGCTTGAAGGCTCAAACTTGGCAAACAAAGATTTTTGAAGTAGATTTTCTAAAACACAAAGTGCATTCAGACTCTGGTAGATTTTGTAATTTGCAAAAATAACCACCCTTTTTGCATTTCCAAATCTCTGTCTTGGCTGCCTTTCTCTCATGCATTTTTAGGATACTTTCATTCATTAAGGTCAGAATATTAATTGCATGAAAAAGAAAAAAAAAAAAAGGCTAGCAAGTAAGCAAGAAGAAATTTTTGGGTTTTTTTTCTTTTTGCTTGTTTCATTCAAAAGTTCACAGTGTTTGCATTTTTAATATTCTGTTCTCTTAATTTTTCTTTTTCTAGAATAAGAATTGAAGAACAATGTGAACAAAGGCCAGTTTAAAAAATGGGAACATTTGTTGGCTAAGTATTTTGGTGGCTTAAAAGTAAGGCAGTAGATGGGTGGTGACTCATATTAAGTGGTAATTGCATTAGTACACACAACACAGCAATGAAAATACTGTAAAGGCTGGTATTTAAACAGAACCAAAAGCCTGTAAGGAAAGAAGCATGTAATCTGTGAAGGCAGAAGCTAGGAGCTGGTGCAAATGGGAGTGGTCATGATTCTTTTTGGTCTTTATTTCCTTTGCGTGGAAATTTGCAAAGAAATAGGGATGGAGACAGAAATCTGGGAACTTGAAAACAGTTTTCTGTCCCACAACACAGATTCAATCTTAATTTTCTATTGAAAGATATATATGCAAGAACTCTTCCAACTTTTATAAATATAATACTTAAAAGATCTCACCCTCTTTGTTGACATGGATGTACAGCTTCAAATAAAACATACCCACATTCAATACAAAGGAGTTACTTCAGTGTTTTTTGGTTTGTTTGGGTTTTTTTTATGTAAAACTACTATTTGTTACATATTCTTCATTTCAGTAAATTGTTTCAGTCTCTTGTTTGTGAAATATTAATATTTATAAATATCAATAATATTTTCCATGGAGGACCAGTGATTAACTTCACCAGATACAATTTGGAAGCTTTGTTGGCAACTTGTTTCTGGCCAACACTACCTCTTGTCTTCCATTAAATTATTTTGAGAAAGGTAAAGGACATGGTTAGAGTTCAGTGCTTCAGAGCATTATGCAGGTGCTTACATGTGATATACATGGCATTAAAGGAACTCAGTAACAACAAAATGAGACTACTTAGATATTTCTTTCTTGATATAAGAACTATATCCATATATTTACTACTGGGAAAATATGAATGCTTGAGACCGCTGTATGAAACTGAGTTTACTGGTGTGGGGGACTGATGCACAGCAATATATGATTTTACTACCTAAATGATGTCGACAGATAATGGGCGAAAAAGACAAGAGGACAGAAATATGTCTCCTGTACAGCAGGTCTGTAGCTTCCCCTAGGTACTTAGTTGACTGTCAAACGCTAGAGCAGCTGCTCAACACATAGCGTGATGCTTCAAGAAATGCCTACACATGACCCTCCCTGTTTCTTCTGTGTGATCCAGAAAAGGGGCTCCTGGGAGGATGACAGTAAGACAGTCCAAGCAGCTGAATTGTCTCCTGTGCTTCTGCCTGAAAGTAACTAGAAGAGAACAACTGAAGAAGACTTAAATATAATAAGTAGTTCTGAAATAGAGCTGTCTATCCCAGGACAGAAGAAATAAAATGTCTTATTTCTAATGTATGCAAATGAGAAATTATAGTTGAGTCAGTCTTAGAATGGGATTGAATGTGGAGCAGGGAGCAGACAGTGCTCAAACAGATAAGGATAGGAATGATGGGATAGAATAATTCGTGTTTAGAAAGCGCTGACAACCAAGTCCGTTCTTCCTGAAGTAGCTCACATCTCAATTTGTATGCAGCATAAGGGGCCTTACTGTCAGACAACAAGACAGTAGAAAGTCACTAGGAAAAGAAAAAAAAAGGCACAACTTATCTTTTAGTTCTGGGATAAACTGGAACTATATATTGGACAGACCCTCTCCTCATTGGATGACAATGTCAAAGACAAAGATGTCAAATGCCAGTACAAAAGCTAATAGGATTATAAAACCTTTCTTCTATATCAGGAGAAAAGAAACAGAAGTTCAGATAAAGAGAATAAACCCTTTAAAACTGTAACAATGGGTGACCATAACTACCTTTTTATACACCATTCATACACCACGTCAAAAATGAGGTGTGGAAAAGCAATTTTTCAGTTTTATATGAGTTGAATAGTTCTGGCAGCTTTAGCAAATTCAAGAAGAATTACTTCATCCTAAGTAACACCTAAGGAATTTGATTAAAATTGGGATTGTACATTAAGCACGGTGACAAAGCTGTAACTCTTGCAACACTGTAGTACAGAGTGGGTGCTATCAAATCAGGAAGCATGCATAAACATTCCCCCTTTTCCATCTTCATTAGATAGTTTTTTCAGTCCTGAAGTCAATTTCTGGGTATCTCTTTACAAATAATTCAGCCTGTGTATGCTGGTGTTTTTCTTTCACAAGTGGGATTTAATTTTGTAGGCCGCATGCTAATTCATCACAAGGAGAAATTGAAGAAGTTTCCAGTTTATGTTGCCCAATGTTTTCTGAAACTGACAGCATGAAAGAGACTTTGAAAACAAACTCCTTCAACAAAACAGACTAACAAATGACCCTTGAATGGCAGCAGAGGAAACTTTAGGTACATTTAAGAGCAAGTAAGTAGAAGGTACCAGTAGGAATCGTGAAGGGGATTTCACAATCACAGGAAATTCTTTCTAGAAAATGAAAATCCATAGCCAGGACCAGCACTGGACCTCTCTAGTGAGCTGAGCTGAAGTAAATTCTATGGATCTGAGAGGCTGTTTCTTTTGTCTGCCCTGGTAATTTTTCTGCAACTGTGTGTCTTCAACCAAGGACAAATCCCGCTGGAGATGAGACCTTTGATAACTTGTGTCTGGTCTAATTCAGGTGAGAGACTGGAACTGTGCTGTGCTGGTAGCTTAGAGACCTGCAAAAAAATCTTTGTTCTCCATGACTGCGTTCTGCTTAAGCTCTTGAAGGCTATTAAGAGTACATGAATACAATGATTTATGTGAGTCATACAGATATGACAACCAAGCAGAGTGAAGTTCAAAAAGCCCCCTTCCAGCTCAGACTCTAAAATCGTCTCACTGTATTTTGTCTAGTATTTAGTGGGGGAGGGGGCGGGGCGGGGGAGAGGGCAGGGGAAAGGAGGGGGTTGATTGGTTGTTTTGTTGTTTTTGTTTTGTTGGTGGGTTTTTTTAGACTTGCACAAGAATATCATATAATTTCACAACTGCCAAATGGAAAACAAAATCTTCAGAGTCATTGAAGCTAAAACAGATATCCAAATTATATTTAATATAGTGGGATGCCTGTATGAAGAATGTCTTCAATCCTAAACAAAGACCAGTAGAAAATGAAAACCACCCAATGAAAGACTGGAGTTATCCATCCTTAATGCAGCAAAAATTGGTGATTCAACTGCTGGAGTAGCACAGGGCAAAATAGAAAGCATTTGTAGATAAGCAAGCAGAACCTGATGGATATTTTCAGTAAGCCTAAAAGCTCTGTTACCACTGTAGTGCAAGGATAATGGTTTCTACCTCTACAATTCCTTGCAATTATTATTTTGCCAATATATAGTATAAAAGAAACAATGACTAATAATTGCTTGTCAGCACTGATGAAGCATAACAGGCATCAGCCATGGGAAGGGGGAATGCCACTTCGCTGCTGCATCCAGCAGTAACAGACTGCATGCAGTTTATACTGTTCACCTATGGAACTGGGTCAGGAGTGCAAAGGAAAGGACATCTGAAGGTCAGTTTAAGCAAGCTGTTTATGTCTATCTAGTTAAAATACATTCAGGGACTCTCAGTCACTGAGATCAATTGAAATTGAACAGAATGATGTTGCAAATCGTGCAATAGATCTCAGCTCTGCTCACAGATCAGGTCCAAATGAAGTTCAGAAAAGCTGCAACAAAATATTTTTTCCACAAAAAAGCATATGTCTCAGAACTTTATATCACAGAGAGGTATCTAAATATAGGCTAATTACATAAAATGGTATGCAGCATACAGATTCAAATTGTGTAGTGGAGGCTAAGAAGGAAGGAGTCACCAGATGAAACCTCATTATAAAAATATAAAGGATAGATAGTGAAAGAGAGATCATAATTTATGAGTAACCTGGAAAAAGAAATGCTGATAATGTTGTTATTACTCATTTTCTAGCTATCATTTAAATTGAGGCTCTCAAGTGTAGTTTCTTAAGGATTGATTTCTTTTGGAATTTACAAAGGTCTGTTTTTGGAGGGGATTTTTATTATACTTATGTTTCCATAATAATAAGGCTCTTAACCTTTTCAAAACTGTTTGAATAAAAATTTCCAAAGGCACCATGGTATTAGGCACTTGACCTGGAGCACCTTGCAGAAGCCAGCCTGTCAGAGCCTGGGCCTCTTTACATTCTGAAATTTAGGAGTCAATTAGACCTCGAGATCCTCTCACTCTTTAAGTAAAGGTCTGATCTGCCTGAAGAAGGGGCAAAGCAACATCTTATATATTAAAACATACATGAGACCAATAATCCAAGTTCTACCTAGACGTTTAGGTCATAATGTTAATTGCTGTTTGATTTATTTATTAAAAAGCCCTTAAATGTTAAATTTTAAAGCTGGTTTAAAAATATGCAAGCACATAACTAATTTTGAGAGGATTCCTAACTTTTATCACAGTTTTTAAAGTGATTTGTCTTCTCACTCATTTGGATCTTCAGATTCATTTTATGTAACAAATCTGGTGTTTTTTCCTGCAATATGAGTAAATATTTCCCTGAGGAAATATGATCAAAGTTCCATAAGTTTATCAGAGGCAGGACCCTTCCACTTTAACTGCAAAAAATGTGTTTACCAGTGCAAATAGTAGAATGTACTACTGAACAAAATTCATTATAAGGTTACAGAAAACAAACAACCATTTTACATTGCAGTGTTCCTGGGAAGCAAGAAAAAAGCTACACAATTTTATATTTAAGTTCCAGAGCAAGGAAGCCTACAGCTAATCAGCATTATTGCCCTGGTAAGTATTTTGCTACAGACCATGGAATTGCTCTAGAGAGGTTCACAGCTGCAGAGGCTAGATGTCTCAGGGGAGCAATGCTAGGCTACCAAGCCTTGCACCTCTAAATTGACAGTGGAACAAAACACAAGGAAAAAATAGATGATATTCTGAAAGCAGTTTAATGTTTTCTTTAATTCATCACTAGACTCAATAAAAATATTTTTAAAGGAATCTTTTAATCTGATGTATGTCCAGGGTCAGTGTTCGTGATGCTTGAATTATTTTATTATATCTCAGATATAATAAGTATCACTAGTACTTCATGACAACTTCAGACTGACAAATGTAAGGAACATAGAAGATGAAATATCACCCCAGAAAATTTCCCTCCCAGCAACACTTGAGACAAATTAATTGATTAGTGAGAGGAAATTTGCATTAAGTTTCCTTGAACTACAGAGCAACAGTAGATGTCTTCAGTCCCCAGGGTTATCAAGTCAACAGCTTTCATCATTATAATACCTTCCAAAAAAACTTCTAAGACAGAGTACATTCTCAAGAAATCTAGATTCATATAAATCAATGAAAGCTAAATCTATGAGACAAATAACATAATAAGCTACCAAGAGAACAGCACTATCTGAACACATGAAATAATAAAACTTCAATACTTTATGCCATACAAACCTTTTGGTGAGTAGAGCTTTGTAACTGCTATCTAACTAGAAAGGTTTCTTTTAATATATACATATATTTGCTTTTTGATGCAGTATAGTCTACTTATAATCAATTTTTAACTTTTCTGCGATTAAATTTCAAGAACAATACTTTTAAAATATGTGTCCTTCACTATAAGATTCTATATTCAACCAGCAATACTTCGGACTTATTCAATTAGATGATTCTGACAAACAGAGATGTAAGTATGTCTTTCATTTTTTTTCATACTTATTCCTGTGTGTTATCTAATTTTGTGGATAAGGATGAGTGGATGTTAACATTAAAGGAAAAGAGAATAGCAGCACTGTATTTGCACTTTTACTGCTGGTCACTATGTCCTTCTAAAATGTAGATTTTTTTCTTGGTTGCCATAATCTCCATAGAAGATATAATGCAGACAAAATAATTACAGTGTAAGATGAGGGAAGTGTGTCCTTTTTAGTTAACATTTTGAGGGGGCACATTTTCTTCCTCTTATTTTTGATCATTATATGTAGCTCCCTCACATTTGCTGAGGCAGTTCCCAGAGGATTGTCAGAACTCCTCCTCCTGTAAATAGGCCAATTCTCTTGCAAGCATATATTCTAGAAAACAGTAAATATATAAAACTTGAAGATGGCTGTCACCGTGCTCTGGCTGCACCTTGCACTTCACACCTTGTCTACACTAAGGATGTTTTAGGGGAAGGTTCACACCTAGACTAGAAAACCTAGTTTGACTTCTGTCAGCATTTTAGCACCATATTGATTAGAACTGCATATACAGTTCTTGAAACACTGACAGAATATGTTGGTACAAATATCTTCTACACCCAAACAGTGAAATCAAATTAAGTGTAGGAAGAAGAAATTCCTATTTCTAAACTTCCTAACTGAAAAAATATTACAAGTCTGGCAGAATTGTGGTCTATATATACACTTATTCATGCAGTTCAATATTCTGAAAGATGCAACTGTTTGCTTTGATTCCAAGGTAAATGGAGTGCATTATGAAGCAATGCAGTGAGAACTATCCCTGGGTTTTCCTTCTGAAGTCAGCATCAGCGTGGAGGATTGTATAGTGCAATGAGTAGATACTGGGAGGGGAGATAAAAATAATAAGCAGATGAAAATGTATGACATTTTTGCTGGAATATTTTAGTGGACAATAAATAACCATTTATCTATCTAATTCCATATCATTCTGTTTGTATCACCACCCTCAAAAGTACTACCAAGAATGAAAAGTTTTCAGTGAGATACCACAGTCATACAGATTTGACTTACAGCCTTCATTGTTCACAGTGCTCAGATGCTCATCTGGCACTCTGGCTTCACTATCTCCTATGGTCATGCCTCAGACTATCCACTGGCTCTGTCAGGGTGAATCAGCACTGTTATCAGAAAACATTGTTGGTGTCTATAACTCCTGAAATGCTTAATCTGGTTTTATCAAACATTAGCACCACTAAAACTATTACAATACAAAGTCTGAGACAGGCTTGTCCAGTACTGTGGATAACCAGTGAAATAGAGAGAAAGTTCTATTAAATTGGTACCTGTCAGGTCTGTCACAGATAGTTCAGTCATACTTTGAGTTGCAGTCTGCAATCCAGCTTCAAAGCTATTTGTCAAGGGTACTCTGAAAACATCCTCCCCAGTGAATTTGACCCTCTGAGACGCCGTTCCTGACACCTTCTCACAAACAGGCAGAAAGATAACATTAGCAATATGGCATGCGCTTACTAAATCTGCTTGCTAAATCTGCCCATTAGAGGATCACAACCGCCACTTCAAGCTTCATCACAAGATGTTGCGGTAGATTTGAACTCTAGAAGGTAAATTTGCCCCTATCCTAAGTGTTCTCAGCAGGGGTATCCTGGAGGCAGAAGCAGGCTCTCAGTGCTAACTCTTCTGAACAGCACACAAGCCCAGAGGCAGCAACAGCCACTTCCATCCACCCACCCACGGGAGTCCATAGTAGATGGCTTTGCATGCTTCATTTTTTGAGGTTTTATACCTGCATAATGCAAGATGGTTTTTAAACCATTACAAAAAATAGATGAGCCCAGAGACTGAATGCAGTCAGTATGAAAACAAAAAGGACACTTTAAAGTAGCTTTTATAGGAAGGCACAAGTCAAGCCCTATGGTACCGGAAATTTGTAGGATATGTCAGCAATACTATCGATAGGCTTTAGGAATACACACTAAGGGTTCAAGGTCAGATTTCCATCTAGCAAAGTAGTCGCCAATATAAATCACAGTCCAGTCAGATTTCTGTAGTTAACAGTATTAGAATCTGACAATCCTCATCTAAAAAAAGCCACTCGCTAGCTGTATGTTTACAACATGTGCTCCACATCAGTGGGAGCCTATTGTGGGCATGAGTGAACTGATTCTGCCTGTGTCCAGAACTGAGGAAAAAAACCCCAACCCTTAAGTGACCCGTGTCAGTGCATTACACATCATGTGCTAATAATCTCAGCCTCTCATTAGCTTTCAATAGCTCAGCAGTTTATTAATGTCCTCATATATCGTTTTCCATTCAGCTCAAGGCACAGACAGTGCAGGTTTGCACCTACCCAGGATTATTTGACACCCCTCATCTGGACTAGATTTCACTCATGGAAAAACAAAGGGCTTAAGGACGTGACCATCCCGTAACTCAAGTGGTGGAAGAGAAATAAGAGTGTGCTGGGAGGGATAGAGAGTAGCAGCTGTAGAGTCAGCAATTGATTGTTGTGGGAGGGGCTCCCATACAAAACTGACATTGATCTATCTTTTAATCTAGCAGCACAACAACAAATCTTAAGGCAATCAATTTTAATGGTATTAATAGTCTCATTCAAATTATTCACTTTCTCCCTTAATTTAGGAGGCTGGCTTCATATTTCCTTGGCAGATTTGTCAAATAAATACTGCTGTTTCTTTGAGAGCAGCTTTCCTTACTGCTCCATTTTCTAAGCATAGTTACTTCTTTAAAGAGTGTTACAATTTTCTCCCAGGACTGAATAATTAATAATTCATTCATTTGTTGCTTGTTGTGATAATCTTTCTTCTTTGTATAAATCATTTTCATGTTGGCTTGGTTTTCCTTTTGGCAAACTACAGGCAGCCTCAACATATCTGAATCCAACACAAGCTCTGATCAGTTTAGATAATCTTTGTCACTCCTGAGTCATGACTGGGCACAGGTCAGGACTCTTCATTCTAGTAATTGCCCTTCCTTCATCTATAATTTGCTTTCTTGAATAAACCAACAGTTTGACTTTTTTTTTTTTCATTCATTTCAGACTTCATCCAATGGCCATGGGAATCAATGGGAGATTTTACTCTGAGAACAATAAGCACAGAGTAAAATTTTTATCACTTTCCAGTGTATTGAACTGGGTGAGAGGAGTAAATGGAGCAGGGCTGGAATGAACCGCTTCGAGACAGAAAGCAATAACTTGAGCAGCAAGCTCACAGAGCTCATAGCCCTGCAAGCATATGATCATCTTCCATGGCTGCTTAAGTCTCTGGAATAAGTAAATAAATAATAAATACATGAACAGAAGCCAAATTACAGTATTCCTGTAACCAACATCCATGGAGCAATGTAGTAATATTATTTTCCATTTTAATTTGTTTTTAAGTAAAATATGAGCATAAATACATGTAAACACCATATGTAAAACCCATGGTCCCTACTATTAAGGGACTACATTTTCATTTAAGTGACTAAAGTTTAAGGGAATGCAATTAAGTAAATACATCTTCAGTTTCAATGAACTGCTTAATTTCAGAAAATTCAAACACTTTGAAAACAGATATATCTGCTGGAAGCTGGAAGACTGAGTTTCATTTCTCTCTCTTTCTTCATATAGTCTTCCATAAGGATTTCCTACTGCCCACTTTCAGATTCAGGTTTGGTGCATTTTTCGTCTGACACAGTAGGACAGTCCTTACAGACTCACAGTGGGAGTCCCTGCAGTAGAGGCCATGCTGGCCTCATACATCTAAGTGGCTGGTTGTCAGGTAGATTTGGGAATGTTAAACATAAAAGTGTATTCCAGGCATCCATATTTCATCTGCAAGTTTGAGATCTCAGATAATTTTAAACTTCTGCAAAAGCTGGTCTCCACCCTAAAACTGTTGAATTGTTGCCTAAAGGCAACAGAATCACTTGCCAAAAAGGCCTGCCACCTCTGTTTATTGCAGAAAGACAGTCTAACCATTTAGGATTCAACTTCAGCCACCTGGTCAAGGTTGTGACCAGCTGTATGAAGCTCAGCTGTGCAGATACGGCCCAGCAAAATTTCAACTGAAGCTGTCAACATTAATCTGTGAGTAGAGTTGACCATGAAGTTTTACAGATCAAGAGAGCACAGACTGAAGGAATGAGGCTGTGCTCATAAGAAGCTATGAACTCAGCTCCAGAAGAAAAATCTTAGCATGGAAAGTTATAAAACTTCAAAGAAAAAAGTGGAGAGTAAAATGAAAGTGATTTAGCAAGACTGAGGATGAACCCATTTCATAAAGCAACGGAGGCCAGTGCTTCTCCTGGCTGCCTTACCAACAAAAATTCCTCAGATATATCCACCAGAGTGGTAAAAATAAAAATGTTTAGCTTAGTACTATCTTTGCCTCAGCCTTTGATAGCCATATTAACCAATAAGCAATTGATGTGTACACAGAAATTATGCATGTAATTCTGATTGCAAGTCTTTACACAGAGTATAAAAGATGTCTAAAAACTCACCAAAGGAAGTGGTTCAGATCACTAAACATAGGTAACTACTACTGTATTAGGTGTTTAAATTGATAAACCCACAAATACACTTCATTCTGTCAGATAAAGATGCAAGACATTCTGGGGTATCCTGATGTGTGATAGCGTCGGTACACAGTTAAGTGCTCATTGAAGTGTCCTGCATCACATCATTAAAACCAGATCAAATTAATCTTAACCTTACAAATTAGACCTGAATATTGGACAGTGAACTGCAGTAGTCATTAAATGAGGAAGTAACTAATTTTTCTAAAAGCAGTATATCTGTGTCTCCTTCAGTTTTTTGAAAGAGCTCTCTTACCCATTTTGATAAGGAGATTTCAACCACCGAGCTCATATGAACATTGTGTCACTACTTATGTGTAATTTAGTAGAACAAGGAAGCACTCCTGTTGATCCTGGAGTCTTGTCTTATGCTTAAAACATAAAAGACAAAAGGAGCATTTCCCAAAGACCTTAAAGTGTAAACACAAGTTTCTCCCAGGAACCTGTTGGACCAGCAGCCTCTGTCTTTTATCACTTTTTGTAAAGAAAGACAGGGAGATAGAGATGAGAAACTCATATTACATTGGGAGAGAAACGTAAAATGGTAGATGTTTAAAAATGCAGAAAAGAAAAGCTTAAGAGAAGATAAAAAGGGTAAATGAAAAGAGAAATATAAGCACATATCCCTTGATAGGAAAGAACAGAAGAAATCCCATTATAATGAAGTCATCCCCAAGGAAAACAGAAAAGAAGAATATTTTTGAGAATGTCAGAAAAAAAAAATACTGTTCTTCTCAGTTGAAGATATTGTAGTGAGGGAAATTCCTCTGTCATAATTTAATGTATGAGAATGGAGATAGCCCTATCAGAAAACCATCAGTACCACAGAGAACTTATGGAAAATCCTTGCAGAACTTACTCTGAAAGAAGATGCACTTCATGGTAGAGCATAATTATGCAACAGTTTCCCAGCAAATTTTATTACAATTGTCATTAATAAAAATGGAACACAACATAGAATATCTTAGCATTTATCCCACAGGCTGGAATTTTTAAGGTTGGTTTTGAAATCCAAGTATAGTATATATGACTGCACACTTAATAACACCTTACTAAAACATCCTGTAACCAAAGTTTACTATACCAGCATTGAATTAGCCATGCATAATCACTTTGTTGAGTACTTAATACATTTTGTAGAACACAGATTTCGGTATGTATCACACAAATGTGAGGTACAAAGACAAATTACAGTGTAATTGTGGTGCACCTATAGGATGTTGAATGATACAATCAGAAGGATGTAAATGTTGTGACTCCCTAACACAGTCAATGTTGGGACAGTGCAGTATTAAAAGTCACCTCATTAGTACCACCAAAAATTTGAGAAATAGGTACATAAAGATCTTATCTGGAAGAAGCAACAATGATATTTAGAGAAACAAATATCAATCCACTGAGTCTTGGGAAAAGATTCAAATATATCAAAAAGCCAGTGAAGTATTGACTAGGAACCTCTCATGTAATATCTTGAATGTAACATGTACACCCTGGAAGTAGTGAAAAAGATGATGAAAATTATTTCTCTTGCTAGTGGTTTATGGAGGGACATTACAGAAAACAGTCAAATAATGCAAGGGGAGACAACCCAAAGGAGTAAGCCCACTGATGGCAGTGGTCTGTGCCTCTGTGTCTGGAAAGAAACCTCAACTGTATGTGAAAGGGAATGAGTGGCACTGTCACCCTTTTATTCAAGGCATTGTGTTCTCGTGGCTCCTTAGTTTTTTGTTTGGTTGGGGTTTTTTTGTTTGTTTGTTTGTTTTTTTAATGTTTGGAAGGCAAATTGACTGAGATATTAAGGTATTAATCTTTTCTCCACAGGAATCTCTTTAGTGTCTAACATCATTGACAAAATTTCAGAAGTGTCAAAAAAAGTCAACAAATGCCAACAATCCTAACAGAAGTCCTCATAGAAGCCAATTAAACTTCTTCAGCTTTATAATATTCAAATTCTCACACCCATTTAGACTGACAAAATACATAACCTGGCTTCACATCCTCACCATGTTGCTAGTCCCATCTGGCCAGAGAATGAGACCACTTGGATTCAGAAACACTACAGAAGTAAATGTATGTGATGGCAACAACCCTTTGCACTGTTTGGAAGTTATATCATGTCAGTCATTATTTCCCAACATAAGGAATTTTCATTGATTTGTCATGAGATTTAAAGTATGAGCTGTCATTGTATGACTTTCCTGACTATATTAGAGAACAATCCTGAATAGCAAAAATGGTGTATAAGTAGGGCTCTACAGTGAGCTAAAAAGGAGAGACTTGGCCATCAGGTGGAAAGGTTGTGCTTTCTTGGATATCTATAAATAGGCTGCATGAACCATGTTAAAATTCATAACTTTGCAACTCTCCCTCTTTCTCTTCCCCTTCTCTTCCAGCTAAAGAACACATGCTGAATGTCTCTTCCATTTGTTTCAACCAAAATCTGATAATTATGCCTTTTTAATCACACGTTATTAACATCTATGAGCTCTGGACACAGAATAAGAACTTGTGGTCATAGACAATGCACATGTAGATCAGAAAGATATTCCTACTCTACCTTCCACACAACTCTGAAAAGGAATTTACTAGACAATAAGCTATAGTCATCTTTTCTCTAAGTGCAGAGATTGGTATATTTTGACTGAGAAACTGGAATTGTTGTATGCTGAGCCTGAAAATCATTTCTATGATATTGATTCAAGTGGGCAGTTAAGTCCATCAGGGCAAGGCAGAAGAATGCTTTATGACCCTTTTCTTAATAGGGAGAAAAAGATAGCTGCAAATTTTCAAAATACTGCCATCTCCTACATTTCCATTTTAGTACGCCCTCCCACAGCTGCAGTGTGCTAGAGATGGCATCCTGGAAGCAATGAGCTGTTCACAGGAGCCATACTTTCCCATGAAAGCAAATAAATGGCTCTAGGAATAGGAGGTGGACAGGAAGGACTATGCAAGTGGTAGGGTCTGCAGTCTAAATTACATCTTGCCAGCAAAAGTCCAGACCTTTGATGTGTAAGACAAAGATTTTGACTTTTCATGCACAACAGGCACTTTTCCTTTGAAAGTCAGTCAGAGTTAATAAGCATAGCATTATATAAGAAAAAGGTTTATTAATTCATTTCCCTAAAAGTATAGTAACTCTGGGAAAACACACCCTCTTAACAAAGTCTAGGAGCCGAAGGCAGCCATAATGACCATGAACACCCTACAGAAAGATATGACCTATTCCTTCTCACCCTCTGTTTGCACTCAGGACAGCTGTCACTCTCTGATCACTCTGCTTCTGCATTTCTCTTGCAGCTTCTGAGATTTTATTTCACACAGAGATAAGGCTATAATAGGAGAACAATGGAAGCAGCAGCATCACAGAGCAACTTTCCACTCTCCGCCTCCAGCTTCTCATCCTCCCCCAGCACTGCACAAACAAATAATGCGGCTGCAGCCTTTCCACAGCTTGGAATCATGTTCACACTTTCATTCAGGACACTGCACTAGGATGATTCTTGTTTATCTGAGCCACTGAAGTAGCCAAAACCATCACCAGTGGTTTCTTGGTATAACAGCAGTTAATTGGAACATTTAGGTCTTTTTCTGGGATTATCTTTAACTTGATCTTCCACAGGATGGAATCCAGTGAAAAAATATAAATGTTAAAGTACAACAAACAAGACTTACGCCTGTACAATGCTGCAAACCCTCCATTAGTGGTATTTAAGATATAGCCAGTCTTAGAGTTCAGAAGGTGAAGACTTCCTCACATGGATCAAAGTTGCTGTTTTCTGAGAGTAGAACAAAAATTTTAAACCAGAGTGGAAAGACATGGAAAAGAGGTATCTCTTTTTGTAAATTTACAATAATTCAGTTGTTTCCTAACAGGCATTTTCAGTATCTTCATTATTTGAAAATGGGGTATATGGTCATTTTTCTCTTAAAAAAAAAAAAAAAAAAAAATCAATTCCATTAAAATGCCAAACAAAACCTAAGTTCCAATATTTTCAGATGCCTCATTGTCTTTCTTTTACCTGAAACCCAGGTTTCTTTTCATTTCAAGTATTTAACAAAACTTTAATGTAGTCAACATTTTCATATAATTTGAGACATATTGAATAACTTCTGCAGTTTCCTCTCCAGCCAAAATACTGGAAGCTTATGGGGTTTTGGAGGTTTTGTTCTGAAGCTGGGTTTCTGGTATAATTTCATAACTCCAGGAGACCATCTTCTATATTAATGGATAAAATATATAATGCAATTGCAATATTGTGTACCTTTCTTTAATCTAACAGCTGGTAAAAGAAAATCTAAGCAACTGTAAACAAAACATTTCACAGATTAAAGACTCAGCTTGGATCAAAAATCACACATGTTTCCAGACAAAGATTTTCTTTAGAAATTTTGGTTTTCATTTCTTCTGAAAATGCTACAAAAACCTTTAATTTATAGGAAAGTTGTGCATTCTTCTGTTATATTTTCCCCCAACTGCTTAATCACTTTCTCTGTGTAAAGATGCTTATTTTATTTCTCATTTGCAATTGTCTGACTTTAGCTTTCAGCTTTTAATGCTTTGCAACACCTTTGTCTTCTAGATTAAAGAACACTTCAGTAGCCAGTGTTTTCTCTCTGTGAAGTTACTCCATCTAAGCTATAATCAAGTCACATCTCAATCTTCTTTTACTTTAAAGTAGTGGGAGGGATGAAAGACTAACACTTTGGAGGCTATGAACTCCAGAGGGGTACTAGAATGGAAAGCCCAGTGTTCATTATGGGACCTGTCGCTCACCCTCAGGCAAAACAGCTTATCTACCCCGATGTTTTCCTTCTTACAGATTTTTCTTGGTTGTTTAAATTGCAAAGCCTTTGGGTGTGTCTGTAGCACAACTGATTACAGACCTTTTTCAGATCTTTATTAGTGCAATAAAAAACAGCTAAACCATAGTACAAAGGGGTCTGTCCATTGTAGCTCATTTACATTTATTTGGTTAGTAACTGTTCTTACACTGCTCTCTAAAGTTTTTCTTTCATTGTTTCTTTTCTAGCTGAAGCATTGATTGACTTACAAGACATGAGAATCCCTCTTTAGATAACTGCTGACCTAATTTCAGAAAATGTGGGATCTAGATAACATAAGAATATTTTTTCCAACCTATCAACTCCAAATCCCAAGGAAAAACCAATGGAAAAACAGTTTGAAATATATTTTTGTGTGGGTTTTGTAAACTGTCAGATTACTAATGCAGGAAATCATGTTCTTTTGGAATATTATTTGCTCCGTTTTAAGAAAGCATAGACAAGAGGTCCCTATCCTACAGAAAAAGCTTAATAATATTAGTAAAAAATGTGTACCTTATACATTGCTTTTTTTATACTTTATACATTGTTTTCTATATATTTCTGCAATAATTAAAGGTCTTAAGTGACCGAGGCAAAAGTAAAAGGTATTCTTTATTGATATCTGAACACTGCTCCATAATGCTTATTGGTTTTCATGCAGGCTGAATTAATTAAAACTTGAAGGAAAGAGTAAAAAGTTAATCAAACCCAGGGCAAAGTGAAAGATATTTGAAGGTAAGACTTTACAGAGGTATAACTGCAGTCAGGACAGAACAATTCTGGGAATACTTCAGAAAGACAAAATATCATGTAGGTAGTTCATGGCAGATAATTTGTGATAGATAACATTCCCATCTGGCCACACAATTCTGCCTGCATACTATGGACATCATCAAGGCTGACTAAAAGATAAAGACTACTTCAGTAAAAGTGACCAAACCAATGGAAAAATAACATAGTATATTACTTTCATCAAGGTATTCACCTCTTACTGAGTCTACAAAGATGAATGAAAGGTATACTAAAAGGTCCCTCCCTGCTTTTGTACACCACAGTTCGATGAGGTATAATAATTAATTAATTAATTAATTTTGGTGTTTGTTTGTTTTTTTCACTGACTGCACATGGAAAAGATAGAGGCAGAAAAAAAACCTGAAATTTTGAACATTAAGTCAGGGACTTTTGAAACACCACAGATGTTTTTCATCTTCATTCTGGACCACCTTAGATATGACAGCAATTAATTTTAGTATAAGCTATAATTTTGAAATGCTCCTTTTTAAAGCAGAGACCATTTATGAAAATTGTGGAATCAGAATTAAATTAACATTTAGGGAGTTATATGAATCTACTAAGTAATAGACTTTCATGAGCTTTAGTAAATTACTTCTCACCCATCCCAAGAAATAAATAGGATTAAGGTTTATTTTATGTTCCAATCCAGTCTGGGGGCTCCTCCATAGTTAATGAAACTGAATATTAAGCCTCGCTCCATAAAGTGCTGACAGAAACAAACTGATCAGGACATTGTGACTAAGTTCTTTTTCAGTAGTTGCATCAGGTGAGTTTACTTCATACTTCTGTATAGTAAATTCCACTACAACTTAATAAATACAGAGAAAGAAAAGGAAAAAGGGTTTCAGGTGAAGGTGGCAATATGTTCATTAAAGTGACACTCCCTCTCAATTTAAGGTAAGTGTTAAGGTCATCTTGGGTCACCTTAATGCTAGCAACTTATTTACACTGTACATTTTACCCCTTTGGGCAGAAGCCTAAAAGTAAAGCAGGTGGGCTCAGCTTTCCTCACTAAACCCATTCCAAGGTTGAATTCCTGTACTGTGCTACATATGAACTGATTCTTATGATAAAACTGAAAAGATGGTCAACCTGTCCACACATGTTAACTCTGTTGTATCCAGGGATAACTACTCCCCTAACTTTAGGGATGGCCCACATTTTAACCCTGAAGAGAATCAAATAGCCATATGGCAGCAAACACAGTGCCTTTTGGACTTCCCTGCCTGTAAAACCTCCACCCCCTCTGGTCTGAATTTCAGACCAAAGGCTATTTCCACAGCCAGAGACCATAAACTGGGCATAGGTCATGCTGGCTGATCCTGCTGGTGGATCCTGTTCTAGTCCTAGTCCAGTTTGACCAGGACCCTCTTGAATCTCTTGCCTTCTGTATGTATATGTCATATAGATAGGTATAGGAATATGTATAAAAATTCACACTCATATACGTTTGTATAGCTATATGCCCATTGTACACATGTATACAAATACACACCAGAATACACAAAAAATATATAACTATATACATATATATGTTTAGTTATGCCAGTAGCAAATACCACTGTTAAACTATGATATGTAAAAACACAGGTGATATCTACCTATGTCAAAGTTACTTTCTGCTATATCCACACCTCAAACACGGAAACCCCTGCTAGCCCCACTACTCAAAATACGTTTTGTAGTAGTCCTTTCTGGTATGATAACCTATATGTGTTTCTCCTGCTCACTAGAATTCTGCCAAGAAGAAAAAAGGAACAAATGTGCAAGGGCTCCTGGCAGGTTGGTTTGTGTTTTGTTTTTACATTCAGCAAACCTGATGTGATTCTGAAAGTGACTAAAATGTTCATTATGTATCAAGGATATAAAAAGGCTCTATAACTGGTACCCTGGATGGCTCAAAATTGTACTGGCGCCTTCCTGCCTGCTCCAGTATCTTAAACTAGGCATAAATCACAAGCAATTGCCCAGCCTAATCAAATTCTACCTGAATATATGTTACATAGAGTTGCAGAAGATGTGCTATATCTTCAAAAACGGAAATCTTTCAAGGTCTAATCAGATCACTATAAGTAGAAAAGCAGTGATCACTAACACCAAATGAAATTAGACTGTGGATAGTACAGAGTGCATTATTAGATAAGGGCCAAGTGATCACTAGTATAAATTATTGATCTCTACTTTCAAATTCCACTGTATGACTGACATCAATGTTCCTAAGCATGGCTCAATTATTATGTGACTAACACCCCATAAACTTAGACTCTCAAAGTATATGCCAAGTTTTCTAGGAAAGGGTCAGCCTGATTCATCTCTCTTTAATTTCAGTTTTGACAACATACGTAATGTTATTGAACTCAATGGCAAATAAATAGAGGAAGTGAATAAATCTACATTGATAAATAATATAAATTGCAGACAACTATCTTAAATTCTGGTATGACTGTTTCAGTGCTGCAGAATCAAGCTGAGAGAGATGACTGAAGGAGAAGCAAAGAGAGCTATGTGATTTCAAAGAGCATCTCTAGTCAGAAGCTAAGTCTTTTTTCAACTGCCATGGATACTCAGAGAGGTATAACAGGAGGCTGTCTGTGTTGGTGTATAGGGAAGAAAGGAATAAGAAGCAAGAATATTAGCAGCAATGGGCTAAGAAATCCCCTTGTTATGAAAGGTAACATCCTGGCTATTTCTTGGAAGGCTTTCAGAGGCAACCAAGAAACATACAGTTTACTTAGAGCAGAGAAAACTCCAAAGCACTCAATTACCAGATATATGGAAACACAGAACCCTAGCCCAGCAGCTGGTGGATGTTTACCCATGCCACAGAAATAAGTACTGACAGCACTAAGCAGATACGTAAAAGGAAGAGGAAAACCACAGACTGACTCACAAAATATGGATCAATGGACTGATTTGCCTCCAGAGAATCACTGAAAATCTGTATCTTTCACTTACATTGCAATTTATACTTCATGCTGCCTACTCTTCTGAGCCAGGTGCACACACCAGGTTTTTGGCTCACTTAACACTTTACATTCCTGTGGTTTTCAAGACTCTTGTCCTAACTATTTTATCATTTTTCTGTGAAACATTAAAAAATTTAAAAAAATCCCTATTTCTTATGCAGGAGCTTTACTGTCTCTCTAGAGTGTATGGTATTGACTGTTTTTGTATGGAATCCAAAAAAGGAAGTGGTGGAAAGGAATATGGGCAAAATGAGAGGAAAAGGAAAAGCCAGTTCCTCTGAACTGCTTTGTTGCAGTCAAAACCAAGAAGTTCAAGTACTGTGAAGAGAACAAAGGATGTCTTTTGGTTTTCATACAGAAGTGTACTCCTCAAAGATTTCCTGCTCAATATTCAAATAAAAAGCTTTCCATAGAACTGCAATACGAGTTCACCTTCTGCTCAACATCACTTACTGTATGTCACACATATTATTTAGGTCAAAGTTATAATTTCCATTTGATCCCTTAGTCTGAGTGTTCATATCTGTTATATTTGACTTGGGGTTTTTGGAGTGAAACAAAAATTGACATTGAAACAAGAATTATTGCACAGCAACTGTACACATTTTTAACAACGTTTTTGCCAAAACAAGTTTCTGGATCCATTGAAACCAGTTGTCTTGGGAATTTACTATCAATTCAGATTTCAAAGGAATTAAATCACTAGAGCTGCTAAAGTTATTAGTGCCATTCTAAAGAATATGACCTATTAACTAACCAACATTTAAATAATTATTCCTGAGTTCAATATAAAATTTCCATGGCTTTAAACAGTAGTTTTAGCAAATACTTATTCATTAGTATGTCAGATTTGTTAGATATGGTTTATTGATTTCCAAATCAGTGAAGGATGGTTTTGAAAATGCAGCAGAGACTATTTATTAAAAGCTCTAATTTAAATTCACAGAAGTGTTAACCAAGACAGCTAAAGATAAAATCTGTAGTATATATAACATTGAGATCAGTAAGGAAGGACACCATTTTTGCAAGTACATTATGCTTTTCTGCATCTGTCTGATCTTCCTGCTACACCAGCAAGAGTCAGAATAAGTCAGAAGGAACATATGAGAACATATATTCAGACACAGCCAAGAATGTTTTTAAAATTCTTCAAAATCACAAACAAAGACTTAAACCTGTAGAAAACTAATTGGTCCCAAGAAAAGGAAAAATAAGATCAAGAAAAGTATACTGAGAAGCGTATACTTCAGAACAGTTCATCACCACTCAAAAGCAGATAGATTTATAGTTATTATTGATCTCTTAAAATTCATTTTGCAATGTCAGTTCTAGATCAAGGTAAAGTGTTTCACTCCATTTTTAAATGAATTTCCCATTGTATTCACGTTCTCAACAACCGTATTTTCTGACACAAATGCAGAAGCGTAATTCAAGTATACACGGAAATAGGATTTTCAATTCACCCATGCAAATATTCACCCAGGAAGAGCATGCATGGTCATTCAGTTCAGAAACAGAAATTATAGCATGTGAGTTTCTGACCAACTGAAGTTGAGCAACACATTTATAAACTTTGGCTGTTTGCATATCAAGTACTCACAGAAAATTATTTATGATTAATGCCCTCAGGCAATAAATATTGAAAAATGACAACCAGAGTCCACTCAAAGAAGCAAGGAATCCTCACCTGAACACAGCTATTTCAGAGAACACACACACACACAAAGATGAAGTTATATAAATTATTTACTTCAAATTATTTTTGTGAGGGAGACAATTTGTTTTTATTTTACTTATGTGGTTCCAAGTGCAAAATTAATTATCTCCAGTTATCCAAAAAAGAAAATCAAGTCAACTTTGTCATTATTGCATGTTCATTTACTCATGAAACTGTACATGGTAATGTTTTGCAGTACTTAGCCACAACATAATAAGCTATAGAGAAGCAGCAGTGTATGAAATTCTGGACATATGTAAATTCTAAGTGTTACACTTCTTTAACATATCTTTTAACATCTTTTTGTCTGTTCTTTTGCATTTGGTCTTCATTTGAAAAGAATTTTTATTCTTGCAGATATGTATACTCTACAGTAACACAATAATATTATGCAGTTTTTCATGTGGTTCTTTAAATTGTACAGTAAGAAGAAAAGTAGAGTCCATATTGACTGCAAGAATGCTGCCTGTACTGCCTTTCAGGAAGTCAGTCTGTACAGAGAGATTATCAGCAGGTTATTTTCTGCAGCCTGACAGTAACAGCTGCATTATGGGATTTTTTTTCTTTTTATTCAGACATTTGGAATTGTTTGTTTCTGTTGGTAATGAGTCAATGCTCCTAACTCGTAAGTGCTTGAAATTTTCTTATTTCAGAAAAATGACAGAATAACATGAAAGATGCTGTCACTTATTGTATTTTTCTGCAACCCTTGTGACATATCTCAAGTAAAGTAAAGAAACAGAACATTTATTTCCCTCCCTCACTGGGAAGAGACACAATGGTGGATTCAAACAGTTTTAACTCTTTAGTATCTGACAACAGAAGAGAAGCAAAGACCAAGCACTAAAAAAAGAAGTATACAAGGATGAGTCAGACAGCCAGGAAGAACAAATCAGGACTCCAGCACCCTCTCCACAAACAAGGGAGAGGGACTAACCACCTCGGGGATTTGATAAAGATGTCTGGAGTACTTGGGAAGAAAGGACTGCTGGACCCAACCCAAACCATGGTACTCTGTATTAACACAGCAGGCCACCTCCCTAAACTGGTTAAACCACATTATTTTTATTAACAAATCAATTCCAGGGAAAAATGGTTCCTCTTAGCAATAAGCTAAAAATATGTGTTTAGTTTCTCTATCAGCCCAAGTTACAGGATCACAGAGTGTCAGCTTAGCTGCTTATTACCACAAGCACTCCTTCAATGAATATAAAACCAGCTTAACAAGCTTCAAATCGAGGGAACTGAGACCTTGATGGCTAATACCTACTGTCTCCTCTCAGGAGTGACACAATAGCAGTGATCTTTTGTGACTGACTGAGCATGAATGTTATTTTCCCCAATGTGGCTTAATCTACACTGTCAGACTTACAGGGGGTAAACTAACATCAGTGGGAACCCTTCAGTTAAATCCCTATGAACTATTCTTTAAATATCCCCTCACACATCACCTTTTAGAAAGGCAATTGTGCTGCACAACAACACTCTCTGAGGCTCTGATTTCTCATTGATGAAGGAGGAACACAGTTTCAAGATATAAGGACAAGTAGAAGTAATGCAAACCATCTCTGCTAGAGGAATCTCCTCTAAGTGGAATGAAAACAGAAAATTTCTAAAGATAAATGGGACACACTAGCAAGAGACCCTACCTTGTAACTGGTATCTTGGCTGCTGCTGAAGCTAGTGATACTGACCTCTATACTCAAAAAAACATTTCCAGAAGCATCCATTGTATCAAGGTTTGGCCCACTGACTGAGATAAATAATATTTGACAATTCAAGACCAGGTCTATCCAACCAGACAGGCCTAGTGAAGTTTCTGTTGCTCTATTTTCATTTTTGGGATTACTACCAGGAAGGCAAGGGAAGCTTTATTTCGCAAAAATAGATTATGATACTAGTGGGCTGAGGTATGCTAAAACCTGATTTACCTTTCAATATCTTTCAAACTTTACCTCTGAATTTTAATGCCCTTTTTGCTTGCAAACTCCCTCCATGACCCCACACATCACGCCTACTGCTCTAATTAGAGTTACAGCAGTCACCACTCCCAGCTCTGATCCTTCCCCACCATTTACCTTACGATATGAATTAATGAACTGACAGATTAAGAAATCTTAATCCAGGTTTCATTTCTCTATCTAGCCTCTAGCATGTGTGTTACCTGCAGCAACATATTGCATTGTTTTCTATCCACTGCTGTATGCTCTATCCTCCAAAGGAAGTCTGAGCACTGCAAATCCTGACGTAGATCTCTTAAAATTTCTGTTTATCACTTCTTGGAGGATTTATGCCCACCAGTATTATTCTCCTATGACTCTTTTGCCATGGAGAAAACTTTAATTTTAAGACGCCAGTAAGTCATTTCTTCTTCTCTACAAATCCTGATTATTCCCATAACAGAATGGTTACTTTTCTGTAAGTAGGTTTGTATTCAAGGGTTCCTCATTTTAAAAGGTACTTATAGAATTAAGTATTTCTTTTCCCATGACAACAATTCTCCACATATTCTAGTCCTTCCTGTCTCTTTACTGAAAGTAAGGAAATAACACATTTTTAACTCTGCTTTTTTTCAAAAAGCATTAAGAATATATAGTAATTTAAGACTAGACTACTTTGTCTTTTATTTTGTACCTATTTGTAGTTTTCTTTTCATCAGCTTTTCCTGAAATTCCCATCAGCTTCTCCCATTCCAATTTTTTTTTTTTCGATCTGTAAACATCCTCTGAATACAGACTTTAATCAGTAGACAGTGTTCCCTAAGGGTGGATTTTATTAAGGACAGTTCCAGGCCCTGTGGAGCTCTTCAGCTTTAAGTGAAGCTGAGAAATATGGGTGGAATGAGAACTTGGAGACCAAATTCCTTGAAGTGTCTCTAATCCCATTATATACTGCAGAGGAGTACAGTCAGGTTAGTAACAAGTAGAATGGCATGGAAATTATCTCCCCTCTTCTATGGCACTGAGTTACTGGTATGGACAGCTTAGGTGGAAGGGATAAAAATATTTTCACCCAAAAATGTGAAACAGTATGTTGAAATTTGGATATATGCACACTCACTGTCATAAATAGAAAACATGCAAAAAGGAAAGGGATTCAACAGTCCTGTAGGAGATCATTCATTGGCCTGAAACTTTAGCTCACCATGCAAAGTTTACTCATGTTATAAACAACTATTCCCTAAGAAGCAATTTAGAGTTTCACTTCATTCGTTTTAGTATTCGCTACTGGTTTGTACTTTGTATTTCACATATTATTCCTGCACTGTACAGATCAAATACATCCTCCTCAGAGTAATAGGGGAAAGATGATACCTGCAAGTAAGGAGCTGAGAAGCTTCTCAGTGAAAAATAGCTTGTTGTGTTCTTGTCTGAGCACAACACAGCCTGGAAGGACAGGATATTGAAATATTTCCCATGTTTTTCTCCATCACCTATAAACCCATCTTTGAAGACTGGCAACTGTGCAACCCTTTTGTGCATTGCCTTGCAATGCTTATTACCTGGATGCCGTCTGAGAAGCAGAGGTGAAGAGCACCTAAGTAATGAGGCAAAGCATTCAAAGGTAGTCAAACTATGGCACTTTCTATTCATCAACACTACAAACATTTATTCTTTTTAATTTCACCTCTGTAGCATTTAGATGGGGATAGCCCACCTTCATACTTCCACAAAGGTGTAATTATTTCACTCATCTTCCAGTTTGAGAACCACTGTTTCTTTTATGACCCAAAACATTTTCTGAGATCCCAAATAAGATATTTATTCAGCACAAACAACCTCTACCCTTCAGGCCAGCACCGGGTTTCTTAGATAAACAGCTCCATATATGCTAATGACAATGTCTGCCTGGAAGTAGGGTTATAAAACTCAGAATCTCTCCTAGCTGCTTTTTTTACACCATAAAAGAAACAGGTCAAAACGTGCCCCTTGGGCTTCAAGAACAGCTTATATTACCAAAGAAAAACTCCATGACAGCATAAAACCCCTGCACGTTATTGCTCAGGGAAAGCTAAGTTCTTTTAAAAGTGATGGATACAAAGTAAAGTCTAAAAGAGTGCTGAATCCATTTTGGCATTTGCAAATGCAGGTTGTTTTCAGGTGCAGCACAATCTAATTTCTCCTAGTAACTGACTAATTTATGCACGACAGAACAGTCAATTTGAGTCCATTTCAGGAACTTTTGCCAAGACCTGCTCCTACTTTCCATTCTCTATCAGATGAGGTCTTTCACTGTGGCTGGACCCTTGTTGAAAAAGAAGGAAGAATGTGGTGGCTCAGACTAACAGAGGGTGGTTTTGGTGCTGAGTATACTTCTAGGACTCTGGAGCATCTAAATCACACTTGTGCATTTTGGGGTCCCACTTCAATGTTCTCACACGTCCTAATTGCCATCATCAGGAAGATAAGACAGAGCTATAATATGCAAGATTTCCTGTTTATCTGAGGGAACCTTCTCTCCTTATACACCTTTTTTTGTATTGATGAAACTCAGAATGGTAGCTGGGGGAGTGATACAAGGATCTAAGTCCCACCCTTTTTATGGATGCTTTATTAAAGTAACAGCTTGGATTGGAAGTATATTAATAAGCACCTATGCATCAAGTTTGTTAATACCCTGTACAATATTTCTTTAAAACAAACAAGAGCATCTTTTTCCTACTACTACTCATGATTGAACAGTGGGGCAAACTATATAGTGCATCTTGATTCTCAGCTGAAAAGCCAACCATCAGTAGAGAGAGCAGTCACTCCCACCAAAAAGATGCAACAGCAAAGTGTGTCAGGAAACAGGAAAGAAGGTGGGGGTGGGGCTGTTTATGAGACATATGTGAACCAAATGCCCAGACAAGCTTAGCCCACAAAAAAAAAAAAAAAAAAAAAAAAAAAAAAAAAAAAACCAGAAAGACAAACTTAGCTGTTCAAACCTAACTGTTGGGGTCTTCTCTTAGTGAGTAAGACATGAAGCTAACCAGGAAAAAATCTCATCAGAGTTTTCTCAAAACAGATGGATGTAATGCTATTGTATGTAAAAGAAAAGAAAAAGAAAAAGAAAAAAAAATAAAAGGAATAGCTGGCCCATTTTATGCTAGCTGGAATGTCTGGTTATATTACCCCACTCTTAATCTGTTATATACTTTTACAGTTCTTGCCATGAAAATGAAACCACTGGGTTTGTTGTATTGTATGCTTTTTTTTTCTTTTCTTTTTAACATTTAAGAATGACATTACAAAGGCATGAAAGAAATCTCCTTCCAAATACAAAAGCTTTGCAAATTCACTAGTTTGATGGCTGTTTGCAGACTTCCCTTTGAGAGGAATAGGTCCTCAGTAACCAGATCAGAAATGCTCCCACCTGATCAGCTTAGCATTTGTTTCTATTTAGGGGAGCAAAGAGAGTGCCCAAGGAGAGCCTCCTGGCAAGATACCCTGGAGAGATGGTACTGCTAAGCACAGAGGTTTTAAAAGTAGTTTAGGAGAATAATCAAACAGAAACACTGTCACAGAACAACAGGAAATTAATGTAAGGAAAGTCCTTCCATTGCATGCCTGTAGTCCTCAAAGACAGCTAACTGAAGGACAAAAGAAGAGCTTATGTGCTCAAACATTTCCATTTTTTCAATGGTATGGCTTGCTATCACAGAAAATAGTGCCTCTTTCCACAAACCTGACTGATGATCAGAAGTCTTCTTCAACTGAATCAGCAAAAAAGAAGAAGGTTAAAGGAAGGAAAAAGAAAACTGAATCAAACCACAGCAACTGTACTGCAATGGTTTGTTAGTTTAGTAATTTGCCTATTTTAGTTTTGGTTTTAATGTGCACAGACAATTTTCTGGTTCATATTAAGAGGTAGGAAACAAGTTTCATTGTCAACAAACAGCCACCTCCAACCAGGATGTGACAACATCTTGAAATTAGACTCACTGTTGCTCCAAAATAAGTTTAGCAGAAGGAAGCAATTTTCTTGCATTTTTATCATTATAGAGGTTTTTTTGCTGTACATTGACAACAAAGTGACCATTTAGACTTATTCTACCGGTCTGGAATTTAGATGATGCTTAAATGGTTGTTTTTGCTTACACAAGCTCTTGAAATATTTTCTTTGGTGTTTATGGGCCTGATTATCAAAAGAGCAAAGCAGATTTTGAAAATCTGGTCACCACATTTTACTTGGAGGCAGAAGGAGATTGATTGTGTGACTGAAAACTTTTGCCTTTTTTTTTTTTTTTAATTGATACCAAACATTCATCATCACTAGGCATTGTGCCTCAGCCCTTTGGCATCGAACTACTAACCTTTTGAAATAAGGAACTAGTCTGTTGGCTTCTAACTTTATGTTAACAGTCTTTAGAAGGGAAAGGATTTGTATGTATTGTTCATCTCTATGGCATTTATATCAAGTGATGCTCTTCAAATTCTAACACATGACCTTTGTCCAAGTCAAAATTGAGAATCATGTGCATAGACAAATAAGTCATAACCGACATGCCTCTATGAAAATAACCCTGGATACCAAAATCCCCTTGAGTCCTTAGGTAGAACTGCCTGTATCTTTTGGTAGGTACGCGTGCTCTAGAAAATACTAGCCTATAGTGACTATACTAGCCTATAATGACACTGACTATAGTGTTCTTTAGCCACTTGCCTTTCCTTCTGCTTTCATGCATGCCTGTGAAGGTATGAGCCTCACCAGAGCCCTGCACCATTTTCATTTTGTAACGTAATGTCCTTCATCAGAACAGATATTTCTCATCGCAGCTTTGCTCCTCAGTACAGGGTAGAAAAAAATCTGCTTTAAGATCTCCAACAAACCTCCCACCCCAGGAGTGAGCTGCTCTCCTTAGGTACTGGTGAGGTCATTGGGCTGCATCATCAGGAAAAATCTGCGTCCTGAGAGGACAGCTGAACTGCCTGGATCAACTCTGGATTGGACCTGGAGGCAACAGCAATATTAAGAAACAGAGAAGACAACAGTACCTAGAGATTATAGCATCATGTTGCAGTAACTGTTCTTGCAAGCAGTCGGCTTCCAGACAAGACTAACGCTAGGACTGGGAGACAATAACTGAAATATAGAATGAATATACTTTATTTACATGTCCCCATGTGGAGACAAGAAACCAATTTTCCCAAGAGCACAGAATATCATTCAGCTCCATCTTCCAGCAACTTCTGAGAGTTAAAAGTTCATCCACCATGAAACATTCACAACTAAAAGCAGGATAAATTGAGATCATCTTCAGGTACAAAGGCTGTTAAGGTAGGAAATAATGGATATACAGGGAAATTATCCTTTTTTGATCATACAAGAAAGTCTAGGGGATGATTCCAAGTAAAATAAAATGGAATTCAAACCTCACAAACATTGCTCAAATAGCAAAACAATACTGCTCAGTGGGTAAATGAAGAGTGTTTTTAGAGTGGAACATCTTGATTATGATAGGTATATTAGCGTGGACTTGTGCTGAGACGCCTGTTGGGAATTGCAGAAATTAAGTAAGGGCAATATTGGTTATAGAGCGAGTCTGCCTTTAGCTTGGATCTTTATGGCCTGAAACTAAAGAACTACATTAACAGTAGATCTTGTCTACTATTTCATAGCGTTCACTACAATTGCAGCAGAAGAAAGACACGGGTTGGCACACTAGAGCACTAAAACTTGTCCTTTTTTTGTCAGAAGATGCACCACCACCCAGTTTCACAAAAATTAATTTCATTCACTTCATCATTGTATAGGACAGGGTCAATAGAGTTTACAGTCACATAAAAATGCTTGGATAATAAAGAACTGTTATCATAATGGTGTACCACTCATTTGCCCCTGCAATAGCACAGATGATTTACACCATAAAGCCTACTAGCTCTACTCTGTGTCCACTGCTGAGATCCTGGGAACTCTCATCCTGATATGTGCCACTAACTAGCAGTTCTTCTTGAGAAAGATTTGCTGCTTAAGAACTATTTTTATTGAAAAAACATGGTGAATGACACACACATTCATGGGAATACAATACATCATCCTCCCCATCATAATTCATCAGGGTCAATTACCATTCTTGACATAAAACATGCATATTATCATCACTACAATCTTGAAATGTATGCTAACCCATGAGAACACAGTAAATCATTTCTTAAAAAAATAATATAGCATATTGTTTGTGTGGTACAAACCTTTTAATAGAATTATAATCTAGTCCATCTGTATTTTAGCACAGTGTTTGTGTTACTGCATAATCCTGGAGTGTGACATTCGGTGTCATGTATTAAATATTTACTTTTGACTTATTGGGCTCTCAATCTAATATAAAACACCTTTTGGGTCCACTTATCCTCTCATATAAACCAATATTATTTGCTAGGGAAAAGCATTCCATATTCTCAGGGGCATATTAACAGCTGCCTGGCTTAAACCCAAAATCAAAATGAGCAACAAATAAAAATTTTTTTTTTCAGTGACAATTTAATTTTTGAGGGGTCTATTATCACAGGAGGCATTATCTAGTATGGTAAATGATCTTCTTGTATTGAGTTACACACAAAATCTAGCCACGTGACCCACTGTTCACTATATTATGCAAGAGAGTGACTACATCCTTCAGTTGACACCTAAATCACTAAATTCCCCAGATTATCTCAGCATAAAAAAAACTTTCATTCCAAAATATTTGAAAGTTGTCAAGGAATAATCTGACTTAAAAACAATATTTGAAAAGCATTTCAACAAATAATCAAGTTAATTAATTATTAATTAAGACAAACCTTTCTTTCATAATTTTTCCCACCTCTCAGGCATGACATATAGGCTTGGACTGCACCTGCAGACATAGTGGAGTAGAGCACATTTCTGTGAACGTAAGAGTGGTTGTTTTAATATGACTATGAAGCCTACTGAACATGTTTGCATACATATTAGTGAATGACCAACACACTTGATTACTTGGTCCTGCCAAGCACTTAAAAAATGCATGACTAATGATGTTTTAATAAACCTGCAACTTCAACAAACACTGATGAGATGACAAAGCAAAGTTGTGCTGGTCTGTCTTTTACAAGTGTTTTCATCCCTGCCTTGTGCTGCCTTTTCAGCACAACGTAGCAGTCAAATAAAATTTATGGAAAGCACACAAAGTAATTCTGACTTACAAGACCATTGTCATCAGAGACTTATTTTTTCATCTCATGTCCACAAGAAAAAGGATAATCTCATCTATAATTCACAAGACTAGAAGAGCAGCTTTCTAGGTGAAAGGTCTGTCCAGCTCAGTGTCTTGTGCTTGTGAATGGCCAAGTGATACATTTGTTTTCTTGAAATTCTCATTCCTTCCCAATACCCCCACAAACCCACTCCAGTTATCTCCTTTCCACCCCTCCCATAAATAGTCCTCACACATTTTATAGGAGCCTTTGATCACCCTAGCCTGAAACCTTCACATCTCATGTATTGTTATTTCTTTCTTGAGGTGATGGGACCAAAACTATAGCCTATATGTGCTATCAAATCTTGGATTTTCCCATGTGTCTTAGTTCGAGGGGAGAACTAAGATATCTATGTAGGCCAAGAAAAAAATAATCCCTCTCTTTTAAATTTAGAAACAGAACTTTAAT